>JBAPLH010000004.1:3422500-3860000 GCA_037897445.1 Ceriops zippeliana | reverse complement strand
AGACAAAAGTTTCTGCTACATAGGCCCTCGGGTTGGCACAGGAAGCTGTTAGAAAACCAATTGTTAAGCATTTGTTGGGCCTGTTTGGACACATATGAAGCCTAGTCTGCTAATGGATAATAGATAATGGCCTGGAAAATGACCCAAACAGGCGAGCTGATTAAATTTGGTCCTGATTATAGAGTTGACTTCTTGGAAACAAAATTCGATTGTCTGCACAAAACATTTATTGTTCTTTTGATGGTGGGTAATCCTCCTTAACAAAACTGTAAAATGCCAATCATTCTTTCCCATTTTATAGATACATATTAAAAAAAAAAAACCACTTCATTTCTTAGCTCTATGCTGCACGAGATCGTTGGTTAACTTGGTCCTAATGCCACGAAATCAGTTTTTTAGCTCTCTCAAAATTGTGCTTTGGTTTTGCATGCTCCGTTTTTATCGTTTTCTAGATGTTGGGAACATGGTGCTGCCTTTGGAGACTGGTGACAACCTGAATCAATGCCCTCTGGCACATGGAGGAACATTGGTTGTCTTTGTACCCATGTCTTTGGTTTTTCGGCTGCAATGCTTACTCATAGTTTAACGACATTGATAGCGAGGTAACTATTAGCGATTTCCATTGACTTCAGTGGGCTGCAATTGAAAGTTATCCATCAGTTGTCGCGGATAAAAAAGCCCGGCATGCTATCAGCTTACTCCCATATGACACAACGAGACAAGTATACCACAAACTGAGAAATGAAGCCCAAAACTGGTTGACAAACAAATCACAATAGTCACAGCTCATAATTAAGATATTAAATATGACTGAAAATCACAGTATAGCAGGATCTGTTCAGGGATAAATGAAGCAACTGCAGTAGCAAATTCTCCCCTTCGTATTAAGTACGAGTGTGTGAGCCATGACCATGAATAATCCCCTGGAACGCGCATTCAAACTTGTTTGCCTAACTGGAAATGAAATCTAGCAAAACAATAGCCAACTAAAGCTGTCATCAGACACAGAATTGAAACCAATGCTCTGATAAGGGTATGTATCAGGATCAACTGCAATGTAGCACGCTCCAAATCTTAAGTGCATACCTGCTCATTCTATGTCCACCATATCAGGCCAAGTGAGATCATCAGTACAAACGACCAATGGATGTTGCTCGTTTGAATTGAACTAGCTGCAGAACAGAGAGTGGCAACAAAACATATCTTAATTATTGCCATACACCTAGCTCTATTACATTGTACATTAGGCCAAAATTTGTGACTGAAAAAGTGTGCATCACTATTTCAACAGAAAAATTCAAGGCTTAGTTTGTGCAGAATCTCTGCATTGTATTAATGTGACAGGAACTTCTTCAAAATTTAACCCAGACTCAGTAGAAAGAAGATTGAATTTTAGTTGAGTGCTGACAATTTGAAAGAAAATAAATAAAGATCAAAGTTATAGCAAGACAGTAGCACATATTTCATTTCCTTTTGCCTAGGCGACTGAAATGCTGGGAAGAATTGGAAGTTATGGTGAATATAGGGGCTTGAATTTACATACTCACCTTGATTGTTGCCATTTTCAGAAGATAGAGGCAATGGAGGAGTTGATGTATTTGTCATACCAATGCCAAGGTTTGTACAATCCGTCCCAATTGCACCTTCCGATCAAGGATCAAATTTAATATGAAAAATCGCAGAGAAAACACATCATTGAGTGAAGCATACATCTAACAATTTTCACATTTACAATATTTTCTTTAGTACCTGAAGATCCCATTGTATGACAAACTATAATGAATTAAGGAAAGTCATGGCAGGGACCCTTACATTCTCTATAGCATGGCAAAGCAGTTACATTGAGAAGGTTGTAATAACCTTCTGCACACGAGCAATAATAAGTGAATGTAGATTTCTTGTTGCAAGAACCGCCTCTGCAGTCCATCCAAAAGCACGCTACAAAAGTGTATAATGCAAATCTTAACCATTGAACATGGACTTTCAAATGGAAATACCTACTTTTTGTGTTAGCAGGGCTTACGATCAAAAATGGACTCATTAGCTCTGGCTGCTCTATTCCGAGAAGGTGAAGGTGTTGCCTGACAAGAGTAATCCAAGGTGCCTAGAAAGTAGAGTGAAGAAGTAAGGTGGAAACAGTAAAGTTGCTAAATAAACACTTAATTAAAGTTTTTTTTTTTTGTGGCAGATATCTGTCAATGTTGCAAGATAATAAAGATTTAATCCTTGATATCTGATGGGTAACACATCACCATCAGTAGTTGCTTCTCTAAAGCAAGTTAATTACTAGTTCAAAAAAAAAAAGAAATGCAAATCCGATGCATTTCAATGAGTCAGTGGTCAATGCAAAGCCCATGATTAGCACCTGTTACCAACTAAAATATATCACCATTTATGTGCACTAGGCTGTGGCATACATCCTTGTAGGATTCCGAAATTAAGTTGGTTTATTTTGTTCTTATTTTATTTTGACTAATTAGTTAATATTCTGATCAGAATAGAAGCGTTATGTTTAAATATGAGTGAATGATTCAGTTAATGTGTGCTATAGGCACCAACCAAGAGAACGCGAGGAAGTGTCAAACCACCAATGTGTGCCAAGAAACACCAATAAAGCTAGGTGTGTAACAGTTCTGAGATTCAAGTTATGCGCATAATGGCATCCATGAGTAAGATGTGTTTGTAGCAGCATGGTGGAAATATGTGCTCGTATTGCGTAGTAGTAGCACATGGGTGAGTTGTGTGCTTAAGCTCTAAATCAAAGTTTGGGTTGTGTGTTGAGTTGATAAAATTAGTTGCAGTTCTGGTTTTGGTTATGAGTTCCTACAATGCTTTAGCTTCATTTCAGCATCAAATTCAATCTTGCTTTACTGCTGTGTCTCATTACATTCCCCTTGAAAGAATATCTCCTCATGGATCATGGATCTTATTTAAATAAAGAACCCCAATTTAAGTACAACATGGACCGAATCAGCATCCTCTCATGTGTTTTATCATTCTGCCCTTACTCATAATCCATCAAAATTATGCCTAACATCTTAGAGCTAAAAATTCATCAATCAAAATGTAGCTACCAAACAGTTTACCATCAACGACTACTGCAAGTGTATACATGAAAGATAGAAAGAAGCCAATAGACTAGAAAAAGTAAAACACTTGGTTGAATGAGAACACAGGCAAGGGAATAATTGGTGGGGGAGGGAGGAAAGAGAGATAGAGAGAGAGAGAAAGAGGGCTCACAATTGGGTATTACGCAAGGAAGAAAGTTGAAATTAGGATCATTATGAGAGCTAATCTTCCTCCAGCCAGCCTCACATTCACATTCAAAGAAGAAAGCGCTGCTATTGGATGGCTTGCAGGTTCCTTTTCCACACTCCACTTCTTTGCACACATCATCTATAATCAAGAAACCAAAATAACGCCAACATGATAATCTTCTTCACTATATCCAGCAAGAATCTTAAATTCTAACAAAGATCAAGACAACCCAGTTGACAAAAAAAGTTTCTAACTTCGAAAATAAATCAGTTGAGAGACAGCTCGTAAAATTAAATAGCGTACCAAAAGTAGGGGAGAGAACCGGATCGGAGGATAGAAATTCACTGCTAGTAGCCATAAACTGTACAAAGAGAAAGATTGCAAGACAGGAAATGACACTAATAGAGCCCATCTCCACTCCACTCTCTGGAACAAGCATCCAGCAACAACAACAGAGGAGAGAGAGAGAGAGAGAGAGAGAGAATAGAAGGGATGGAGATAAGAGCTGAGTTTATGGAGGAGTTTGAAAGCCGGAGCTACGGTAGGAAAATAGGAGCTTCTGTTCTGTGTTGCAAGATGACAGTTTTAAAGATGGTTAGACTCTGGAACTTAGAAATTAAAGATGACGGCGACACAAACATGTGTCAGTTCACGTGGGTCGTTGGAGAGTTTGGCTTGCATCCTGTGCCATGCTTCTCAATATAAAATCATGTTTAATTAATTTCCCAGTTTGGTAACTTATCAGAAATTAGCTCAGCTTCTAGACGATTGACTGCTGACGAAATCCCTGCTAGAATTTCTCGCGCTTCTTGCAAGTACCGGCTCAGCAGAGTTTCTGTCCCTTCGATTTTCTTACTTTATGTCTATCCGAATTTCTGCGCGGAATAATAAATTAACTTGAAATAGCACTTAATTGAATTCAATGCGCGTAAGCGTCTTGATGATACCGTTAAATCTATTAATTTGATTTAGGCAGAGGCCGGCAGCTACAAATTCCATTAACGTCAAAGTAAATGCCTCTCATAAATGGAGCCAGTACCGGATGGTTCATTGGCCACCTTTATCCTGTTGTGGTATAAAAATTGGTTGGTACCAATATTTACAAAAACAGTTGATATAATATATATATATATATATATATAATTTACATTACATAAATATATTCTATATAATAAAAAATTATATTAAATATAAATTATTATTATTTTTAATTTGTGTCTATAAAATTTGTGTTTATATTATATCAAAACTTTTCTTATGTTGCAACTGTGTGGAAATATAATATTCTTGGGTAATTAATTAATTAATTGCGTTCATTCGAAAGGCGGCAGGCGGACCCGGGCGTTGAACATTGTGTCTGTAGCATTCTGACCAATACCTGCCTGCCCTGTCAAACGTGAAGCTGCACTCAGGCTCTCTCTACATCTTGGCCTCGTCTCTCCACCTGACCCTGAAAATGTCCTTTTCTGTCACTGTGATCTCAAGTTTTTGCACATGTTATTTCACATGTACTCTCCAACTTTCTCACTTTACAGCCGCGGAATTAGAAAGCATCTTTTCTACGGGGTTCCTTCTAAAGTCGACCTGCTGTCAATTAGGATGATAAATGTTATGACGACCTGGTAACTCTGGGCTGTATCGGTAGATGCAACAAATAAATATAATGTAATTTATATTATATAAAATAATAATATTTAATGCTATATGAATTTATAATAATATTTTATTGCTTGTGCTTGCAAATTTGCCCATCATTTTTCTTTTTAAAAATTAGAATCAAATTACCGGTAGAATAAAAGGATTTATGAGGAAAAGAAAGAAAAAAAAAAACAAACAAAAACTATAATCTAACCCATTATGGCCTCCCGTAAACTAGAAAGAAAGGGAATTGGTCAGAGCTCAGAGCTCCCGTACGTAACATGCCAATCCAACTACTACTTAACAGAAATTTTCAGGTATAATTGATCATCCATTATGGTGATAAAGATGCAGCAAATAAAAAATTTCATTTAACCAAAAACTGGCAAGTTAAAAATTTTTATACATTAAATGTGAATTTACCAAACTGAGTGGTGGACCAAACTCAGTCATCGATGTCTCACAGTGTTCCTGAAATAACGCCCTAATATTTAAAAGAATTTAGATTTTTATTCTTGATATTTTGAATTTTAATTCTAATAAGAGGTGAGATTCATAAATATAAGAAGAATTATCTATTGTCTCATAAATCTTCTACTAAACACAAAAAAAAAAAAAAAAAAACAAACAAAAAGAATTTAATTAACTTTAACAACTTTCCCAATCTCTCTGACAAATTCTTATCTCTTTTTGGTTTAAGTGAACCTAGGGGTATTTTTTTCCTGATCTAAAGTCTTTGAATGACTTCTTTTGGCAAATTGTTGTTTGGTTAGGCGGCTATTCAAATGGTAACTTTGGAATCCGCCCAAGGCAGAATGTTATGACTGATGCCACTTATCAACTCCCAGTCTCCCCCTCCTACCGTCTTGTGAATTCTGCATTTCATTCACAATTATATAGAGAATCATATGACCTGATAGAGTCTCCATTACAATTTGTTATTGTTTTCCAATTAGATGGGTTGCTGAAGTTAAACTAGGCAAAATGAGTGGTTGAGCTTGAAAGTTCTTTCAATTAACCTCTTCTATACCATACCGCATTTACATCAGAATTGAAAGATACTAGACTGAAACTTCGTTTTCTTCGTTCTTGATTGTTTTATTCTGTTGCTCATCAATGAAGGCTTTTATTGGTACCATTTCGGCTTCAATCTATCATTGCAGTAGCATCTCGCACGTATAAAGTAAACGAAGACTAGTAATCAAGACTTTCATATTCCAACTTCCAGAGATTCGGAAAGATGGTTCTGGTTTGCAAGGAAGATTGAAGCGGGAGTCGGCAATATGGGCAATGCGGATGGGCTGCAAGCCATGGCAGAAGGCAGTTCGTGTGATATTTGTGGGAGCACGAGAGGTCCATAACCTGCTGCTCTGCCTGGAAATCTTCTAAGCAAATTGCATAAGTTTTTCTGTGCGATTTACGTATACTGAGTTGGAATTGCCACTTCTTCTTCCTTGATGGCGTAGGAAGTTCCTTCCGCCTGTTCCATTTTATTACTTTGCTTGCCTTCACTTGGTTGGCGCGCAGTCGGCTATAAACTAAAATGGGTTTCACTCTATCTTCATTAATACTATAAACTAACTTTATGGCAAGCAATCAGGACTAGTAAAACTGTTTCACAGGGAATTCAAAAACCTGACACATGAACCAAAGCAGCTCCTAAGTTTCTGATCCAACCGATCGCGAGCTTGGAGAGTTGATTCATCCATTCTCACGGCAATATTATTGGACTGTGCAGCCCAATTTTGACGAAAATTTTCACCGCGGTTGGGATGGTCCTCATCCTCCTCCAAAGTGGCATTCCAGCCCCAGGCAGCATGCCGGCCACGCACGTTATCCTTATTGTTTTGTTCACTAAGTTTTGCTCCTTCGTCAAGAAATTTTCAAATTCACCAAACGAAAATTTTACACCTATTTTAACAAAATACATATGCATATTTACACCCAATGGAACGAATGAGGCAATCAAGAATGTCTAGTCTTTCAATAATCAGAAAAAGGAATCGAGCCCCAATTTCTGGCATACATAGTTTGCCAATAAGATCCTACTCCATCAAGCCAAACACAAAAATAAGATCCTACTCTATGAGGTGATATATATTTTTGTTCCGATAATTAATTCTGATGTGATATTGAACACCAGAAGGCTACACGATGTGAAAATTTGGCAGCTTCAACGATATCATAGTGCCAACTACAAATACAAAACTGTGAGGCGTGAGAATCTACAGACAATTGATCTGCAGGCAATTAACTTGTGACATTAACTTTTAAGACAAAATTGTGTCATTAATTTGAAAGCTACGCGCTCTGATATTGCATTGGATTATCATATATTAAAGCAATGTTCAAACAACCATTTTAACTTAACTACATAATAATACAAAGAAAAGTGTAAAGAGTGTATAGTTTATTTAACAATTTATATGCTTTTTTTTTTCTTAATTCAAAAAATATTTTATCATATTACAACACATCAGTGTATTTACTATATATATATATATTACTATTTTCAAAAAATTTAAATTATTTATCTGTTTTTTTTTTTTTTTGTTCTTATACATCCTTAAAAAGCCACCAAACTCTATCTATGCTTCTTTTTTTTTTTTTGACACATTGAAATTGGAGCCCAGGCATCTTGCAAGAATTTAAGGGATGTATGATCGTTGGCAACAAAAATTTCCTGGCAATTTTAGTAGAGCCCGATTTTAGGGATTCATCTGAAATTCCATTGCCCGCGGCCCATGAGGAATGAATTTGAAGCTTTTAATATGGGGCCTTCAGACAGGACCACAAGCCCTTAGAGCTTAGAGAATCATACAGTGGCTACTGCTTTATGATGTTTATTAACTCTGCATGCAGCTAAACACACCTTAAAACAATTTGTTTGTCAAGAAAACATGCTGCTCTAAAACTCAAACTATTGGGTGTGAGATTAAATATTAAATTACATATTAAATTCTAATATATTCCTTAAACTTTGTTATTTGAATTGAGTTGTCTTCGTGAGGGACTTGAGCCCCAACAACTTTCGCGGAAGTGGCCTAAGATACGATTGTTCTTTCACTTCGTTGCTTACTTATTAGTACTTTTTTTTTTGTTTTCCTGTTCCTTATGCAGAAAGTGATATTTGTGGTTGACGTATCCGTACTTCCTTAGCTTGCCTTTAATTTGAATCGCTTGCGCTTGTATGTAGCGGAATACTGTCTATGCCATGCGGTTAGCGCATAAGAATTACAGTTCTGCAATTCCATGTTGACAAGAGACTCTCCTCAATAATAACATACTTTGATTTGCCGGGATATTCAAGTCTCATAATTAGCTTAAAAGAAATGTAATTAAGACATTTTAATATAAAAAAAAATGTGTATCGAATGTCTTTACGCGAGGCAAATGGACGGTTTCCACATCTTTCCAAGACGTTGACATCTCCCCTGCCCCCTCCCTTAGAAATTTCCTCAATTATTCTTTTAACCAAATTTCCAAACACTGGAGACTCTTCAAGCCTTGATTAATTAGTCTCTAACTGGTAAACTCAGTTGATCATGCATTCGAGATATAAATAAATAAATAATTGACCTAATTAATGGACTCTCAAACCTAACTGGGGATAAAATAATCCATTATGTTGCTGTACGTGGAAAAGTCCGATGTTTCCTTCGACGAAGCAAGCACCTAGTCAAAGGGGGAAGCATATAAACAGACCCAAGTGATTGCCAACCTACCCCTTCCATTATTAAGCAAGCACGGAGAATATAGTGGGTCAAATTATTCATCTCCGATGGCTAAGATTGGCCGAGGACCATTAATTCAATGTTCATGTACTAACCACCTTCAGTTGAAAGGCTGGCATCCCGTAACACACACACACACACACACACACGTATTTCATTTAAAGGTATATAATACCCCTTTTCCTTGGGCTCTTTCATTTGTCTTTCTTGCATGTTATCTCGACCGATGAACAGGCAAGAGAATTATGGAAAATTTACCCAATTTTCCTTTGGCAGGATGGAAGAGTGTCTCGTCTGTTTAGTTGTGACGGCTAGAACAATAGTTATGCAGACTGTAGCATTTTCCAACGCATAGCATGCCCTATAGATACATCACAATAAATAAAATTACGAGAGTCAAATCAATTGTGCATCGTAGATAACAACTTCAAAATTTCCTTACGAAGCAACTGATGCTTAAAACCCTCCTCAGAGGGTACTTTTTAATCAGTCAAATGCATAAAACTATGACACTGTTTCCTATATTAATTCCTTCCTTTTTTGGGATGAGAACTGCATTTAATGCAACACCTTACTCACCAACTGTACTGATATTAGGAATTCAGGAGTGGTCCATGGCAGCAGGTGAATATGATTTAAACAAAGCCGAAGATAGGTAGCAATTTATCCATTAATTGGCCTGTTTCCAGAACAACTGCCATCATACTCCATCATCGTATGACACTGGCTCCAGTACGCAGGGGAATGAAAGTGGCTGGACCCCTACATTTTTTGCGATGGAGAAAGAGAAGTAAGATGGCTTCCTTCAAATGGGTTCTCTCGGTATCAAGAAAAATTTCTAGTCTCTAGATAAAATGAAAAGAGTTTTAACATTTCGCGATATTTTAAAGGAGAGATGGGATGGTCCCCACTACCTCCATGAAGAGGTACAAGTTTTAAAGTCCATGAGCCCCTAGAGAGGCCTCATGTGGACAAAGTCCCTCCCAAACTGAAACGAGTATTTTACACGGATGCTGCATGTTCAAGACCCATTTTCACATGGTTTCTGAACCTCTCCATCCAACATTAAACAACACAACCACCAATTTCCATACCACCCTTGTGTTCTGATCTTTAATGGCTAGATAGATATTAGCACCTTTCCTACCATCAGGGGTAAAATGGGGTGGCTCATTATAATAACATCCCATCAAAGCCAAGGAATATGTGCCAATTAAGCTTTCCAGGGGATGTCAAGTGGTTTAACTATCAAATGGCAGCTTCCTATCTTCTTTGTGATCGTGCTACAAATTACTACCTGTTACATCAGTGAAGGGACAATGGTTTGGTAAGACTAGGCTGTCAGCAAAGAGAGCAATTCAAGTTGTTTTCTAATGAGGTGGACCATAGGGTATGGGAGACTACTGAGACATAGACAGGGAGAGCTCTGTATTTCTTTAGTTTCTTCCTTGTATGTTCTTGCTACAATACACTGCCAGCCTCGGAGGATTTGATTGAGATGGGAAAGGCAGGAAAATGGCTTAAAATTTTCTTGACAGGGAAAAAAGACAAGGAGAAAGACAGAGAGAAGGAAAAATGTGTAAGTAGTCAGAATTCGGCAACTCTAGAAAATCCGACGACTGCAATTTCAATCCCAACAACTACTTCTAAGGAGAAAAGGAGATGGAGTTTTCACAGATCATCTGCTACTGCAGCATGCCCAAAGGAAATGAATTCTGCAGTGGTGCCGCCAGCCACATTGGAGTCAGATAATGACCAGAAGAAGCACGCAATGGCTATGGCAGCAGCCACAGCTGCGGCAGCTGATGCCGCTGAGGCTGCTGCACAGGCTGCAGCAGCTGTCATCAGGCTAACTACCGCTTCTGATGCTGCAAATGGTGGAAACAGTGCAATTGAGGAGGCTGCTGCCATCAAGATTCAATCTGTTTTCCGATCTTATCTGGTATGTAATGCTGGAAAATCCCCATCTTGAAAAATATACCCGCTTAAAATTGAGGGATTCAAGAGAGTCAATTTTTGGAAGACGATAACTAGGATTTTTTTATTGGTGTTGTACACAGGCAAGAAAGGCATTATGTGCGTTAAGAGGATTAGTGAAGTTACAGGCATTAGTAAGGGGTCATCTGGTGAGGAAACAGGCCACTGCTACCCTGCGGTGCATGCAGGCATTGGTGACAATACAGGCTAGAGCTCGGGCTCAGAGGATCCGTATGGCTGAAGAATCCAAACCCATAACCCAGTGGCAATCAGTCCACAGGAAATCCAAGGAGAAGAAAAGGTTTAGGCACACAAATTTTGTAAGTGTTCCAACCTTACATTAATTCAGCATAAGTAATGAGAGAAAATTTAGACCAATATTAAGAAGTATTATTACCACCAGGAAGGATGGTCCTGCTACCCATACCTAGATGCATGAAACTAAATGAAAATTCTGACTTTGCCAGGCTTTTTAACATAGTTGTTCATATGGAAACATTGGTTTTCTATATCTAGTAATAACGATCTGCTGTTATCTGGTTTTGGTACATGTAGGAAAACATCAAGATTGTGGAGATGGATCTTGGAGGACCAAAGGAGAGTATAAAGGGCAGAAATAGCTATACACACAATCCACAAACATTGAGAGAAAAGCATAGATTCTCCACACATTACGCCTCGAATCCCATGCACTCAAAGGAAGAGAATTGCCAGATCTCACCAGCACCATCAGCTGTGACGGACATCAGTCCCAGAACCTGCAGTGGGCAGTTTGAGGACTATTCTTTCAGTACTGCAAAAAGCAGTCCCCAGTACCACTCCGCGATCTCAAAACCTGATCCATCAAGAGTTCCATTTGCCTTTCCCAGGCCAGACTATGCAGAATCTGTGTCCTATGATTACCCATTGTATCCAAATTACATGACAAACACAGAATCTTCCAAGGCCAAGGTCCGGTCACACAGTGCACCCAAGCAAAGACCGAATTCCCTTGAGAGGCAACCAAGCCGAAAGAAGCCATCAATGGAAGGCAGAAATGTTCCGAGGGTGCTTCGGATGCAGCGGTCGTCTTCACATGTTGGGTCTACAGCTCAAAATTATCAATATTCCTGGTCACTTAAGCTTGATAGATCAGCAGTATCGCTTAAAGATAGCGAGTGTGGATCTACTAGTACAGTGCTCACAAACACCACTTACTGCAGATCTCTTGCTGGATTTGATGTGAGTATGGTTCATAAAACCAACTTTAAAATCTCAATGAACAATTACCATTCCAAAAAAAAAAGAAAAAAAACCTGTAAAAATTTTGGGATCTGGCTTATCAGTCAACGAATACTATGTGATGGGGTTGCCTTTTTTTTTTCCTTGCTTTCACACTGCAGGTTAAAGGAAAAAGATACTGAAAATTCATCTTCCAGCCATTGCAAAGACTAACAGAAGAAACAATGCAGAAAACAAAAGGCGATGATCCAAGTTTGAGTAACAAATCAGCATAAACAGTGGATTGGCTGCCAGTGCTAAACAAACTTCTGATTCCACATTTCGAGGAATTGCAAAGGAGAAAAGTATTGAAATTTGGAAGCCCCTCTATGTAAGAATTCAGCAATAACATCGAATTGCATGCCACGTGAAATTTAACTCACACTTTTAAATAAATAATAAAAACCCAAAAGTTTTAATCGTTTCATTTTTCTTTCTCTAACCTTTCTCTAAGTTTCTTGTGCCTACTTCCCTCTAGAAATCCGAATTCCTGGTAGTTTCTTGCAATGCAAAACTTAAATTCTGTGTATGCGGTGATTAATTCGAAATTTGATTACAAAGACTAACATTCGATGATCTTGACTACGAAACCGGTTCGGCTTCCGGCGTCGGATTGATAGAAGTCATTGAGGAGGTCGAGCGTAATAGTGCGGTGGGAAGTGAGAGCAAGAAGGTGTGAATCTGGTGGGAAAGGCAAGATAGCCGGCTGGCTTTCGTCCTGGGGCGGCAGTGGGCTAGGGCTTTGACTTCCGATTCGTTGAGTTGGACGCCGTTTCGGCTTTAGGAGAAGCCATTGGCCCACGCCTCTCCTACGAAGGCTGCCAAGCTGAGCGACCTGCTGGCCGAGTCCAATGGGAAGAAGGAGACAGAGGACGAGAGGATTCCCGGGCTTTTATTTTTCACTTTTTAAATTTTAAAATTTGAGGTAAATTTTACCCGACACGTGGCATTGTCAATTTTTTTACGCTTTACAGATGCTAAAGACACACTACATTTGGGATTAAAAAAAAAAAAAAAAATCTTACAAATTATTACATCTTAAAGATTAGATTAAATTTGAGTATAATGATCACTTCCAAGCAGCAAGGAGTTAGATGTCATACTTTGGAACTAATTTGATGCCACCAACTCTAAGACAACCGCATCATTGTGTGCCAAGGAATCAACATGTGCATACATTGGACAAAAGCATGAAAAATTCAGCTGGGATCAATCCCTTAGATCATCATTCGGGGAAAAATAATTGCGAAAGTGATTTCAATCCGCAAGCAATTACATCACCATTGTGCTACTCCAAAGGAAAACAACAGGGGAAGAACACAAAATGAAAATTGGCACATAGGAGAGTCAGTTAATGTAGACCTGTCCTTAAACCTGAGCCCTGTCCAAGAGACGTACACTACGGCCATCGCCTCGCGTAGGAAATATACCACTCAATGTAAGGGGCCAAACCCTCAAAACGGCCCTCCCATTGACAGACAGTTCTCAAATCAAATGCGTAAACAGCACGACTTACAAAGAACGGCTTCTTCCTTGGTGCTCAACCTGGAACTTCAATGGCAGGTTAAGGCAGAACACAGCGGTCAGTGACCTCCCCGTTCTCTTTCTCATTCACAACCCCCCCCCCCTCCACCCAAATTAGCATGTATGTTCCGTTGGCTGATGGTAGACACCTGCATGAGCCAATTGAAGACACTAAGAAGTTGCCAGCTTCTCTTTGAAGAGGCGAGGAAGCACTTGGTGTGCATTAATATCTAGCGTCTCTGGATCCCTGACAAAAATCAAATGAAAATTAGGCATGTCAAACATACATATCCATTATCCTTGTACACTGGTTGATTGCCCTAAATGCAAAGTTTTGATTGCCATATTAACAATCTTAGGAAAAACAAATGAATAGAATAAGCAGACAAAAATATAAAATCTGCTCCCCATTCCACAAATAGTGAATGAACTTGAAGCAAATATATATCTCTGTTAAAGCAGCCCATGCCATTGTCATGCGTCCCCCCCATAAAACCTACTTTCCCAGCCCAACTTCTCCCTAATAAGAGAAGGGCCCATGTGAGAATGTCTTGCTAAGATCGAATCTATAAAGCTCCTACAGGTATGATACCCTACAAAATATCATCAACTACTCACAAGACATGCAGAGGGCTGCATGAACTTGTCAATCAGTACCTTTTTTTTTTTTTTTTTTGTAATTTGAAACATGAAGGAATCTCATACACAATATTTAATGAGACAAAATACAACAACAATAACAAAAAACTTGATCCCAAATTAAATTAGGCAAACGGGACAAAAAATATTCAAGTTTTTTTTGGTGCATTAGGAGGCCCATCGGGTGAGAGCTACCCAATAGGGCGTAGCTCTTTCATTTCCCATAAATTCTACACCCTCATTCCCAGGGATTCAAGCCTGGGACCTCCAAGATAAATGTTTATGCTCTTAACCACTGGGACGTCCTCCATTAGGGAGACAAAATTTAATTGGCATGACATGTGGATTGTTGTTAGATCTCAGATGTAATTGTTTAAACCTAATTAAAGCTATTTATAGTACTTGAACCTGAATCTTATTACATTTCCTAATTTTGAGACAATTGAGATCATGTGCACATATGTCAGGAGGGAAAAAAAACTAGGATAAATACCTGCACAAAGTTTGCCCCTTTTCATTGGTACTAGGAATGAACCATAGTTTTCGCAAAAAGGATGATTCAAACTGAATAAAGAAACCATCGTGCTGCCCATGTCTCCATTTCCTTGAACCCTGACCTTTCCACACCTGCCAAAGAGGAATGCAGCCAATAAGAGCTTGTTGATTAAACTCTGCAAACTGCAAGCAAAACCTCTCCTAAAGGGCAAGAAAACAAAAACTATAACAGGAAAGAAGAATGAGGAAGCAGGCAAACCCATCAATCCCCAGCAAGTTCACACTTTTTATTCTCTAGACAAGTAAAACTCAATAGATCAGACAAGTGTGACATATAATATCAAGCTTTTCTCAGCCACATGACCAGAAATTCTCTCGATGGCACTATTAATCTTTCTTTCATCCATTTTTTAACTGCAATTAGGGTCCGCAACTTTAGCAATTCCTGATGGCACAATCATTTTGCATTAACTGCTGAAAATCAAGTTCAAGGTTATGGAAGAAGAATCAAGGAAATCAACTCATTAGTTTAACCTTTTTTTATGGTAAAAGGGGGAAAAAAAAGTTATCTTATCGCAAAAGGAGAAGTAGAACTCCTGTGCCATTAAGAATTCCAATCTACCTTCACGCAAATCGATTCACATTCATAATATTCACAATCTTTCTGCATAGATATCTGTTAACACATCTCGGCACCCATATTCATTGACCGAACAAAGAGGAGAAAATACCTGTGGATATGATATGATACTTTTTGATACCACTAGGCAAGCTGCTTTTGAGAAGGAATCTTCAGCATATTGTCGAAGAAATGAAAAACAACTGCTGTGTGTATCCGGTGATTCAAAAGCCTGCATAATAATCCAAACAATGATGATAGTCAATAACCACCAAAAAGCTGTCCCCTAGAATTTTTTTGGATGTAAAAAACACATTAGGAGCAATTGATGGGTTGAAAAAATATAACCAAGTATAAAACATACATTTCAAGAGCTAATACCTTATCAATATTGACAATTGGAGCAAACTTGTCAGTTTGTGTCCTTTCCTTATCAAGAAGAAAGTAGACTCTGGGATCCACTTTAGAAGTTTCATGCCATGATTTTACAGCTGCCTCCATCATCTCAACAAGGAAAGAAAACACATCTTTGTAGCATTCTTCCGGTCCAAGCTTCTCAGACTAGAAATAGACAGGATCAATAATGAAGTCCAAGAAGTTGTAAGAGAAATGTCATTTGCATAAATAGAATGAGCAATCAACATTAGCAGTAAGTCAGGAACAGGAAAATTTTGAAAAAAAAAAAAAAAAGTGCTTCTCTACAATTTTCAGTTTTTCACCTTGAAGTCATGCATGAATGCCCAGTAATTTGGAATACATAGTAAAAGGTCAGGAAATCATGACTTTTGCATGCTGATCTACACTCACCAGTTCTGATTTCAATGCATCTAAGTGCCTTGCCATATCCACATTGGATCTCATACTCTCCACCTCTTGTGCACGTTTTTTTTCTTTTGCCAACTGGGATATTCTCTTTATCTTTCTTGACACTTCTGTGCTCTGTGGATTGTATTGCAAAGCTGTATGGAATGCAGCCAATGCCTACAGTTACATGAACAACAATGAGCATCAGCAGAAAAGAACACAATAGCTGGAAAAGAACCAAAAAGCAAGAAGTGAACATGCTCCTCCTGACATACATCATCATACTGTTCCATGGCCTCTAGCACACAACCCTTCCTGAAATATCCCTGGAGGAGCATCAATATGCGTTAAAAGAACATATTTAGGTTTAGTAAAATTTTTTCAAAAAAAAAAAAAAGGTATGCAAAATTGCACACCTTTTCCCACTTTGGATTTAGTGTGATTGTTGTCTCAGCATCAGCAAGTGCTTTATTAAGCTTCACCAATTGCAGAAATGCTGCAGCCCGGTTGCTGTCCAACGAATTATTATGCAGCAGAATATGCAATAAAGACGAGATAAGCAATATAATGAAACATAGTTGTTCTGGTAGCAAATCATACAAGATTAGCACAAAATTAAGAAATGTATTCATACAAAGGATGGATATCGTGAAACTTCTTTAAAAAAATTCATATATTAGATAAAAATCCTCAATTTTCATTCATTCTCTTGAAAGACAACTAGCTCACAGCCAAAACTTGCTCTCTGTGCCACAGTTTTGCACAACACAAAAATGATTATATTCTTCATCACCAGAGAAATAAAAAGGAATGAGCACTGTCAAACACAAATATCTGGCTTCGACCATTTAACTCTGATGCCAAATAAAGTTGGCATTTCAAAAGTTTCACAAAGACAGGAAACAGCAAACACCAGCATACTAAACTACATCTCCTTTCATGATTGTAAATATAAGTTAAGCTGGATTGAAGAAAGACAATCAATTCCAAACAACTAAAACCAAACTGCTCACAAATCATGAAGTTTAAGTTCATAACGACCATGACACCATGAAATATCAAGAAGGCCAATAACAAAAACAGTAAATAGCCAATTGAAACTGGCAATCGCAAGCCGATAATAACGAATAAAGATTGCATTTTGATGAACTTTGAAGGAACAACTAAACAATTCAAGAAAAGAAAAAGAACCCAAATTTCAACCGGTCATTTTACCTATAAAGAGTGGGGTTTGAGGGGTCAAGCTTAATAGCCTGAGTATACAGAGCAGCAGCTTTGAGAAAGTTCCCACCTTTGAAGAATTCATTCCCCTTGTCTTTCAATGACAGCTGCTCTCTACCATCGCCAACCGTGGAACCCGAACCAGCTGATCCAGCCACGGCCTCAGACATTTCCTTCACTAAAGAGGAAAGTTATCTATGCAAACTCTTACGTAATATTAAGGTTCTTTGTTAGTTGCTCTTACCCGTTAGGGTTTATCAGAGATCTAACAAAAGAGTCCTGTGTTTTGTGTTCTTTTCGAGGTTTATGCTAATGCTAAGCGACAAAGAAACATGAGCAAATAAAAACAATTCCATCTTTCCAGCTTTGCCTTGATAAAGGGTCGTGGGGGGGGAAGTGTTGGGGGCGGGGGGGGGGGGTGGCGCTGAGAAATCGTGACCGCTCATTAAAATCAAAGGTTCAGTTGGTTTGGGCTGAGAAGCACTCCTGGGCTTTTGAATTTGAAAATGGACATGTGCACAATTGCGTTCGGCTTCAATGATACTTTCAAATGGCAAGCTTCAACTAAAGTTTTCGGAAAGAGGTTGAGAACCCCCCACCCCCCCGGGGCCCGGGGGGCCGCCCCCCAAAATTGTCCAGCAAGTTTTTTTTTCTTTTTTTGGTACAGAATGAGGATTTTAATTCTGATGAAAACAATAATTTATCTAGAGTCATAGCCTAACCATCACTTTATAACGAGCAGAAAGCTTGCGAAAAGAATTAATTTGGGGTTGGCTCTGCTGCATAGAAATAAATTTTGTGTTTTAGGTGTCCGAGCAAGCTGTGGCCAGGCATGGGCACTGTTGGTCCCAGCCATCGGAGAAATAACTTTCAACTGATAATAAATAGAAATCAATAAAGGAATGGGCCAGCTAAGCCAGCCTTCAGCAGCATTTAAAGCCCACCTGCTACTGCCTTATAAATAATATCTTCAACCCAGCTAATTGCCTTTCCTTAACCATAAAAAAAAATGAAAATCACAGAAATTATTGGTGCCATTGAGTTTACGAATACAAGTCTTTGCATGTCCAACACAACACAACAGGTCTTATTGGCTTGGTCAGTTTGGCGCATTATTGCTTTTTCATTTTACAATGTGAACTCCGAAACCCAAATCAGCAACGAGTTAAACCTCTCAGAGAACTATCAACAAGCAAATTAATTCGCAAACACGTACCAATTATCCAAAAAATAATAAAAGTGAGAATTATCGGAACAACAAAATGGTGGGATTTAAACTGTAAATATATAGTTTATAGGTAAAATTATCACTAAATTTAATGTTATAATATTCTAAGTTAAGACAGAATATTAAATTTATAAATTTATGTTTTATTTGAATTCTTGGAAACTTATTGCTTAACAAAAAGCGTTCCGAAGTACCGTCGGTACTCTTCAATTTTCCACCCACCATGATTTACTGATCTTTTAGGGTCACTCTTAGGAGGTAAACCATGTGGGTTAGCCACCTGTAATTTAAAATCAGATTCCCTCTTAGGGGTCACTCACACTACTAGAGTCATGATTACAACTGCAACGAGAGAGTATGCGCATGGATCCATTGTTAAGAGTATTTGCATTCAAGCTCACTTCACCACAAAGACGTAGTGCCATCCATCCATTTAGATACCCCATTCGTCTTTTTATTGGATTCATGCATAGCCAATATATACTTTAGTTATTGTTTAAATAGGCAGGCCAGCCAGAGATAATACACGATGAAAGCCCAAATCGAAATAATATCAATTCAACAAAAACTAATACCTTAATGTTCGCACATCTTTATTTTCTAAAATACCCACATGTTCCGTTGTTCAGTTGTCTTGGAAATATGAAGTGCAATTGAACGAAAGTGAACTCAGATTTAGTTACTGTTCCTGGTTTTTAGTACCAAAATTAAGTATCCGGAGTACCAGTGATGTGAGGCCCACATGTAGTTGCCTTCTTGTTTCGAGAAAATAGATTTTTTTTTTTTTTATCAAAGCAACCATTTATGATTAAAGGCCATATTCTACTGTAGCTTAACTTAACAAAATGCTTCCATTAATGTACCCAAATTAAATATTTCTAAAGCTTCTATCTACACCAAGACACTCATCTAATATCATAACCTAGCACGTCATTTCACTCTCCAAATGAAGACCCCTTATCTCCATCTAGCTTCTTGCTGCATCTGCATCCTTATCGTTATTATGCTATGCTTCTCGAGTCGTTCTCATCAATGTTATTTTCCTTCTCTGTCAGTCCCAAACCCAAGACTAACGGAGGCATATGTGGCTCTCCAGGCTTGGAAACTTGTCATTGTTTCTGACCCCTACAAGTTCACCTCCGACTGGTGTGGCCCTGAGGTGTGCAACTACACTGGTGTTTACTGTGCGTCAGCCCCGTATGACCCCCACATCTTAACCGTGGCCGGAATAGACCTAAACCACGCTGACATTACCGGCTTCTTGCCAAAAGAGCTCGGCCTTCTTAAAGACCTTGCCATCTTTCACGTCAATTCTAATCGCTTCTTTGGTACCATTCCTGATAGCTTTGCCCATCTTCACTATCTGTATGAGCTTGACATTAGTAACAATCAGTTTAGTGGTCCGTTTCCTTCTGTTGTCTTTTATTTGCCCTCTCTGATATATCTTGATATAAGATTCAATTATTTCCATGGCGACATCCCCCACCAAGTTTTTGATCTTAAACTTGATGCCCTTTTTATTAAAAACAAGAAGTTCCTATCTTTCTTGCCTGACAACCTTGGAAACTCTCCAGTCTCAGTGTTCGTGGCAGCCAATAATGAGATTACTGGTTGCATTCCTTCAAGTGTGGCAAAAATGGCAGGGACCCTGGAAGAGATTTTGCTTTCCAACATGGAATTAATTGGCTGTTTTCCTCAAGATATTGGGTCCCTGAACGAATTGAAAGTTCTTGAGGTGAGCTTTAACAAGTTGACTGGGACTTTGCCAGATTCCATAGGGGAAATGAGGAGCTTGGAGCAGCTGAACGTGGCACATAACAAATTATCTGGTCAGATTCCTAGAAATATAGGCTTATTGCCTAAGGTGGAAAATTTCATATACACAGATAATTACTTTTCTGGCGAGCCACCAGAGTGCCTAAGGAAATTTGGAAGATATGACAGCGGAAATTGCATCCCCAATAGACCCCGGCAGCAGTCACTAGAGGTATGCTCGTTGTTTTACGCTTATCCTGTTGTTTATTGTTTCTGCCATTAGCGGGCCTAGCTCGTTGTAGCACCGAGTGCTGGTTTATTGCAAAGTCACATATTCTTGGTTAATCACAATGTTACAGCTTTTTTTTTTTTTTCTATAAAAGCAAGAAAATTTCTTCTATCTGTTGAAAAGTTTTTATTGTCCAGCCCCATGTGATGATTCAATATGATGACGAAGGATCTGCATAATGCCTTAAGCACTGCAATTTTATACATAAGATGTGGACTTGTCACCTAATTTCAATCAATGCTATCCGGGTATAATTTCGGGGGATATTAATTACAAAAATTAAATTTGTTCTAATATTAAAATATACCAACTAATAAAAGTATTGGATATTATCGTTACCTAGTTGACCATGGTTCGATTTTCAGAGGGTTACACGAGAATTCGCCAATTTCAATGTGAATAAAGTGTATTTGATCAGATTAAAGAGGTGAATCTATAATTCAATGGAATTCTTTCTCTGAGATAATTACAAACATCAGTAAAATTAAGCGTTTGATTCATTTTGAAAATTTTAGCGTACTAGCATTGATTGAAATTAAAAACAGAATTAATGATTCCGAGGTAGATAAATAGATAATTTTAAAGGAAGGCATTTTTCATGAACTGATTGGAGCTCAGCTACTGCCGAGTCCAAAGGTTCAAATGAGCGAATCCACCACAGATTCAATCTCTTTGAACTTTAGAGTCAAGGATGATTTCATTACGTGATCATTCAAACAGGCAAGTAATGAGTTAACAAGGACAAATGCGATTAAAGAAAAATAAATGTTCAAATCATAAATGGCAAAGGAAAGGACATGCAGCAAAAAATCAAAAGGCAGAAAGGGAGGATTGATTATTTAAAAAGCAAATAAAAAAAAACCTCTAAAATGGGTGAGATTTCGGGCCCAACACAAGCCATGAACACATCGATGATTGGTGACGTTCACTGCTGAAGCATAGAAGTTATCCTTGTCTGATATTTCCACGCAAGTACATATGTAATCCTATCAGCTTCAACTAGCATTATCGAATTAATTTCCATGGGAAGGCAATCTGGAGCTGCTAAAGAAGCTCATATTATTGCATTGACATTGATATAAGTTCAGTTGGAAGTACAAGACAAGATCCTGGAAAATACAGATTATTATCATCGCTGGATCAGGCTAATTCTTAGGACCCTCCTAAGCTAGAAGAGCAGCTTCAGTCAAACTAATCCTCAGAAGCGAACCTTTAAACCACACATAGCCCTTCCCAAGGCAGCTTTTGCTAACGATATCAAGTGGCTTGTCTTCAACTGGTTTCCTCAATTCTCATTGATAGAAGGTTTCGCACACCCACAGAAACAAACCTTCTTCGGCCTTCTGCCGCTTCTCCTGCTGCCATTATAGATGAAGTCTTTCAGGAGGATACCTGTTCTACTTCCTGGAAGCTTGCATTTGAATTTGTTTTTCTTTTCATCATCCAGTTTTACCAAAGTATACTGGATACTCTGCACCTCAAGCTGCAACCTCCCAATCTTCTCGGACCCTTTTCGAGCTTCTTCTGTCACTCTATTTTTACAGTCATTCTCAGCCACCTCTGACCCTCCTGAAGTGTTAACCTCCAAAGACAAGGCACTTTCCTCAATATCCCTTATCAATTGATCATTAACATCAGCCAGTTGTATGGCTGCCACCTCAACTTCTTGCAGTTGACTTCTTGCTCTTTCAAATTCGGAATCAGCAGACTTCTTACTCTTCTTCATCATTATCATCTTCTTCTTCTTCTTCTTCTTGTTCTTCATCTCCAACCTCTTTTTCAGATTTTGCACAGTTGTTTGAAGCAACGTTAATTTCTGAGCATCAGAGGTCAGTCTCTCCAATATCTTTCCCCCATTTCTCTCCTGATGCAGCTCCTTAATGAGGGTTGTGGACACCTCTAGCTTGTCAATGCCCAGTTCCTTCTCAACTTGTACCTCTGAAGTGAATTCTGGCCTCTGCCTGGAATCTCTGGACTCATTAGAAAGAGTAACATCCTCTGACAGTGCAGATGCTTGCTTTTGTTGGCCATTCGATGTTGGACCAATGCAAAGATCTTGTGTGGCATCCCACAGCCTGAGCATCTGATCATTAGCCTCAGCATTCCCTCTCCTGCTTCCCCTGTATAATACACAATCTGAGACCTGATCAAGTTGAATATCTTTCATTGAAGTCCCATTTGTTATTCCATAAATTGCAGTTTTATGCTCATGCAACTTAGCATTATCAGTTTCATCCTTAAGTCCTATTTCTTTCTTAAGCAAGGCATTTTCTTTGTTTGACCTGCCAGCCAGTTCCAACCATGCAGCCCCTTTCAGAGGAGCTTTCAGCTCGAAGCTGGTGTTTTCTCTTTCCTGCACTTCAAGCCTATGAATTTCTTCTATAACTTTGTTCTCAGCCATCAGTCTATTCATCTCCCCAATCACTGCCTTCTCAACTGCTTTAATTTTCCTCTGCATCTCCAGCAAATCTGAAATACCATCTGTCAAGACTGTACTGTGATGTTCATCTTGATTGTTGACTTGGTGAGGAATTGCAGCAATTTTCAAACTCTGATGGCACAATGAAAGGGAAATAATCAGTATGCACACCAGCTACATGGAAGAGTTCAACTGGAACTAAAGAGAATCTTGCAGACCCTACTGAAAGCCATAAGCAAAATTAATGCATGAAAAAGTAAAAGGATATCCCAGTGCACAAGGCTCCCACTCTGTGAGGAATTGAGGAAAGGTCAGATATATGCACTTACCCTATTTTTACAAAGAGGTTGTTTATGCGGCTTAAACATGTGACTTTTAGGTCACAATAGAGTAATTTTACTGTTACAGAAAGTAATACTAATGCATAAACCTGCCCAAATTTTGAATGGGAAATTTAAAAATTCTACTGTAAGACAATTTTTAATGGTAATGAATAGGCAGTCTTTTGCATCAGATAAATCAAATTTCAACCATAAGTCCTAGTTAGCGGTCAGGCTAACAGAAGTAAAAGGTCCAGGAATCTCCCACTGCTTAGAAGATTTAAAGGAGAAAAGAAAATTGAAAAGGAAAAGGAATGACTTCATGTAGCAGAAACATAAAAAAGTGAAGTGATTCAATCAACAATGAACAGAAACTACCATATGTCTTTCATCAGTTTCTCCTAATAGCTTTGTCCAAAGTTGGGCGTTGTGGTCAAGAGATTCTATATTCTCTCTCATAGAAGTAATGATTGGAACATAAGCAGACAGTTGATCCTTCAGTCCTCCAATTTCCCCTTCCAATAAGCCAAACCTTTCTTTCATCTGTTCAATCTTAGCATCTTTGGCAGCATTTTCATTTTCTAGACACTCACAAACTGCAGTCAACTCATGAACCTTACTTTCAAGCAGAACTTCACTAACAGACGATATCTGAAGATCAAAATAAAATGATGAGGCCTCCGCCTCCCAGAGTTCAGACTCATTGGTTCTCTGTTGCAGCTCCAAACTCAAGTTTTCTTCTCTGGTTCTCTGTTCTTTAAGTTCCACCCTCAGCATTTCTGTTTCTGACTCCAAATTTTCTTTCCTATCATTAAGGCATTGAGCTTCCTTTTTCTGGTTTATGAAATCTTTAGACAGTTCAATGATCTGCTTCTCTGAAATCTCTCTGATTTGTTTTAAATCTTCACATTCCCTCTGCAGCTCTTCAACTGACATGCTAAATACTGAATTTAAGTTCTGTGCATCCTTGAGCTTCTGTTCCACATGTGAGAGCTCTGTTGCTTTCTCTAACAGAAAATCCTTTCCAATCAAAATCTGCAAAGTTGACTGATCGATCACATCTTTTTCTTCGTGCAGCTCCTGGTGCAACTTCTCAATTGTTTCATTAAGATTTGAACATTCTGCTTTCTTCATTGCTAGTTCTTTGCCCAATAAGTCTGCTTTCTGTTTTAGATCATTGTTAATTGTGTGAAGACAGCTGAGATCTTCAGAGAGAGCTTTAAGTTCCTCAACTTTTTCTGTCCCAAAGCTTTCAAGAACCAATGCAAGGTTAGTAAGAGATACTGCCTGCTGGAGCACGCTGATGCTTTCCTCTTCGAGTTTATGCATCCCCTCTTTCAGGTCTGAAAATTTCTGAAGTAAAGCTTTATTTTCTCCCAGAACCTTATAATTTTCTTCCTGCAGTGCCATGCAGGAACTTTGCAGATTTACAAAACTTGCTTGTTGAGTTTCCAACTGTGCATGTGCTACTTTCTCCTGTTGATCTTTCTTACTCAACTCCAACCTCAAATGGCTATTTATCTCAATGAGCCCAATCTTATCCTTCTGCAACATATTATACCGATGCACCATCATCTTGAACTCCTGATCAAGTATTTTCTTCTCTGACTCAACTTGGATACCTCCTAATCTTGTTTGTTCAATTAATGTTAAAAGCACCAAATTCTCAATCACCAGTTCATGCTTTTCATCATCATTTTGCAGGCATAAGACTTTTAGGTCCTTGATATTCCCCAAAATATGAGCAAGAGGAATTTGCTCTTCTTCAATCCCCTCTTTGACATTAAGAGCATCAGACTTTAGGGCCCTGAACACTTGATGAATCCCCATCCTCAGCTTGTCAACTTCATCTGACAGGAATTCCAGTTCCACTAGCTGCACAAGATTCTCACTCTCTAACTCTGAAATCAGTTTAGATGAGAATTTAGATGCCTCAACATGTTTCTGACACTCAATCAACAGAGATGAGTTCTTATATTCTAGATCTTCTATAAACTTCTGCAAGATAAAGATCTCAACCTGAGATTTCACAGCCTTGTCCAGTTCCTCTTCAAATTCTTTCCTACTTAACTTCCTTTCTTCTTGCAGCAGATGAACTTGGTTTTCCAAATCTGCAAGTCGGGAGTCACTTGATTGCATATAAGTGACATGCTCTCGTTTTTCTAAACCAAGGTAACTCCAAAGCTCTTTTACTTGACAAAGTGCTGAGTCTTTTTCCTTCTCCAGGTCATTATATTTTTCTTCTAATCTTGTAAACCTCGTCTCCAGGTTGCCCAGCATTTGTTCACCATTTTCCAACCGACATACCAGAGAGTTTTTTTCATTCACAAGATTTGATTTCTCATTTTTGAGCATCTGGCAGAATTCTTCCAAGATTTTGGCCTTTGTCCTTAGTCCTGCAAGCTCAATGTTTGCACCAGAAAGAGAGGTCTCCAGCGATGAATTTTTCTCCAAAAGCTTGTGAACATTCTCATTCATAAGCTGCAACTGAGAAAGAAGGATTGCCTTCTCTGTAATCAGTCCAGATTTTTCTCCTTGAAGAAACTGGCAGGACATGTGCAATTCCTTGACCTTCTCTGTTGATCCTCCCATCTTGCAGCCCAATTCTGAGAGTGCTTTCTCCAACACGACATTCTTCTCAAAAAGCTCATCCATGTTTCTCAACTTCTCACAAAGAACTTCCTTTTCATCTCTGTCCTTTTTGCAGATGTCTTTTAGCTCCAAGTTCTGGTCTTGCAAGTCTTTCACAGATGAACTAAGGCTCTCAGGACTTAGCCCTACTGACTGCACTTGCTCCACTAAAGCCTGATATCTCTTATTCAAACCTTTGATTTCCTCCTTCAGATTGAAAATCTCTTGCTGTAGCAAATTACTTTGGGCCACCTGTAAGGCAAGCTCCCCTTCAAGTTTGTCTTTCATTTCTTTCAAGCTAAAATTTTCATTTTGCAAATTTGTTATGGAAATGCTGGAAGAACTGTTTATCTTGTTGAGGCTTTGACTTTCTTCTTTAACATGCTGGAGGTTTTCCTGCAGGTCATGATTGCACACCTCCAAGTCCTTCAACATTTGAAGCCTGATCTGAAGCTCTGCAGACAAAGCTTTCTGCTCCTCTTGAGATTGCAAGTGCAGATTCTGCAGGGTTTGCAGGGTGGTCTCAAGTTGGAGTAACTGTGACTGCTCATCTTGGAGCAAAGACTGAAGTTTCTCCAACTCAATTTCCTTCTCTGAAAGTTCTTGGTCTTTCATTGCTATTTTCTGCGACAGATGGTCTGCTTCCAACTGCAGGTATTGATTTGATCTCTCTAACAGAAAACGCTGTTCTTCAGCACTTCTCAATTTAGCAACTCCCGTCAGAATTTCACTGTTTAGTTGTTTGACGTCCTCTTGGGCATGAAGTATTTCACTCTCCATCTTAGCTATTCTCTCCAAGCACTTCACATACCGATGCTCGACAACTTCTTTCTCTTCTTTCAATTTGGTAAGAGCTTGCTTCAACGCTTGAACTTCCGTTTCTGCTCTTTCAGTTTGATCATTGAGCATTCTAGCATTTTCCTCTGCAAGAGACATTTTATTCTCTAAACCAGATATCATCTCAAGACATTGGCTGTACTGATGGATACCAGCCTCCTTTTCAGCCTCTAGTACAGAGAGTTCCTGCTTGAGATTTTGAGCTTCTATTTCTGCCTTATTTGCTCGCTCATCGAGCCCTTTTGCACCTTCTTTGGTCTGAGATATCATATTCTCAAGAGTATAAATTCTTCCCAAACACTTATTGTACTGAAGAAGACCAGCATCCCTCTCAGCTTCTAATTTAACAAGGGATTCCCTCAGAATCTTAATTTCAATTTCAGCTCTGCTTGCTCGCTCACCAAGCCCTTCAGCATCCTTAAGGTCTCTCTCCAAGCTTGATAACTTCTCCAAGCTCTGCTGATATTGAAGAAGGAGAGCTTCCTTTTCTGCTTGAATTTCTCCAAGGGTTTTCCTCAAGGATTGAAGCTCCATGGCAGCTCGTTTCTCAGTTTCACCCACTGCTGCTGCTGCATTAACCTTTAGGCCTCTCTTCAACTTTTGTTCTGCAACAATTGGATCTTGCGTCACTACTTCTCCTGATGAAAAAATTTCATTGAGCTGTTTTAAACCCTTTTTGCTTATTCCAGAATCCGATTCTTCTAAATACCCTCCACTGCTATTCAGAGCATTCAAGTTGGCTGAAGAGCATCCCAATGCATCCTTATGTATGTAATCTGGGTCAAGCAAAGAATGAATGGGATGTGGGAATTCTGGTGTGTGAGGCTCTCCCTCAGTGCATAAACAGCTTGAAGATGAATCATCAGACCCTACATACTGTAGTTGGTTAGGAAATGAATTTGCCAGGGTTCGATGGGCCTGGCGGAGCTCCACAGTTGCATGATCATACCTCTCTGCTAATGCACGGTAAGCCCGGTAAAATTCCTCAACCAGTTTCATTAGCTCTGGGCGTTTCTTGTAGTACATTTCTGCCCTCCTTGCAAATGAATCTGCATCTTCTTCAATCAGCTTGATCATTGCTTTGATTTTGGCATCCATGTCTATTTAAAGAGATTTACATTAGTCATGAATGAGGCCCATAAAGTTCAAAGACACGTATGCATGGTTATAGCTATTCAGTATCTATGAAACCACAATGATAACATTGTTATGCAGTTCAACTACTTATAGCAAACAGATTGAGCTTATGGATTCACAAATTCTTCATGCACAAAAAAAAAAAGGCTAATGTAGTGGTGCATTATCAACATCTACACACTTATGTCTACTAATTCCTGCCCATGAGACACAAAGGCAGAGTTTATTTGTAGTAAAAATATCTGTCCATGGCACTCAACACTTTGGACAAAAAACATGGAGCCCTTAAATATATGGGAAGGATAATAGGCAATAAAGGTGAGTGACAGAAAAGTGGTAAGAGAAAGCATCAACATAAAGAACATAATCTGGAAGCATGTTCACACAAACATGATACATGCATATTGCATTTAGCTGAGAACATGTTAAAATCATTAAATATGAAACTCATCCTTCAATTACATTATAGCGTTCTGTTTTCCAAGATAATATGTATCAGCATCTAATTTGCATTAGCACCAAAATTGTGCTGTTGCAATCCACAGATAGCCAGCTTTGTCTAGATCAGATTGCATTTGCTATTAAATTGCTGTGGTCATCATAATGGCCAGGGGAGTCCAATCTGTATTTCAAACAACAGCAGTTCGTTCAAAGAATTTGAACTTCTAATCAACAGTCAAGGAAATTATTTGCGCTCTATCCTTTTCCCTAAAGACAGACTATTAGGAATATGGTCAAGGATAATATTGATGGCACTATAATCCTTTAGTAGAACTTTTACCCTTCATTTGGAGTTCTGGATTAAGGCATTTCCTAACACTATCAAAAGAGAGCAATCCAGCATTTAAGATGATGAATTGAGCAGCAAAAAGCCATTGAGAATCCTATTTTCTTTTTGAAAACAGGGAGGATTGGTCAAATTAAATTCCAAGGGTCATCTGGAAAAATTCAAAGAAGTCATTTGGTAAATAATTCAAAATCATTTACACACAAAACCAGACAAACTTTGTAAATTGACAACATCATGCAAATTTTGTCAATAACATCCACAAAGCTAAAATTTTTGAACATTTACTATGCGCAATTTTCAAAATTCTGAATATGAAGCAGGATCAGAATAAACAAATAAAAACTTTTCACAGAAGCAGCACATGCATTAAACACAACAGTGCCGAGGTAGTTCACAAAGATCTAAGAAGATGATAGATACCTGTGAGATTTTCTTGAAGCCATTTTGAATTCTTTGGACTGATATGGCTGTCCCACCACCAAGAATATAGTCGTCTAGATTCGGAATGTGATAAGGTTGCCATAACTCCAGCCAAGAACAACAAAGCAAGTGGTTTGGACTTTGCAAAGTTCTGGTCTTTATACCAGTAATATAAACCCAAGTAACAGATCCAGGCCAGAATAACACTTTAGTTACTCCAACCACACAAATCTACTCCGAAGGGGCCTTCCAGATGTTATGTTTCACCATTTGTTCCTACACAATACAATCATTATTGTAATCACAAAATAAGTGAGGTTTCCATAAAAATATCTCCAAATTTGTAGACTATTAATGTGCAGATTACCTCCTCAATTGAAACAAAAGACCAACATTCAATCTTTCACACTCCTATAGCAAACTGAACTACTTACTTCAAAATTAAAGAAAACCGAAGCCGGATCTCAACACCTGCCAATTGTAAGGTTGCAAGGACCCAAGGCAATAAGCTTAAATTATGCGGTCATATAAACTACACTGAATAGAGCAAGGAGGCAAACGTTTGATGTAATCTATGCATCCATTGATTTCCCAAAACCTGGATCTAAAATCCAGTGTCATGTGGAAGTAAGATCACTAGACCAAGTTAACATCATAATGCAAAAAATTTCAACCAAGAAAGAAGACAAAATTGGAAAGCCAAATTCATAAGGAATGCAATGATGACATGTGGAAGGACTCCATGAAACCACATCTAGCATTCAAGTTGTAAAAAAGCGCGATCTTGAGGCTAACTTGTTATCTAAGAACTTGAAAAAATTAATCTTGAATAAACCATGAGCCTGAAAACCGATCAAAAAGAGAAGGAAAACAAAAATACACTTCACAGGAACTTAAAGAAAAATTAGGTGTCGTCCTTGAAGTGCAGTTAAAAAAAAAAAAGGATCATATAACCAGCAATCAAGTATAGCCATCCAAAAGGGCACAAAAGGACAAAGTCAGGCAAATGGGTATCAACCATAACTTTCTCCCAAAAAAGACAAGGAAAGAGAAAAAGAAATCTTTCACATCCATTATGGATCAAACCCATACCAAAAGAATCAAACCCAGCAATGAGGTTGTTTTGATCAACTGCGGTGAGACTAAACCCCCAAGCTGTATACACTCTTAGTCCTAGCAAGTCACCCCATTTTCTCTGTCTCAACTCACATGGACGCTCATCCTCCTTCTCTCTGCAATGACTACTTTACACTATAATCTTTAGAAATTTGACTGGTAAAATCACTGTGGCATGAAATGTTCAGGGACAACAAAAAAGAAATTTCACCTCAAGAAAACATGGCAGAAAAAGTAGCAATATTTAAAAAAAAAATTGATGGGTATTATGATGTGTAAAGTAAGAAAAATTTTGATACCTCTCTTGTTTTGGGATGTCTACACTCAGAATGGGCACAAGCACGTGCAAAGCTTCGAATAGCTGGGAAGGAGTCGCTGTCTTTGTTAATTGCTGTGATGATTTTTTTTTTTTAATGGTTAATTCATTGTTGTCACGATTTGATTTATCAGGGATGTGTTGCACAACGGTCAATTTCTTCCGTTTTTATTGTCTTCAGTCGTTACCTAAAATAGCGTGCGGTGAGATTGGGAGAGGGAACAGACAGAGATGCGCAGGAAATAACCTTAAAAATTGTCCGACATACCCTTGCTGAGCGTCTTGCTGATGTTCTTTCTTGGGTTCCTAATGTTGACTATTAACCTGTCTAAAAAATTTTCCCTCCCCTCATAATTCCCTGATGAATAAAGAAGTGGACGATTAAAAATACAATCTTTACGGTTTACTCACAATTCACACCACTCCCCCCCCCCCCACCACCAACCCACGAGTCACAAACTGCGGCCACGGTAGATTTTTTGTCGATTATACCTGCCAAATAAATAATCATAAATAAATAAATAAAGGTTAGGAAGTGTTGGAAGAAATAAAAAAAAAAAAAGTGTCTTTCGAATCCAATCAATCAGTTTGACTTCTTGGGTTGCATTAGTCGAGCAATTCAACCAACAATTAAAGCACATTAAATCTCTAGACTATCCCCCACGTCCCCATTATAGCTCGGAGGATTTTTTTCCAAATCCCACGGCCATCCTCTCCGCATTCAAATTGTCTATTTAAAAAAATAATCTTGCATAATTTTTAAGAAGTAAATAGGAGTAGAATTGTTGTTCTTGATTATTCATTGAGAACATATTGGCAATTTCATCCACACTTAATTATTTTTTTTTTATGATCAAAAAAGAAAATTATAAATATTTTAACCATCATAAACATGAATTCAAGTCAGATTTTATTTATTAATATTCTTATTTAATTTTTGATATATTAAAAAGTAATCTTCTCACTATATGATGATTCTTTATATATTAAAAAGTTATACTATTTTGGATGATCAAAATTATTGATCATGTGTTGTATTTATCTTGACAATGTAATATTAAGTTTGGTAAGTTTTTAATATAAAATCTGGTTTGTTATTTAGGATGGTGGGCATCTCTAGGGTTGGTCCATCTTTGTCATAAAACACTTAAAATTGGGGGAAACTAAAGCTCAAATTCTTAGCGGATGGCCGGCTACGGAAAGTAATGCACAACATAATTTCCTCGAGAAGACAGCAAACTTTATTGTATTTTATCGTAGATTTTTAGCAACTGAAAAGTGAGAACTACGGGCAACCTTTGATTTTACGTCTGTTTTTTTTTTTTTATTATTATTATTTATTTCAGCAGATAGCATCACAAGACACATCAACCGCTAATCATAAAACCGATGGTTAACAATGATATTTCACTGATTTATAAACTTCAGGTTTGATATGAGGTTTGCTCTCCCTTTCCCTTTGCAATACAATAATTATCGACTTTAACTTCATGTTGACAATTATTATTTGTAATGATTAAGCAATTTATCCCTCCCAGACTTGCAGACGAGGGAAGAGGGAAAAAAAAAAAAGTGAAAAAAAGAAGAAGCTCTTTTTACTTGTTTTTTTAACTGATAATCATGGGGCCCGAAAAGGGGTCACAGCATTTGATCACCAAAACCAAAGGGTTAGTGTGATGATTAATCAATGTAGATGAGAAACACAGAATACTTATCAAAGAAAAATGATAATTGATGTCGATGAGAAAGGGAAATAAAAGAATGTTGACCACTATTTTTCTGTTATAATTAATCACAATTTATACGACCAATAATGCATGCATCACCATGTTAATTGCCATGGACTTGGACTGTCCTCTCATGTGGTGTTGAGGACTCGTGAGAGAAGGAAGTAAGCAACCGTCAGAGCCAAGATGATTCTTTCTTCCCAGTTAGAGAAAGTTAAAAACATTACAAAGAATAAAATTTTTATAAAATAAATAAACAATGTCAAGAGAAAATTTTAATTCATCTTCCGTTTAATCCTCGAGAAGATGACGAGGGTGGTGGTTGTTTTGACGTGAAATTCCAAGCCCGGTCCTCCGCGACGTCAGCACCTGAATCATTTTCTCTTTGTGGAGTCCGCTTTCGCCGCGGTGGTGATTGGCTGAATCGGATGGACCCCAGGACTTTGTCCCGTTCCAATGACCCGCGCTTCAGTTTCGCACTTGGATCAAGTTAATGATCCTGTCCGGCGTAAGCTGAAATTTGGATGCAAAAATAGCCATTTGATATATTATTTTATGATCACGGCCAAAAAGAAAAAGGAGCATTTTTGCAAATTGAATATGAATAAATAATTCCGAATAAATTGAATTGGAATGAGATAGAATTGTCTACATCGGAAAAGGAAAGAGTAATTGGTAGAATCGTCAACATCGAAGGAGGAAAGGGTGATTGGATCAAAACTGTAATGTGATTCTAAAGGGTCATGCATCCATTGTATCAAAAATTTTTTTTTTTTGGGATGGAAAATTTCCCCTGTATTACTTCAATGATTAACACAGTAGCCTCTATTTAGCAAGCTATAATTTTTAATTCTCGGATAATTTTTATATGACAGATTGGAAACCAAAAGTTTATATAATTACATAGTTCCAAGTATTTCATCCAAATCCAAATCTAGAAGCTTTGTGCGCTTGGAACCCCACAATATGGCAGTACCCTTTACTCCTCCGTGGACAGACAAAAAGCAATGTAAGGTTCAACAATATTGTCATTCCCATTTCATTGTCAAAGTACTACTTGATGTTACTGTGCACCAAAGATACAACCCTTTTAAGGCACTAAAGCTGTAAATCACCGACAACGAGTGATGTGATCTTTATCTCGCTTGAATTATTGAGCAAAGAAAAGTAGATCAAAACAAAGCAATTTACGTGAATGGACTTTGTGTGCGCGACTTTTTAAAGCTCATATCTAGCACTGTTGCTTCACATTTACATGCCCCACTTTCCCCTCCCCACCAAACGCAACAACCATTACTTGTCTACATGATCTTCAAAAGCATGGGAAAAAGCAAGAAAAATAAAAATAAAAAGAGAGAAAAGAATAATAGATGCAATCCCGAACAAAGGTACGAAATCCAAATTATTTTTCTGTTTTTTAGTGGACTAGCCAGCTATGGCCAACCAATGATCCCTTCAAAGATTCTGCAAAAGTGGTGTGTTTGCAAGCGAAATATAATGAAAGGCTGTTGCCCCACATAAACTGTACAATCGCAGAGGAAAAGCCATAGGACCATGACCTTCCATGTTCTCACCCTGTCACCCATGGGCAAGCTATTTCACATGCACACGGTGAGGATCGTTGTAAGCTGGGAGAATGCTAATAGCCATGACCTCTTTTTCAGGTTTTTCTTTTCTTTTTTTTTTTTATTTTTTTCCACCATGGATATACTGGGGACCATGAACCCAACTTGGTGTCATCCGTAAAGATGCACATGTTGCATTGACAAAGGAGCCTCCCTACGCATTGATTTGCCCATAATTCTTGTGCAAATGCGCAACCTGCAACTTCATCCCATGAAAAAGGCAACCTCTGTTTAGGCATCAGGCATCCATTGAGGACCCAATTTTGAGCCCATGGACATAAGGATGGTTACATTCATGCTCAAAATAAAAGAAACAGTACTCAAGCATGCCCCTTTCTTGATTTAGACCGAGGTGTAGGATAGTCATGAGCCTTGATGACTGCGATACAAGGAATAATTCTTGCTGGCAGATTAAGAGTCGCACAAAGACACGATAAGACAAATTTTCAACTTATAGACGCTCTACCAACTCTCTCATCCAGGAATTCCTGTCAGCGGAATGTGTCTAGAATTACCTAAAAAGAAATTATCGATCCATGTCTAGAGATTATACGGAAACAAGTTATTATTATGATTATCATTATTTTCTTGTTAAACACAAGGGTAACAATAAATATCTAATTCTATTAAACACACATCTAAGGGATATAAGAATGTGCAACTAACAGTTATAGAAATGCTCTTTTGATGCAATAAGTTAAAGATACTAAAATGTATAATTAATAGTAACAATGATGAATATAAGTATACACAAAGAATATGTACATTTATTTTTTTTAAAAAAAAGTGAAAATAAATAACCAAATACAATACGCGCAATAATCAGTTAGAAGATGAAAAAATCTGCATCCATAAAGTAATGTCTAGTTGTGCCAACAAGTTGAATTATTGTATCTATGTAATGGACTTTTAAAGAAAACGGAAACATAATAATGTAAACAAATTTGGGGGCGAAAAAGAAAACTTAGGAGAAATGGTTAGGATCCTAATACGGCGTCGGAAAGAGCACGAGCTACATAAGCGAATTTGCTATGTTTAGGCTAGGTCGACCTCAAGGCTATCGCGACCCGACACATCGACGGCGATTAGTAGCCCAAAAAGAACAGTAAGAAAGTAGTCTTGGGCCACAGCCCAATTCTCAAACCCATCTGGCTTGTGTTTAAATTCCAAACCTCTATCCTTCTAGAGACGTGTCAACTCCCCAGTGGCTTTTTTTTTTTTTTTTTTTAACCGATCTAAGTTCAACCCAGACTTACTTCCAAGTTTCCAGGAGGCATTTGGATGGGCCCTCATGCAATTAACTTCATAAAGGCTTTTAGTAAATATGTTGGGCACTGATCTGCTTGAAATGACCCAAGAAGCTCCAAGATGTTCGGCACAAAATTAACTTCATGAAATTTTACTATAAACAATATTTTATCGTGAAGATAATCATCCTTAATTGCCTGCCATCACGTGTCCATTTTTCTCCTCCCCAATGCCATCATTAGTGTTTCCATCGTGTCATTCTTCGAGAAATCCTCCATTGTCTGCTATAATTTGCACCTTTTCATAAAGGCTTAGCGTTTAGTCTCAGCAACCAGTTGGAATGGAAAAGGTCAAATATTGTACGACATATGAAAATTATTAGTGGTTTAATGCTTTCCTCTATGCTAGAAAGTGTAGCAGAAGGTTTCAACAAAGTAGCAGTCATTGTTATTGCTCTAGTCGTTACTGGTTGCTCAGGTCCGTAACATTCGTCTAATCACGTTTCTCCATTGAAATAATGAAAAATGCTAATTATATTGGGTACATAATAACAAAATCTACATACCATACGAGGAGTAATTGGACATTATGAGAGGCAGACAAAGCTATTATTATACTAGCAGAACAGAACAACTGCGCTAAATATAAACAATGACATAGCCTGTAAAAGTTTTACAGAATTTTATCCAAACTTAATGAAAGTATTCACTTTGATGCTGGGGGAGTGAGAGGTGGGAATGAAGGAATAGATTGCAATATCAACTTCCTGCCACTACTCCTAGGGGGTGATCCTAAATTACCATGAGGTGGAGAGATCCTCTTGCTGTTGGGAGAACAAGTCTTGATGCCAGTGGTAGGTGAATTGTTGCCTTGGAGGATTTCCGGCATATCATTATCTGGTAAAGCTTCAAATTGTTTGTCGAACTTGGCTTGAGAACGGAAAATACTGGGCCTTCCATATTTTTGGCCAGAGTACAATCCAGTAGATGAGTTAATAGCAAGAAAAGGTCTTGGTGGCTTGCTTATCGATGAAAAGGGCAGCTGCATCAATGGTCTGGAATCCCAATTGTCATTAGAGTTGAAGATAAAAGAAAACCAATTTTATAATCTTTCTGAACAATTTAGAGTTTGAACCTGCAAAGCTGTGAAGGCGTAATGGGTAGGGTAGAATTTGGATTCTGCTCTTCATTACTCAGAACTTCAGTCTCCTGCGAAGATTTCTCAACCCCACTATTTTCACGTTCTGTTTCATCTTCTGCTACTGCTTCTGCTTCCATTGGGGCAGATCCTGAATGACGAGTGGAGTACATTAAAAGAAGGTTAGCAAATAACAATATTAACAAGTAAATGACTCAATATCACAACTATGATGAGAGAATTTGGTTATAGCTCCAGGTGCACAACTGTGGGGGTGGGTCAGCTCACCATCCTTTCTGCCAAATGCATTCTTGCACCCTTCACATCTACAGTTAATGGAGCATCCAACACCACCCTGCACAATAAACCACCATTCTGTGAATCAGTGTATGTAACACATTAAAAGAACATCTAAACGTTCTGAAGAGCAAAACCTGAAAGCATTCACAGTATTTCTTTGTGCAATTTGATTTCTTGCAGTTGCATCCTCTTTTATGTCGTGCTGAAGCAGGTGTTTTGTTGAATTCATCCTATTTAAAAGGGAAGTCAAGTTTAGAGAGCAATTGAATACATGCGACTCAGCAAAAGTGAATCAGACTTAAATGCTAACCCCAGTTTCTGGTACATGTTCAGAGCTTCGAATCACTTTGGGAGCAAATGCAAGTGGATTGCGTGACTCAATTTGTTTACGAGTTGCAAGAACAGTGTCTTCATGAATAGGTTTATTAAAACAATCTCGACATGAACATGGCTCTATGCAGTAGACACCAGCAGCAAAACATTCACAGTAACTGCAAGAATTAGCAAGTGATTGAGAGGAACACATCTTTCATTATAACAGAACATGAACCAGCAATGAATACATGAAGGACACCAACACACTAGAAGTAAAAAACATAAGAGAGAGAGAGAGAATGGAAAAAAAGAATAAACAAATCCAAACAGTAACATTTGGTTTCCGAGCTTTATCCCAAGCAAGGATAAGCAGAATGGGACCTCCTTAGATTCAAACCAGACTTCTCCATAGAATAGAGGAGAGCTCGTACAACAATGAAAAGATAGTAGTGACCAATCAGCACATCATTCAAGTACCATAGCAAAAAAAATCTAAACATAGTAATGAAAATTAATAGTGCAACTGAGATTAATCCTTAAGACAATGTTTTAACAAATTATCAGCAAGTCAGTTTAACAAGAAAAGCCATTTTTTGTGAAACTCAAAAGCTATGAACTTACAGTTTCAAGCACTTTGATTTCTTGCAGTTACAGCGCTTGCAAGCCTCAGTTTCTCCGTCTAACCTACGCCTGGAAGTGAGATTGTGAAACCATGAATCTATGAAACTTAGAAAGAGAAAACGAGAGAAGGGAGAGGGGAACATAATTGACAAATACAACTATGCCTATGGCATTTTCCAATAAAATTGGCACAAAACATGTCACCAAGGAAATACCTCTTCTTTTTTGGGCTGCTCAGATTTAACCCTTCGCTAGCTAAGTGAGAAGATTCCCTAGGAACATCTAGGGCAAGCACAGCATCATTTTCAGTGGGATCTGTGTCCTCTTCACCAGAGTCTGGAGCAAATCCTTCGTCAAGTTCTCTATCAGTTACTAAAGAGTGTAACGAGGAATCAGAGCCAGGTAAATTGATTCCAGTGGTTGAAGTTTCATGCTCAATATTTCTGCTATCCTTGGAAGTTAGTGCCAGAGCATTCAAGTGCAAACCAATTCCTGGTAAAATGTGCCTTGAAGAATCACCTCCAGGTTTAATGGGTACTGATTGCTTCTCATTAGAGGCATTCTTCCTGTCAGATTGCCCTACTATGGAAGAATTAGAGCATGAGCCATCATATAGGTTCTTTTTACGAGCTCCTACCAACTCAAAATCAAGACAGCGCCTTCGCATGCCACACTGCAAGTTGGAAAAAACCTGCAAGAAAATGAACAAAAAAATGTTGAGTTTACTTTTAACATGCTATCTGAGCAACTAGCTTCTTTTAGCCTGGTTGTCCTAACAGTTACAAGGATAAATTTATTGTCGTGCTCCCTTTCAGTTATACATAACCTTATTTGTTCATCTTGTGGAAAATACCAACTTAACACCCATATCACAACAAAACTCACGTTTTCTCCATGAAATTAAAAGATTAAAAAAAAAAAAAAAGTGGCTTGATGAACAGCCTAAAATTAGGGTAGCTCATGAATTACAGAGACTAGTGACTGAGGCAATTTGACAGAAACAAAAAAGAAACTAATCGCATCCTTACCTTACAAGCTAATGGCGGCTGTGCTTCACTATCCACTTTCTTACCAAACTTAGTGCCATATGTTGTGTTTGTTTCCTTCAGATCAATGCTTTCTCCAGGATGATTGAAAGCATCTTCTATCTCAAGATGGTCGGCCGAACCAATGGAATGAACATTTTGCAATTTATAGCCCTCATCAAGAGAAGGAAACAATCCTGAACCATGGTCCAGGGACTTTTGAATAAGCCCCTTGAAAACCTCAGTTTCAGTAGGAGAGTTAAAAATTAACAGGTCAGCAGCATCTGTTATCAAACTCTCCCAGTCACATTCTGCAACTTCTTTTTTGTTTTCAAACTGGTGCATTCTCTGGAAATGCAATTCCCCTTTGGGTAATATTTTTTCAGAGGCCTCAGAATCTGACCAAGCACCACAATGTGATGGTGGTGTTGGGTCACAATCAGGGCTACCACAGTCATATTTTAAGGTGTGTGGCAGCTCAATTGCAAATTTCATTTCATCATTGTTAGGTTCGACAGAAGCGTCTCCAATGGACGCCCTTGGATCAAAGTTTTCCTGCAGCTCTGTGGAGTTATCAAACTGAGATGCAAACACAACAACCCCTTCATTGCTACTAGCATTGTTTCCATTCTCAGAAGAGGAGTCCGGCAGCAATGGATCTGAACGGTTATGCCTGAAAATAGCAATGTACTAAGATGCAGTGAAAATTTAAGTGATTTTTAATATAGATGAATTATTAGGAATTGAATCCAAATACCTTACGAGGAACCTAGATTCCTTTTGAGAGCTGACATGAGGTGAAGTAAAAACAGATGGAAGAGATGCAAAGCTAAGAGAATGAAATGTTTGCGCAATGTTTATGGACTTCACTGGCTTGATAGGAGAAAGACTGTTGATGTAATTAAAGACTGGGGAATCCTGCAACCAGTAGTAAAATAGACATTCCACTCAATTCACAAAGCAAGAAGGCACCAGATAAAGCAGATTTACAACATCAAATAGAACCCAAAAAAAAAAAACTCCATATCAAATCCGGTATCGATAAATTGAATGACGTTATAAATACTTCTACATGCCATCAACTACCTAAAACAGAATGTTAATACACATTAGACCAAATCAAGATAAATCAAGGAGAAAAAGAAAATGTTTTCACAAATTGCCACCTAGTTGATGAAAATTTGTGGAACATAAGCTGAAGGGTAGGAACAAAAACAAAGGACAAAGCATGCAGTAAATAGGCAATCAGTCAAAGTTGACAAGCCACTCAAGAGTGAAATAGGATAAGTGAACAGGAAAAAGAAAACGATATGGCAATGCACAAAACAATAATAATAATAATAATAAGAGCATGGTGTTCATTGTTGAATTGGAGTCCTATCATGGAATAGAATTTTACAAATACAAAGCGTTCGTTTTGCGTTGAACATTTTTCATAGAGAAAAATCATAAGAAGACTGAATGAATTTTGTTAAAAGTGCAATTATTAGAAACCACACAGCCGCCAGCCATGGAGTTCCCAAATCTAAGATCTCAGAGATGAAGTTATGTTTACCAGCGGATGGGACACCTGGGGTCTGAAATTGTAAGACAAACAGGAAATGTACACACAGAGCTTGAATAGCCAGATTGTCAAAAAAAAAAAAAAAAAAGAAGAAAAAAAAACGAATTTTTCATAAGAGATCCACACTACACTGAACTGAAATCCGCAGGAAGAAGAGCAAGTTTGCAGGCAACCATAAAGTAAAAATCAAACTTTCAACAGTAGCACTCTGATCCCAGGAAAATCTGGTAGGTCAACCCGCTCAGAGAGCAAACCAAGCATATGCATTAAACAGAGCAACTAAAAACCAAGACAAACCTCAAAATTCATCACTTTGGCAACACATTCAGAAGAAGAACTTCCCCACTCCCCCCACCCAAAAAAAAAAAAAAAAAAAACAAAAAAAATGAAATTGAAAAACAAATGGGTCATGGTCCTACAGATCAGCAGAAGAGGATCGAGAGCAAATAAACATCACCTCGAACTTAGAAAGGGGAGCGGCGATCTGGGACTTGTCTGGGGTGTCCATGACCAGAGAAGAACCTTCTCCACATAGTTAAAGTTTCAATCTTTCAAAATTTTTCCTACTTAATTTTTTTTTTCCCTCATTTATCTCTTTCTTTTCCGTCACTTTATTTGTCACTGTAAAGCTCTTTCTTTGTCTCTATGCAAAAGTAACACGAGATGACATTCAAGCAGAAGCGGGAAGGCGGGAGAGTGCGCGGATTCTCTCGTGAATATAAATACCTCAAATGACCCACCACAACACCACCACACCCACAGACAAGCCCCACACACTCACAACAACAACATCAACAACAACAACAACAACAACAACTGTCCCTGTTTAATATTTTGCCATTTGTGTGCGGTTGTCATCGCAACAAACTACCACAACCCCATACGCACTTATTAATTAATATTAATTAATTACGTACGGATCCCACAATTAATTAGAGATTCTTTTGACAAGTCAACCTGCCTTTTGCGTAATCTTACAAATGGGTCGGATTCATTAATTAAAAGGAAAGAAATGTTAAGGTAAAACGCACAAATGATCGCAAGATATACATCAGAAAATTGTTTCAATTGATCGCAAGATATACGTTTAACTAAACGGAAAAGGCTCAAACGTAAGAAGTTACCAGCGGTTTATGACATATAATAATAATAATAATTAAAAAATTGATCTCCATTCTCAATAAGCCAAAAAGTTCTTGGTCCTTCGTCTAATGGAAAATTAGACGGTTAAAAAATTTGAACAAATAAATCTGCACACAAAATCCAACTTCCTCTTACGCATAACTTGAATAGATTGTAGAGTTTATTATTATTATTATTATTATTATTATTATTATTATTATTATTATTATTATTATTATTATTATTATTAAAACAAGAAAAAACCCGATTATAAAGTCTTGCTATTGGTTATTATAGAATTGAAACATGGAAATGTGAACGAGACGCCATGCAAAGCTTTTTATGATCTTAATAAAGAGCATATCTAACCGTTCAACATTTGCAATAATTGATGATAATAATTCAATAATGTATTTGATTTTCGTTTAATCCCAATTTTCAATTATTCTTATCTCATGGTGCCATTTCTAGCATTCAAATATATATTATTATTATTAAATGTGCCCCGCAATAAAAAAGCAGGCGTGACGCCCCCCCCCCCCCCCGAGTTTCCCGTGACTTGGAAAGAAATAATTGCCACATTACTGTTTTTTTTTTTAACAAAAATAAATAAATAAATAAATAAAAGGAAGCCCTGCCTTTGCCTTGTGGAATTGGGCACAAATTTTGTGCGGCGTTTTGGCGTCAGCCAGCCGTCAGGTAGAATATAAATGCTTGTATTTTTGTTTAGATTTTAGAATTTTAATCTTTTTGTTGTAAAAAAAAAAAAACTTTGGATTTTAGTTTTGTATTTTTGTGCTATTACAATTATAGCCCTCGAAGTGACAGCCTCGTAAAGTTCGAAACCGAAACGCCGCAAAGGCTTATTGTCTGGACAATGTGGTCATACAAACTATTTGGTCCAAAGGTGGGCTGGCGATCTGATTCCGTTTAGTTAAACGTATCGATGCGGCTGACGTTGACAGCTGTGGGGACATTTAGTTTTGGCGCCCGAAAGCATTTCAAACGGTAGTTGATATGGTACGTTGACGCCCACCGAAATCAAATACCCTTACCTAATCCAAATTAAAAATGTGCCCAATCAAAAAGTACCACCTGTGATCTTTCGATGGCCCTTTGATTTTTGTACAAAATCTAGTTCATTATAATATTTCACGTGCAATGTGAATTGTATTGTCTCTTAACTTTTCTTTTTCTTTCTTTCCTTTTTTTTTTTTTTAAATTAAGATTAAAAGTTAATTTTCAAGCCTTCAATTTTTTTTTGCATTCCAAAAAAATGGCCTAATTACTAATTAACCATAACTTAATAGCTTGTAAAAGGGTTTTCATTTATATCCTTCAATTAATGAAAATTATTGAAGAAGATCTTATTCAACAAAGGAAACATGGGAGAAAGAAGAAATTGCAGGGCTTGTTGGGCATTCACATCAATTTTTTTTTCTTTCTAATTATTATAAGATTTATTAGAGTTACACATTTTTATAAATTTTAAATCTTATTTTTAAAATTAGAATATAAAATTTTAAGAATAAAAAATTAATATAAGTTTTTAATTATTTGAAGACTTTTTTTATAAACTCGCGTCGAGTTTTTTTTTTTTTTTTTTAATACACCCTTATGTCCCCATCACCCACTCAGATTAATGTAGCCCTTGTGTCAGCTACGATTGGAACCGTACGATATATCTGTCGATAAGCTCCAAAGTCCATGTTTCACCTTCACTGACTGCTTACTTTTCCAAAGCTGGTGCGCAACAGTAAGTACCCGAAAAAAAATCATAAATAATAATAATAATAAAAGATGCGTTTTCCCGGTGCACAAGTGGTCCCTGAGCGTAGAGGCCGGCTTGTCACGTGAGGCCTGCCGGCTAAATCATACTATATATTTTTATATTTTTTATGAGAATTTTTTTTTATAAATTATTAAGAGGTTAATAATAAAAGTAATAACAGTACAATTTTCTTTTTCTCTCTCTCGGCTCCCCACGTTCTCTGAAATATGGACTTCATGCCAAAATCATGGTGTCGACTAACATGCGTAATTTTTAGCATCTTCTTGCAGGTTTTTGCTTTCCTCCTTTCTTTTTCTTCTCTCCCTCTCCCTCTCTCTCTTTTTTTTTTTGGTCAGAAAATTGAAAAACCCAACTATGTTACTACATGATTGTCTGAAGCACCGACAGAGGTTAACCGAAACCCACCTCGTTAAACATAATCGACATAGACAATCGATGAAAGTGGGCGCCAACTACGATGCACATTGGCGTGGGGCGTTTTGGAAGTAGTAATTTATTGTTAAGATTCATGGTCAATGCCATGGACCAGGCACATTCCCTTTGCGACATGCAAGTCCACCGAAGGAAAGGTCACGGCTAGAAGCTACCATGTGGAGGAATTTCTTGCCAGCGCGCTGCTCCAAAATATGTATGCCAATCGTTATAAAGTTCCCATCTCATAAACTGGGCCACTGCTATGCCCTTCAATGAATAAAAAGAAGAAAAAAAGGATGAGGGCAAGCAGTGAAGTGGGGGAGGGGGGGTTTCGCTTTTGGACACAGTGAAGTGGGGGGTTTTCCTTTGACGTTTTGCTGGACGAAGTTTCCTCTGTCACAGGCACAAGAGGACATATGCCTTCCGTTTCGCACGAAGCTACATCGAGCAAACAATTCTTTTTACCCGCTTCTAAACATCCATAGTTTAGACACTCATTGGCACATTAATGCTTGCTTTAACTTAAAAAAAAAAAGCATAAAATTTTGAATTGCTAAATCTTAATCCAAAGTTTAAGATTTTATTTGATTGAATTACTACAAAATTTTGATTTTATGAAAAATTAGGGAGGTTCAAGATTTATGATCTCAAAAAAAATTTTGCTCTCTCCTTCTAATGAAAGGAAAAAAAAAAAGATTTTTTTTTTGTATGAAAATTTTTAATACTCATATGAGATGTTATCTGACATAACATCAAGGTACTTGTCTAAAAGTTACGGCGTTAACAATCCCCTTTGGGCCTCCTCGTCTTTTAACCAACTCTATAAATGGAAATTGGGTAATTTCAGAATCTCACTACAGTTCCCTGTCTCGGAGCCCTAGCTGATGGGCCACTTTACAGAATCCCCTTTGACCCACAGAATTCATGGCCTATGAAAAGGGCAATTTCGTCATTTTATCTAAAAGGCAGCAAGACCTGGAAGCATACGCGTCTGTTTGCCTTTTGCTTTCTGCTCAAGTTTCTTTTTTTTTTTTTTTTTTTTTTAATGGTCACAATTCATAAATTTTGGTTTACGCCTAGGTGTGGAAACCTGAGTTTCGTTGGGAGGCCCCGAACATTCCTCCAATCCGCCTAATGGTTAACGCCAGCCTCGTAAATTGTCATTCAGTATCGTTCTTTGAAGACCAATTTGGAATTTTTAAAGCGAAAATAAAATGTAAATAGAAAAAACAGAATTCATGCCACAAACAATCTCTTTTTATGACTCCCCAACAAGATAATCTTGGTTATAATCTTTCTTATGATACATTTTTTACAGCAGTCAAAAGCCCTTTTAGGTCTTCACATAAATTGGTGGATTCCAAAGCCGGAACAAAATTGCTAGTGCATCCCTGATCTCTCTCGTCTACTCAACGGAACAACTTGCGCTCGTCATTTCATCTGAGCTATTGCATTCCTTTTTTTTTTTTTTTTTCCTTCTTCTTCTAATAAGCATGTTGGTTTCCTAAAAATGTGCCAGACGGATAGTGCTAAAACAGTGAAATTTATTGGTTACGTGAAACCGAGTTGAAGGAGAAAAACTGTGGTCTCAGATATGCTGGCCTCATTCCTGATCTTACAAATGTGCAACTCAATGTTGATAAGCGGGAGAAAGAGCGCTTGTTCATTGTACGCAGTGAGAAACTGGCTCTATCATCTTTTGCATTTATCACCACAGGTGAAGGAATGCCAATTCGAGTAATGGCAGGGCATGCTCTGATTGCCACATATTTGCCAAAATATTATTACCGATACAAGCTAGAAATTTTTGTTGGGAATAATAACCGGTTTCACTTCTTCCAGCATAGATTCTGCTACTGTAAGGGCTACTGGTAAATAAAGTTGAAGCATTGAGTTACAAACACCATAATCCCATTCCATTTTGGACACCTGCAAGCTATATTAGCTTTAATCGTTTCTTGGGAATTTAATGTCAAAGAAGGAATGTTAATGAAATCAATAGGAACATCAACTATCACCAAGAAAAGGGTGAAGGCAGTTGCTTAAGTTTTCTTCCCTTTCCCTTTTTATTTTAAGCGGTTGAGCAATTACAAATTTAACTCTTATTCCACCCAAGTACATAATCCACGGACTCCAGCTCTCGCAAAGAGAGAAACTAAACATATCCTAAAGAATTAGCTCCCTGGCGAGTGCCTTTCAATATTGACCTCATAACTGGGGGAAAATAGGGTCCACAAAAGCATGATGCATGGGATCAGAAAGCCAGAGTCTGGCAACATGATGATGAGACGAGGTACGCCTGTGAATTTCTTCAGTAAGCCAGATGCTAGCTTCAGCTTTACAGGGATGAATCACGAAATCCAAGGGCATATGCTCGTCCTCGCTACCAACTCTCAGTTCATCCCACTGTTTTAGAAGAATGTTGGTGAGATAATGCAGAGGTTGCCCATACAATTTCTTGATAGATCTGCCCAATCCCATCCACGAGGAAAATGGAATAACAGAGCCACGGTGTGATGGGATGGGGATCGCCTTCATGTATTCTTGATACATTTCTGCCCTTCTGATCAACACATCTGAATTGTAAAGCATGTTTCATTCGTAAGACAGAATAAGTGGGGATAAAGTTCAAAAGCATATATGCTAGATAAATGCAGAAGACAAAGTCCTTGATATCGCCCTCTGAAGTCAGATAAGCAAGGATTACATAGAAACAGACAAGACCCCATTAACAATTCCACTGGACTAGCAATTTCCCAACACTCTCAGGAGAAGAAAAAAAAACCTAAGAGAACAAGTCGGACTCAGACATAACAACAAGTATTAGTAATTCAACCACAATAGGAATTTCTTAACACAGTCTTAATAACAAACACAAATCTTTGGCAACATAACAACATAACTAAGCTTCAAATTCGCAAGGCAGTTAATTACCCTCAGGAATCATTTCCTTGGCAGGTGGATTAATTGAGACATTGACTGAGGACCGGTGGCAATGATCTCCATTATTGACCTCCACATCTGTATCTGAGGAAGAATCATCTGATATAAGATCAACAGGCGCACTCCACGGAACCGACCTCTTCATGGGTGTGTATGAAATGTAAGCCTACATATAATCGATCACCCACATGCCAAATCAAAAGAAAAACGCCTGAGGTTGCAGACTGGAAAAAAGATTGGTCTGCAGAGCACAACCATCATAAACAGCAAATAAGCTATGTGCATGAATTCATAACAAACGTTCTTTCCACTCTACTCGAGTACCCGTATTTTTCTTTTGATTTTTTTTTTTTTGGGCGGGGGGGGGGTAGGTGGGAATTACAACCCCGGAATTCTGTCTTTATTGAGAACCCTAATGCTAAGTCGTGATTTGAAAGAGCATTAAATCACGTAAAGTCTGCTAATTTTTGGTCACCAGTTACCAATCAGTGACAAGCAATGCAATCCCAAGTTCAAAATCAGTTCAATCTAAAGTCCATTTTAAACGCAAAATTCTCAGCTGGCCATGAACACAAATAGAAACTACAAAACCCAGAAAGGCGCCAATGAAACTGCACATCAAACAGAAACAAAAACAAGCAGCAATCTTCGAAAAGAGAACCAATAAAAAAAAACCCATTGGAATCTAAGAGAAACCCGAACTTCTATTAACGTGGACAATAAGAAACAAGCGAAGGAATGCACGTATTACAACCAATATAAAAGGCAAAAAGTCATCTGATCTGTACTCGCCTTCAGAAAGTCTCCACCCAATGTGTCTTTGAACAGAAGAAGTGCCCTTTCTCTCTCTCATTCCCAGTTGAGGAAAGTGCCAATGTAGTATTGTAGATTATCTAGATAATAAATAGAATGAGAATAAAAAAAAAGGGAAAGGAAAATTGCCTAAGGGAAAAAAAGAAAAAACCCTAAATTCCGAAATTCACTGAAAGTAAAAATATCTAAAACCCCCTGCCTCCAATAAAAAGACAGAAGAAATAGGGTTTTAGTAATTGTCACAGAATTTTAGAAATAAATGGTAAAGGGCTGTCTGGTCAAATAAAGTCAATTTATTTATTTATTTTATTAACTGTCGACAAAAATTAAATGGTACATATATTTATTATAATATATGTAAGTTAAAATTATAATATTATTAAATTTGAGTGATATATTTTTATATTTATTTTTATTATTAATAAAGTTTAAATTTTATTTTTATGAATAATTTATATTTTATAAAATTTATTTCTGTGTAAGAATTTAAATTTATATTAATATAAAAATATATATCAAATTATTAATCAAGTTACTGCGTCGGATACTAAGTCGATTCTTTTTTTTTTTTTTTTCCCTCTAAATGGCCAATATCCATTTTGAGATGCAAATTTAATTTGCTTAGAAAATTAACTCCTTCGGCATGGTACAATTATTTGATACAGACACTCGTACGTACGAACATCTGAAGCGGAAAAGAAACGGAACGGCGCCCGATCACTGTCGCTGCCTCGCATTCTTTGATTCTGTCTCGTTCTTTTTGCGTTTATTTACTCTTTCGGCTTTGCGGCGCTTGGTTGCTCGCGCAAAGGAAATGCCACCGAGACATCAAATTCTCGGACTCTGTAGTAAAATCCTCGTTTCTGTTAAACCCCACAACGTTAATCGCTCTTTACTTACAAAATCCCTATGCACCGCGACCGAGTTGGCCCCCAGTGCTGACCCATCGGACTCGTCCGAGTCGCCGGATCTCCCGTCTTGGCTCCATATCAAGCGAGACCCGGGAACCGCCGACCCGGATGACAATGATGATTTTATTATTCCTCCGCTGGCCAAGTGGGTTGACAGTCACGAATTTGACCCTGCGAAGTCGGCGGCAAGTCAATTGCGGTCTGATGAAAAACTTGATGATGTTAGTAAATTGAATGCACTCCTCAAAAAAAGCTACCCATCAATGGAAGCTGTCGTGCAGGCGTTAAATGGCTGTGGTGTTACCCCAACAAATGCTTTGGTTTCACAGTTTTTGAAGCGATTCAGCAATGACTGGCTTCCCTCGTTTGGGTTTTTCACTTGGGCAAAAAATCAAGCAGCTGATGTGCATACACCTGAATTGTACAATTCCATGGTTGACGGTCTTGGTAAATGCAAAAGGTTCAGTTTAATGTGGGATTTAGTGAAAGAAATGGTTAACTTAAAAGGGCACGTCTCTTTGGTTACAATGACTAACGTCATGCGGCGCCTTGCCAGAGCTGGCAGATACGAAGATTCTATTGAGACATTTCGGAGAATGGAAGAGTTTGGTGTAAGGAAGGACATTGAAGCTTTGAATGTACTGATGGATGCATTGGTTAAGGAGGGTAGTGTTGAGCATGCGCAGTCTGTGTTTGTAGAGTTTAAGGATTGTATACCGGTGGATTCCAACAGTTTCAATATTTTGGTACATGGATATTGCAAAGCAAGGATGCTTAATGATGCGAGAAAGACTTTGGATCAAATGAAAAAGCATGGGTTCTGCCCGGATGTTGTTTCATACACCTCTTTCATTGAAGCATATTGTAAAGAAAGAGATTTTAGAAATGTTGATGCTACTTTAGATGAGATGCAACAGCAGGGTTGCAAGCCTAACACGATCACATATACAATTATTATGCATGCTTTAGGGAAAGCAAAGCAAATGAAGGAAGCTTTGGATGTTTACGACAAGATGAAAGAAAGTGGTTGTGCTCCTGATGCTACGTTTTATAGTTCCTTGCTCTTCGCTTTGGGCAAGTCTGGTAGGCTTAAGGATGCTTGGGAGGTCTTTGAAGACATGCAAGGGCAAGGAGTTGCGCGGGAGTTGTTGGCATATAATACCATGATCTCGTCCTCGTGTGCACATCTCCAAGAGGAGAGTGCATTGAAGTTGCTTCAAAGCATGGAGGAGGATTCATGCAAGCCGGATGTTGAAACTTATGCACCTTTACTGAAGATGTGTTGCCGGAAGAAGAGAATGAAGGTTCTAACGTTTCTGTTGAGTCATATGTCTAAGAATGACGTTAGTATTGATCTTGGGACATATTCCCTATTGGTCCGTGGACTTTGCAAGAGTGGGAAACTGGAGCATGCTTGCTCCTTGTTTGAAGAATCAATATCGAAGGGAATGGTACCTAGGGATAGCACATACAAAATGTTGGTGGAAGAACTTCAGCTAAAGAACATGGCAGAAGCAAAGAAGAAAATTGAGAAATTGATGTCACGTGCAAAAGAGTGAACAAATGATTTGGCCTTTGCTCATCGATGCCAATTACTCTATGAGGGTCAATTTCTTGATTCGTTCTTCTTGAATTTTCTTCTTCTTTGCTATGATTCTTACCCCCCCCCAACTCCTATATATATTATATTCGTTCACATAAAAATCTCTTATGAGGAATGTGATCAGCTGTAATGAATTTTCTGCTTTGCTATGCTTTTTGTTCTCAGTTTGAACTTTTACCGGACATTCCATTATTATCCTTCTCGTTGTCCCTGTGGGCGGAATGCATTCTATTATCTCGGCTTAGTTATAGTGTGGATCCCAACATGTTGGGCCGGACATGTTGAGCGAGGAAGCTGCACATTGTGCATCACTCAAATTCCACCGAATACATGTCATAGGTGGTGCGATTAGAGGATCCGTTTGTTGAAAAATATTTTCTTGAATTTTTCTTTCTTATTTTATTTTATTTTATTTAATGCATTGTCTCACGTTTGGCAAGATAAAAAAAAAAAAACAGAAGAATGAAAAGTAACTTTTTTTTTTTTAAAATATCTCAAAAATATTTTACAAAAATAACTTATTTTTTCACAAACGGACGGACCAGAGGGCGTTCTAAACTTATTATATGTCCCGTATCAACTTTCGTGGGGCAAGCCTAAAAGATAAAAAGATTTGATAGGGCAATATGGAAGGTGCATTTAATACTTGGAAAATGAACAAGAGGTCACCACCACCACACCACACCATACATGCCGGAAAGCAAAGTGAGTGGTGAGTGGCTCTTATGACCCATTCCCTCCTCCTCCTCCTCCCACCTCGCCCATCCCCACCAACGGCCCCCGGACATTTGAGATCCTTCAATTATCATGTCACCATGTCTACCTCTATATTTATTCACCACATTAAGGAAATCATTCAGTACGGCTGTCATTTTTCAGGATCTTGTTTCTCCTTAACCCCAGCCTTCTCAACAATTGTGCCTGCCTGGGGAGTTGGACATGGATGAAAACCACGCAAGGTTTGAACCCTGGTGAGTGAATCAGGCAGCATAATGCTTTTATTTATCAGAAAATAAAAACGTTTGTTTGATTGCAATTCTACTTAACTAATGCGCCCTTTTTTTTTTCTTTTTGGTTGGGTGGGTCTATATTTGACAATATTTAAATTAAAACAAAAATTTCTATCTAGAGTCTAATTACATAGATCGAATGTCCAAATAGAGACTATTAGAGATAATGTCACGCTAACATCATTTCCATTATAAAATTATTTTAAAATAAATTCAAAATTTCTCTCAAAAATAAATAAAAAAGAATGTGCAACATAATTAATTGAATGTGTAATAATTCCGACATCTATATCCAGCCTCTATTTTTTTTTTCCCCTCGGGCCATCTATCCTTTTCCTTTCAATGCAATTGAAATGGAAGGGAAAAGGGAGGATGCTAACAAAAGAAAACGGGATTTCTCTAAAGAATGTACCCCATCTGATTTGGCATGTGCAAATGCAATGCTGAATCGTTTTCCACTTTAAGTAATGGTACATTAAGCTGAATTTGACAATCCTTGGGGGGAAGTTCACATTCTCATTTGCAATTATTAATCAAAAGAATTAACTACCATTTCTTCCATATATTCATTTTCTTAACCGTGAATGTGGCCCGACAGAGTCATTTCAAATATATTTATATATATTTAAAAAAAAAAAAGGGGGGGATCCTGTGGAGCAAACATTCTCCTAAGTAGTCTCGGCCACAGAACTATAAAAGGTATAAGGATCGATGAGTTGTCCTCGTCGTAATGAAATTAGCTACCAGCACACTAGCACAATCTGCTAGAACCATAGTGGAAATTAGTGACTGTAGAGAGAAAATTGTGCGCATGCGAAAAAGATTGGGTGCAGCTTGAGAAATCGATTTGTGCCTTGAAAATGAATAAAAACCCTCTCACTAAAGAGCAATAAAAGATAAAGGGATGGGGCCTCTCCCTCTCCCTCTCCCTTAGGGCCTAAAAAGCACCAAAAAGGATCTAAAAGAAAACCAGTTGTGTTGCCTTCCTCCCTCTAAATTGACTGCCTCATAAAATCTCGAACTACGTAGCCTCCTTGGGCCTTCGATTCCCCTAAGGGAATGGTGGGTGTTATGGGGAACACGAAAAGGAAAAGGACAAAGTGAATCTTCTTGAAATTCTTCATGTTGTTGTTTTTTTTTTTCTGTCAACTCAAATTTGATGCTTTGTTAATCATAATCATTATCTCATTCATATGGTTGTTGTGACGGCGGCTTTATGTACCCGGCAGTTAATAATGGTCAAATAAAAGGTCTTTACGATAGATGTCACATTTTGGAGAGTTGAAAAAAACAAAAAAGAAAAGAAAAGAAAAGAAAAGAAAAGAAAATCCTTATAAAAATGAGAGTCAAGTTGTGCACTTATAATTTTTCTTAGAGACCAAAGAAGGAGAATTTTTCATTCATTGAAACGTCCTTTTCTTATATATATATATATATATATATATATATATATATATATATATATATATATATATATATATAGGCTTCTTGTTATTATTGTGAGAAAGCCGGAACCACATCATTGAAATTTAAAATTTTCTGTTTTTTTAACGAAGAAGAACCCTTTTTAATGATAATTCTAAGACTACGAGAATCCTACTAATACATTTACAGTATGTGACGATCGACGAGTCAAAAATTTCCCCAACTCTTTAACATAATTTTTTTTTTAATACTTACCACCATAGAGTTTAAGCCCTCTTACAATTCAACAATATATTTTAATCTTCTTCTTCTTCTTCTTCTTCTTCTTTTTCCGGGTCAACTGAGCCAGTTCCATACTTTATGATTTGGGAATTGGCATCATGTGAATCATATTTCCTTTTCTCAGTTTGCACGTTACATATATTCGTTTAGTCTCTCCCCCCACCCCACCCCACCCCCCGCCCTTATTATATTGCACGATCCTTTTTAGGACCACTTAAACGTCAGTGATCTCAGAAGGGAAGTTTGATCTGCAAACTTAAATTTTGCATAAAGATTTGAAGAACCCATGTTTCCTAGTCATTTCAACGATTTGGAATTGCTCGTATTGTTGCCTACAATGTGGAGAACTCGTTTGTTGATTGGGATGGCTTTTTATCTTTTGTTAGCCAATTGTCCCTTGCCTAACATGCAAAGTCCACTGCCGGATGGTTATGGGGCACGCACGAACTCACTTTCATGGACGTGTATTCTCTCCAGAAGAAAGAGGGGTCCGACGGAAGTGGCTGGGGCCACATTCTGCATCATAAAACTTATATATTGTGATTTTGTACCGGCTGTGATCTCTTCAAATATAAAGAAAAAAATTTTGTACAATTATCCCGTATCGATAGTTGTATTTAATTATATATATATAAAAAAAAAAACACCCCTTCTGTACTACCAAAATATTTGTTAAGGTAAAGACAAATCATAGAATCCATGGGAAACCCTGTCCGTTTCCTCCATACAAAAAACGCACGAAGAAACTAAGGATCCAAACTTCGCTTTTAACCATGTCCTTACTGAATCAAACAACTTTGTTTCATTTAGATACAATGCGTTATACCAATATACAATACACACGTTTTAGGGACCACCTCCTTCCTTCCCCCTTTTGCACCTTTAGAAACAAAATCACTAAGTATGGCCCACTGGGCCCTGGTCTTAGATTCAAGTCATCACCTTTTTTTTTTTTTTTTTAAAAAAAAAAAACCCCCACAAAAACAGAAAAATTATGTTTATCATCATTCATAGAAATCAATAATAAAATTGTTGTAAACGTTTTGCTTTAATTTTCTTATAAAGAGTGTTTATCATTTAACTAACAATAATAATAATAATAATAATAATAATAATAATAATAATAATCATTATTTTAAACGGTCATTCCTCATATCCGATCACGACACATCGAATTTAGATCATTGAATGTTCACTTTTTCCTCTTACTGCTGGAAATCATTACCATACCAAAAGACCTGCACAGGGCGCAACCCCAAACCACCAAAATCTGTTTTTTTTTTTTTTTTTTTTTCTTAAAGCTAAAATTCACATCTAGTGTTTTTTTTTTTTTTTTTTTTTTGTCAAGGCAATTGATTAGGTAATCTTGATTTGAAAGCTGTGGAAGTCCACCCATCGCATATCATCTTAACTAGAAGAATATGCATATTGCTGTCCGAGTAGTTTTAGTTTCTTATGGATCGGCTCAGTACCTTTGAATATGCAAAAGATTTACTTAAATTGAGTTCCTTCTTATATTATATCGCCTTTAATTTTGAAATCAGTAATTAAATATGTCATCAAATTGGAAGATCCTCTTGATCCCATCCCAACTACCTATTTTGAATTCTTCTTTCTTCTTTTTTATTTTTTTTCATTATCATCACTACCTGTTCTGAATTCCTTATCTATGTTTAAATTAACAATATCCCGTCATGTTATTACGAAGTAAAAGAGCTACTAAATCCATTTATATATCCTATGATACCTCAATTAAGAAGACATTCATTCCCTGTGTAAAGCCAGCAGGAGGCCGGATGCGTTAGAAAGAATGGAATGGTTGAGAGAGTCGCAAGGTGAATTTTTATTACCACAAGCTTCCTCGGCGCACTCTAAATGGTCCTCCTCAAGCGCGATGCTTGTTGTCTCAACCCTTGATCTAAAAATCTCCCAATGAGTTCTCCTTTTTCCAAGGAATAAAGTAAAAGCCGGACACACCATGCCGTGGGCCAGGCCTACCAGTGGTGCCTATTTTTGGTGGCAACCTTACACGAGATGACAACCTTATACGAGAATTAATCATTTTAACTGAGACAAATGGAAATTATAAGGAATCAAAACTACAATTGATTGATGATCATGAAAGGACTTGGATTATGGATGGATTTAAGTACAATAATTAACATATTAGATATATATATAAAAGAAAAGAAATTGGTAAACTGCTAAAAAATGGAGCTATAAAAGGAAATAATAGGACGGCCTGAAAATTGGGATAACTGCCCTTGTTCTAGACGGCAAATCCTAAAACAAGGCAACAGTCCGATCCCTAGTTTTAGATAACGTTCCCTGTAGGGCATGGCATTGCCTATGGCAATCAACCCACATATGCCAAAAACCTACAAAAACCCTACAAATCATTTCATGTGGCAGGCAGAGTATAAAATATATCCATTCGACTTAAAAAAATGGTGAGACTTTCGTTGGAAGACCCAAAAAAACAAAAAGAAAAAAAAGGAAGTTTTCAGGGAGGCGGGGTCACAGAGCATAAAAAAAAAAAAAGGGACAAAGAGGAGAAGCATCCGTTTGTCAAGATTCCAATAAACTCCCCCCCCCCCCCCCGAAAACATTCCTTAATCAAAGAAAGAAAAAGAAAAGAAGAGGACACAAATATACAAAAAACAAACAAACAAACAATATATATATATATATATATATATATATGTGGGTGTGTGTGTATGTGTAAAAATACAAAGAGAATGAGACAGTTCCTTCTTTTAAATCTCTCTCTCTCTGTCTCTCTCTGAATTTTTCGGCTTGGATGGAAGAAGGGCAGAATGAAGAGGCAGCCAAAGGGCTTTGCTGACCGCAGCAGGCTGCCGTTTTATGTGGGGATCACTAGTAAGCTACTGGCTTTTGCCATTATGCCCTATCATGCTTTGAGATTTGTAGCACATTAATAATAAAATTATATATATATATATATAAACAGAAGAAGGGGTAAAAAATAAAAAAGAAAAAAGAAAAAGAAAAAGAGAAGAAAAGTAAAGAGAGAAGGCCAGGCCAGGCCATGCCACTCAGTCGTTAGACCAAGTCTGTCTCTCCTTCCCTCTCTTTCTGCGCTTTATTCTGTTCAAATTCCATACTTTGGTTTACTGAGATCGAGGCTATTTTGTTTCCAAGAGAGACACAGTGATAAAAGAAAGAGAACAGCAGCTTATAATAAGTTTCTTTCTTTGCATTCTCTCTCTCTCTCTCTCTCTCTCTCTCTCTCCCCCCCCCCCTTCTACCCTGTCTTGTTCTCTTTCAAGAATCTCTTCTCACTTTGGCTCTTTAAAGTGTTTTGTCTCTTGACTAATTTTGCCCACTTATACCTTGTTTCGTTTTGCTTCTTTCTTGTCCCTCATTGTCCCCATATACATTACTACTAGCACTTAAGAAGAACTAGAAGAGGAAACCATGAAAAACCAATTGAAAGCAATAGTCCCCTTTGGCTGAGTTTTCTGGGGTTTTATGTTTTTCCTCTTGGCTTGTTCCCCGACTGTTATAGACACTTAAGAACTTATCTTTTTGGTCTCTTTTTGGCATAGAGGAACCAGAAATTGGGGAGGCATAATTTAGTTATGTGGTTCTGTTCTCTGAGCTTTTAATATTTGGGTGATAGTAAGAAAAACCCAGGAACTGGAAGGAGCTGAAATGACCAGAGGGACTACATGAACTGGTAGTGAAAATGAGAGATGAGAACTCCAAGAAAAGCAAGGTGTTAACTTTATTTTGCTGCAAACAAGTGGGATTTGTTTCTTTTTGCTGTATTGATCATTTACCATAATTTTTGGCCGTTGTTAATTGGCAGTTTTCTTTTCTTTCTTGGTGAAGCTCTCGTGGTCCAAAAAAATGATCAGGAAGTGGTTCAATATCAAGAGCAAGATTGAGGAATTTCAAGCTGATGATGTTTATGGAGGTTGGCATTTTCTTCTTCTGGGCTTAAATATGACGGGTGATTCTGATCATGCTTGGGTTTCTGAACTCGGAATTTGGTTCTTAAACTTGGTTTCCTTCTATTAGCACCTTAGTACAATTTCTGAATCTCTGTTTGGCTCCTGAGAAGACTGAGAAAAGAAGAGGATCGTACTTTTGAACTTCTTGATTATTGCCGTTGTGATTCTCAAATGTCAAAACTTTGTTCACATTTTCCAGAACTAGAACTCGCCTGATTAAGTGGAGGCATTGGTTTTCCAGAGTTTCCAAGGAGTGGAACATATTCAATATTTTCGTTCCTCAGAATTTCTGAGCAAAGCACATTTCTTTTGTCTTCAAACAGATTGTTTGATGCCAAACTTTGACATATTTTCTCTCTTTTAATATAAATTGAACCCATGATCCATCGGTTCTTTCAGAAATTACAATTCTGCTAATCAATAAATTTCTTTCTTTCAGGGGGTGAAAAGGAGTATAGGACTAGCTTCTCGGAAAGGGAGCCATGTACAATCAAAAAGAGCAAAACAGGTAATGTATTGCCTAGATCTGACCATTTCCTTGGGAGACTAAATTAATTATGGATTTAGCTTCTATTCATGTTATCATGTTATAACTTCTCCCATTACCTGACGCAGAGAAATTTAGCAAGAATCAGGAGATGGTCAAGCGAGCAAGAATGAATCTCGACCATCCGCGAATCATAGATGTGCAAAACTATAGGTAGTCTTATCATATATCTTTCCTTCTTACGGAGAACCTTTGTCGGGTTTGCTTGAGGGATTTGCAAGTACTGACTAGTACTCTATTTTCAATTTGGGGCAGCCTTTTTGTAGCCACATGGAATGTGGCTGGAAGATCCCCACCAAGTAATTTGAGCCTTGATGACTGGCTTCATGCCTCATCTCCTGCAGATATATATGTTCTTGGGTATGATTTGATAGTTATATCTTCTGAACTTTGTTCTTACAAACCGTGTAAAACTGTAATGGTAAAGTAACCACTTCCATGATCATGTATGTCAGATTCCAAGAGATAGTTCCCTTGAACGCTGGCAACATTCTGGGTGCTGAAGACAATGGTCCTGCCAAGAAATGGCTGGCTCTTATTAGGAAGACTCTGAACAATCTTCCTGGAACCAGTGGCAATAATGGATACTATACACCATCTCCAATTCCCGAGCCAATTGCAGAAATTAATGCAGATTTTGAAGGATCATCCAGGCAAAAGAGCTCGTCTTTCTTGCATCATCGTAGATCATTCCAGACAACCCCCAGCTGGAGAACAGATACTGACCCTTCAGTCACACAGCCACGTCTTGATCGGCGATTTAGTGTTTGTGATCGGGTAATGTTCGGTCATAGGCAGAGTGACTATGATAACAGTTTCAGATGGAATCCTAGACCTAGTGATTACTCCAGGCCTAGTGATTACTCAAGGCCTAGTGATTACTCCAGGCCTAGTGACTACTCCAGGTGGGGTTCTTCAGATGATGACAATTGGCCTGGGGAATCACCAAGTACTGTATTATACTCACCAATGTCCTATGGTGGTTCCTACACTGGATCCACATCTGCTGAAGATGGATACAGGAGGCCAGGGCCTTCAAGATATTGCTTGGTGGCAAGTAGGCAGATGGTTGGCATATTTCTTACTGTATGGGTAAGGTGCGAATTGAGAGATGCTGTCAGAAACATTAAAGTCTCTTGCGTTGGCAGAGGATTGATGGGCTATCTGGGAAATAAGGTATTTTTTGAGACAGTCATGGTAGTTTAATTCTCCTTGTCTTTTCACTTTCCACAGATTAATCAGAACTTTTAACAATTAACTAAACAAATAGTGGATATTGTACTTCATATTGCAGGGATCTATTTCAATCAGCATGTCTTTGCACCAAACTAGCTTTTGCTTCATCTGTAGTCACTTAACGTCTGGACAGAAGGAGGGTGATGAGCTAAGAAGGAACGCAGATGTCATGGAGATTCTCAAGAAGACAAGGTTTCCGCGGGTTCACAGTGCAGGCAATGAGAAGTCCCCAGAAACAATCCTTGAGCATGAGTAAGAGACTTGCTCGTCTTCTAACTCCTATGAACTAAACTGAATCCTCGTGGCTTGCTATCAGCAAACTGTACAAGAGGATCAAAATAAACAAGTTGTGGGATCTCAAAGGAACATGAAAAATGAAATTGCTTCCCTTCATGAAATAGAAATGAACCATGGAATTGTTAATCCATCAGTTCTATTTTTTATGCTCTCTCTGGTTGCTATCTCTTCTTACTAAAGAATCATTGGCAAACACTAAACACCATTTATAACACATCCCCCTCTCATGGACAAGTAAATCTTTGGTCTGGTCACACTATTTCTGTTCTTATTATCCTCTCATTTTATTGTAATGTGATTCCCTGATATTTATGTAGTCGAGTTATTTGGCTCGGGGACTTGAACTATCGCATTGCCCTTTCCCATCGATATGCTAAAGCACTAGTTGAGATGCAAAGCTGGAGGGCACTATTAGAGAAGGACCAGGCATGTTCGCATTATGCCTATTGATCTGTTTTGCTAAACATGCATAGCATCACTTTAAGTAAGGATTATTCTGATTTGCCAATGGTTATCTTGCAGTTACGCATAGAACAGAGGCGAGGTCGTGTTTTTGTGGGATGGAATGAAGGAAAGATATATTTCCCACCTACGTACAAATATTCAACTAATTCCGACAGATATGCAGGGGATGATATGCACCCAAAGGAGAAACGACGAACACCAGCTTGGTGAGAACATCTTCTCTCCCAGATTCTGCACAAAATATTTGAATGAAAAATGACAAAACAAGAGTAAATGATCTACAAATGTGAATTGACAGTTGCTAATTTTTTTTTTGTGAAGGTGCGATAGAATTTTATGGTATGGAGAAGGTCTCCAACAATTATCCTATGTCACTGGGGAATCCAGGTTCTCAGACCATAGGCCAGTTTATGGCATTTTCTGGGTGGAGGTTGAGTCTAGCCATGGCCGATTTAAGAAAAGCATGAGTTATTCCATGTCAAGGATTGAGGTAGAGGAGCTTCTGCCATATTCCCATGGATACACAGAACTAAACTTCTTCTGATGAATGAGAAGACGGTACAGGATAGTCAGGTATTCTGCCTCTCACCCTTTCTAATATTTAAGCTCTTTCATTGGGACGAATTTATGAACAATTTAGTATTGACGATGCCTCACTTAAGCTCTTGCTCTATTGTTGCCTTATTGTTTATGCTCACAAAAATGGTTTTAAATTTGTATAGTTTCAATTATTCCTCTTTATGGTTACAGCTGTTGACATTTTCAACATAAGAACTCCAATTCTTCTTTGCTTTCTAAAATTTTCTTTCCTTTCCACAATCTTTCATTATGGCGGATGGGGAGCATAAAAAATGGTTAGCAATAGCATGTGAGGCCCTTTCACCAATGGTCCATAATTGCTGATTCTCTGGCAGGATACCTGTGACCCATAGATTCATAGACATTGAACCTTATGGGGATACCTGTGAGTATCAATCCATCACAAGAAACAGAATGTTGCACTTTGTGCTATTTAGCACATGGATTAGGTGAATCTTAATGAAAATGTAGATAAAAAACAGAATATACTCTCATATAGGAAGTTTTCTTGACAAAAATCTTTGTAGCTGTTCCTGTTCTTATGTTGAAATGGTCCCCAGTTGCAGGCGGGAATCACTTTGAAGAAATTTTGCCTTGAAGTGTGATGGAGACATTCCATAACCCACTAACCAAAAAGGTTGGCTCTCCTCACTTTTACTTTTCTTGGTTTTGCTGTAGAAGTTTTGTTTCTTTGCCTAACTTACCCTTGCCTCCTTTTTGTATCATGTATCAGGTGTAAATTTTTATTAGTTTGCAGTTGGCTAAATAACTCAACACATCATCAACAATGTAACTTTCACCAACAGTTCCTCTTCCTCGCATGGTTCAATTACCAGATTAACAAGTACCCACCTTTCGTGTCACAGTTTTGTACCAGCATTCGCTGTTCTGCATATAAATTAGGTACTATTATGCTGTTCATTAGTAATTAGTTTCATGCATAATTTTTCTAAATGATATAATGAACGAGCTTCCCTTGTTTTGCAGGACAAACCGAATTGCCAAGTGGGGTGTGTGGCTGGAGACTGACATTTTCACGATTCTTTCTTAGTTTAGGAATCATTTTCTTTTTCTAGTGATTGGAAAAAAGGATGACAACAGATGGTTAATACAGTCGTTTGGTATTGTCTTATGTTACATAGAAACTGATTGATAGAGAAAATCCTTATAAAATTGATGCTTCGGATATATTCCACAGTGCCTGTTCGCTCTCTAATGATTTTCCTTGAAAAGGTGGTTTTTCACGACTGCCTACATCTTTTCTGCTGCTTGCATTTTTTTAAATTATTTTTTTATTTACAGTGGTGTGAATAACAGACTATAAAAGCAGAAGACAGATTTACGGCTTTGGCAGATGCATTGGGAGCCATGATTTGGAGGCCTTTTTTTTTTTTTTTTTTGTGTCCTGGGTGCTTTTCGACTAGATCATTACTTATTCCACCATCTCTTTCTCTAACACAAAGCGTGGCGTTTGGAAGGTGCTGCTGTTGGATCTGCAGAGGGCGCAGGTCCAATTATGGTCCACTACCACAAAAGGACCAAGATTATGAATACTGAAGTTTTTCATCAACAATTTTTGTGGGATATGCCAAAGGAATGTAATGGTTCAACTCTTCATAGCATAAATGTTCACGGCCACCCTTTGAGGTTTCCAATTAGTGGTTACCAGCGTGATATTGACCAAAATTCTGATTCCTATTTGTATGTCAGTGGGTTGGTCTGGTATGAACCTAATTGTTATAATTGGAAACCACAAGGGCCGCAGAGTTCAAATTCGAACCCAGGGAGTGGAATGTTAAAAAACTGAATCACAAAGAGGAGGAATTATGTATTTACCCAATTGGAAATGAAGACTGAAATCAGAAGGAATTCATTGGCATATTATTTCCTGGGCAATCAAGTAAGCACAACTTGATATCCCTTTATTGCTTGGAAGACCGAGAATTTTGCCTGGAAAAACTGGGGTGCCTACGGATCGCCAGTGACCTTTTGGTAGTGGGGGTTGAAAACAACTTTTGGCTAAACAGATGGCAATAAAGACAAAAAACATGTTTCATTCTTTCTTTTTGTCCCAGCAGAGCAGCACATGTAAAAGAGGATTAGTCTATGCTTCTATGCCTCTTATCTCAGCAGCAACCATGCCTGTACATTAGGTAGTGGTGTTGGGCAACCCAAGTAACCAGAGTACAGTTCTGATTTCTCTGAAGTTTCTTCACAATCAGTGGAATTGAATAATTGATCCCTCTATTTCTGTTTTCTCCATTTCTTGTTCAGTTCACATCAAAAAAATGTATACGTATATTAAATAAGCTGTTGGTATTTATTTGAAAATTCCGGAGTAACAATCTACCAACTTATCGTTAATTTGCTCTCTGAAAAAATACTATGAAACTGTACGAAAACTGATTAAAATGTCGGATACATGGAAACTAATATGACTTCGCTTTTCTGCTATGCAGAGGTCCAAACTACATTGGGAAACAAAAAAAAAAAAAAAACCCTTACAGCTGTGGACCTTTTCATGTAAAAGATGGACTATCAGTCAATATTTAGACCTAAATAAAACTCTCTGGGTCGTTTCAACTTGTTCACTGGTTGAAACTTTTTCACTGGTGAATCTTTGGCAATCTCTTCCTCCAGGCCATCTAAAGCCATCTGATCTTCTCGGCATTCAGGGGAGCAAAATGCAGCTAGGCAACTGCAATCAGGAAGTTTGTAAATGCATTAACATTCTATTAGCTAAGTGTATAATCCATCTCAAAACAATTCAAGAGAACACGCAAACAATGCAAATTCTACTTCTATTTTATGCGAATGACTTTTCTAGTAAATTCACTGCAACTTTCTGCACTCCTGAGTGTCATATTTGATAATGTTTTGAATGTTTAATGTCATTTTGTAAAAGAGGAAGTTTTAGTTGTCGCCAGATCTCCAGAATCAACTGCTGGTAATTTAAATGGGCATTGAATTGTAGCCATCTAAATAAAAATCCAGTGCAGGGAATTTTTTAAGGAGTTGGTCACAGCTAATTGAAGGCGTCTACATATGCAGGGATATATTGGGAGCTCACCGAAGGACCATAGGCACTGCCATATAAACCTGAAAAATGCAAGACTCAAGTAACCAATTTGAAGGATCAATGTTGAAATTTTCGAAGAACCAATAAAAGAAAAAGGAGAAACGATGCTTACTAATACTGATACATGTAAACATCTTTTTGGTCAGGGAGAAGTTTCTTCTTGCACAAGAAACAAGCCTCAAGAAACTCCCCGAACCCTTCGGCAGGCTGCTTCTTTCTGGACCATGAATTCTCGTTTTTTACCCTCCTCTCGGGCGATCCTATAGTGAATATACATCGACGAGACTTGCCGTCTCCCTGCTGCAACTCCCCGACCACTTTCTGAGCCGGTTTCTGAAGACTAACCGAAGCCTGGAGGCGACGCTTCCTCTTTAAGTAATCAGCTGCAGAATACTTAATGGTTTGAACTTGATTGAAAAGCCCGATCTCTCCCAGGCTCGAGGAACGAGCAACAACGGGGCGCCGCCAAGACATTGTCTTATATTATATTAATTCAGAACTGGCAGGATGAGGGCGGGTTCAATAAAGCTTTGATCTTTAGGTGGTTAGCAGAAAGGCGTTGAAACAAGAGCAGGTTTTTAGGGTGCTTGTATCTTCTTTTATACAGACTTATAAAGGTGGTTTTGTTGGAAATATCGAAGGTGTAATAGAATATATAGAACTAGCCACTAGGCGTAGGATTGGAGTGAGTGGAGTGTTTTGATTTGGACTTGGATTTGGTTTTGGGTTTTGTTTTACTTTCTTTTTCCCTTTTTTTCGTCTATATTTATGGGAGGCTGGCGCCTGTGAAGAAGAAGCTGGGGAATCGGGACCGGTTTTTGCGGAGATTGTCATGGGAACGGATTTGATTCTGCTTGTTTTGTGGGATTCTGTTAAAATCCCAGTTGCACTGGGACAGAACACTCAACTCTTTTTAGTCTTCTGCGGTTATTGGGTCATTGACGTCCGGTTGTTTTGATCTTTCTGTAGGGTTGAATCATACTAACGCAGGCTTAAAAACGAACCAGCCAGCGCCCAAGTACTTCCCCTTCTTGTGGACCAAGTAACAATTGTTCAGGACCTCGGCGAATCAACCCACCAATTCGTTCGTCGAAAATGGATTATCAGCCCACACTCTAAGAGCATGTATGTGAGGGAAGGCCATCTCTTTAACTGTTGAGGAAACCACCAAGAATTCAGGGTTGGAAACCCGACCGATTGATTTAATGATCAAGAGAACCAAGAAGTTTGCTTTTGACAATTGCATGTTTGCACTGATCGTGCCCGAGCGACAGGCGGGGGCTTGATCTGCTTAGGACGATAATTCCCCCCTTTGCCTTTTACAGTCATTATAGCCCAGGCCTGAGATTTAGTCTCTATTCATTACTTCATTTACCCCAAGCCCCAATCAACTCAAGGCAAAGCATGATAGAATTGGGATGAGCTTGCTATTTTTGGGGTCCAAAGGGGGTAAATTAAAACCAAACATTGCTTCTTCTGCAAACCAGAAAGAAAAAAAGGTGAAGAAAAAGGGATACAAACATAAAACGTCCGACTCTCGATCAAGCCATGGCCTCTTTACCTAGTGTGGGCCAACAATGGTCAGGTCAGGGCCAAGCTTGTGAGCAAGAGGGGGAACAGTCTTGTCTCTCCAAAGGATTAATAATTGCCCCCACATTACCCAGTCTTTAAACTCGGTTGAAGAGTTGGATAATTTTTTTTTTAATAATTTGCCATTACATTTGAGTATCTTGTTACACATTTGAAGCAGATTCATACTTCTTTTTTTTTTTTTTGAAAAATTATAATTTTAAAAAGAATTTTTTTTTTTAATGCAATTGATGTCTTCTAGATTCGGTCTATGTACATTTTTTTTTTCTTTTCTATTTAGAAACCAAACGAATTCGCATTTTGACACCCACCGGGGGAGAAAAAGGAGGAGAGAGGCCAACCCCCTTCGTCAGCTGTGGATTTCGCAGCTTTTCTTTTTCTTTTTTTTTTCTTTTAATGGCTTTCATAAAGCTGATGGAGCGAGAGAGTGGAGGCTGTTCCGTCCTGTACGTGGCAGAAGACAATTAAAAGCTTGGACAGCTAAGCACGGCTGTGGCCGCCTTCAACCGTGAATAAAAATAAGAGAGGATGCGTAATTTTGCTTTTTTGGACAAAGACGTGGCATTTATTAAATTTTCTTTCCTTTTCTGGGCGATTTGTTAAAGAACGGATAAATGAATCCGGAAACTACAACCTGTTCAACCCCATAAACTCATGGCTGAAGTAAAAGCAGCAATCTACCCACCCAGTCTGTATTCCACTACACTTAGAGTTGTCCGTATGTTGATTCATATTTAAACCCAATTATTAATAATATTTTAAAACTTTTTTTAAATTACGATTAAACTAATATAAGAGTACAATTAATTATAGGCTAATTTAATCAATTTAACAGTTTTAAACTATACATGTTAATATTAAAATTATTATTTAAGACTTTGATATTATTAATTTGTACGATAACTAAAATTTTTAGTATTCAAATATTAATTTTTAAGTATAAAATATGAAAAAAAATTGAAAAGAAATAAAGATAAATACTTAAAAATATGACAACAAATATATAAATAATATTCAATGTGTTTGATATGGATTTTTTTTTTTTTGATAAATGATAAAATCTTTTGATTTCAATGTTGGATTTTTTCTTTTTTTTGGGCTAAAGTTAAATCTGGATTGAATGTTATATCAAATCTGGATTGATTTCAATGTCCAGATTTTTTTCGATTGAATGTTATATTAAATCTGGATTGATTTCAATGTCCATATTTTTTTTTGGATTGAATGTTATATTAAATCTGGATTATTGAATGTTATATTAAAATCTGGGCTAAAGTTAAACATGGATTCTCTTTGTAGTTGATCCCATCCTATATAAGAACCCAAATCCTTGGGAGGAAAGCTGCAAGTCCAGAAGGTCTCACCTGTTATACAACTTTATACTTTCCTTACACATCAATATTTTGTCAAGTAGTTGGCAATTGACAATGGCTTCCAAGTTTTCTGATTCCTTGAGCTTACTGCTTGTTCTGTTTCTATTTATCTCAGGTTTGTTTCCTATCCACAACCACAAAAAAAAAAAAAAAAAAAAAAAAAAAAAAGAAGGAAGAAATTGTTATCCGACTCCCACCACAATGAACAAGTCCTAAGCTCTATTGATAAAATGCACACCCATTTTCTCGTTAATTTTGGTCAGGATGGCAAAATTATGTTTGGACCCTCCCATTGTTTCTTCTTAGTTTTTAACATTTAACGTGACGAATTTGTTTCTGTTGGCAGGTAAAGTTATGAGCAGTGGGGATTGCTATCTATCAGCCTCGCCTGGCGGCTGCCCAGACCAACAAAAATGCGTGCAAACGTGCGCGCCGTGCTATAGAGGCGTCGGAAGAATACGGCCATACTGCGTTGCTCCAAGCGGTCCCATTTTAGTCTGGGAGTGCCGTTGCGCCTTCTACAGCGGCGCCCCTTGCCCGCCAATAGGTGGACCTAAGTGCCCCGGTAACCCCACTCAGACCCGTCCGGCGATTCTACCATTGTCCTCAATGTTAAACCCCTCCCAACAAAACTAAAAATAAAACAGCATGTGAGAATAAAATAATAATGTGGGGGAATAAAAGAGATGGATGTTTTACAAGGGCTCTCTCTGTTTTTTTTTTTTTTCTCTTCATTTTCTTCTTTCTAAATTTCATTTATTATGTCGAGAAATCATCTCCCTGCGATCTAATACGCGATGAAATTTGCTATGGACTTGAATTCGTATCAAAATGATAAGCAGCAATAGCCAAAATAATAAAAAGTACATATTCGAGGACGTCAAAAAGTCTTCAGCCAATTGTGCACCGATCAATCGCTGTACCCACCCCACCCCCCCCCCCCCCCCCCGCGTGCACACTGCTTCTCCGCAATTTCATTGGTTTTTCTTTTTGCCGTAAAATAAAAACAAGATAGTATTGATAATCATATCGGAGAAAATTATGCATTATCAAAAAGAATAAATTTTATAAGCATATATTTCGTTTTGCTAAATAATTCTCGTGAAGATTCCAATCTCAAGATTTTGAACTAATAATAAATAAATATATAATTATTCATTTATTTGTTTTTTAACTACTGAATCACATAGTTTCACAATTATTAGTCATTTTCTCTTATTGGGTAAAGTTATTGAGAATGTTGTTGATGCAAAGGGGTATGCGTAAAAATCGCATGCCAGCCCATTTTTTTTTGTGGGGGGGGGGGGGGGGGGTCCCATGGATAAGGAGTGGTTTTCTCACTGTCTTGAACGAAAAGTTCACTTTTAAAACCTAGGCCGATGTTTTGTTTATTTTATTTTATTGAACACAAAAAGGGAAAACAAATTAAAAAATAAAAAATAAAAAAAGAAGAAGAAGAAGAAGAAGAAAAAGGAGGAAAGCTAGGCCGATGTTAGAAAGAAGGCCTAATCGAAGGCCCTTAATTGTACCAGCGGACTAGACCGAACGATCTGATGTGCCCAACGAACGGGCCCAACAAACGGGCCCAGAAGTCCAAAGATCGCAAGCTATTCTTGGGCTGGGACACCACTGGCTCCGACCCCGAACATTGTCTTTGCCCCATTGTCCTAAAAACCAATCCTCTTGACTCTCCAAAATCCGCCGACCAGAAAGCCTACTTGTTGCTCAAGAAGAACCTGAAAAGCAAAATTCAAGAGTCGTCGTCGCAACGACAGACAAAAAAGACTTTAGCAAACGCAGGGTAAGAAAGTAAACCCCCAAAACACACAGAGCATTAGATCCCGAAGAATGGAGTGCGTGTTCGGACTCGTTGGCGACGGCTTCGCGATCTTGGCTGCCGACACGTCGGCCGTCCACAGCATCCTCGTGCACAAGTCCAACGAGGACAAGATCATGGTCCTCGATTCCCACAAGCTAGTCGCCGCCAGCGGCGAGCCCGGTGACAGGTCGGTCTTTCCTATTTCTGCCGCCTTCGCATGCGGACATCATCAATGACCCTTAGCTAATCTCCCTTTTCTATTTTTCTGACCGTCTGATTTGAATGAATGGGCTTTTAATTTCTTCTTTTTTGGGCGCAGGGTTCAGTTCACGGAGTACATACAGAAGAACGTGGCGCTGTATCAGTTCCGCAATGGGATTCCTTTGACCACCGCGGCCGCCGCCAACTTCACTCGTGGGGAACTTGCCACTGCCTTGAGAAAGGTATTTGGGTTTCAGGGTTTTTAATTTGTGCATTCGGTTTTGGTAAAATCGAATGGATTCAATTGGCTTTTGAAATTGATTGCTTTGTTTTTTTTTTCCCTAGTTCCTTGTATTTTTTTTTTATTATTATTTTTGTTTAGGCCTGATGGGGTATGGAATATGAGCTTTAGGAGACTGAGATGAATGTTTTGATTATCATCTTATCAATAGTGTCCTTAGTTTTTTTCACATGGTTCATGCTTTCTGAAGAGAAAGTTGGCTTTTCCTACTGAAAGCTGAGACGTTGAGATTTTCATATTAATAAGATCACCAAGGTTAGAATGTTTGTATGTGAACAGTGATTGTGCGCCTCTACGGTTCGGCAGCCCTCTATCCTGTCATCTATATGAGTTTATTCCCTTTGACCACATTGGCTTTTTTGCACCTTATTCCTTGGTTGACCCACTTCCATCCAAGACAGTAGCTAAATGGTTTATCAGCCTATGGGAATTTAGTTTTGGAATAAAAGCCAGAATCATTATCTAAGTTGAACGCTTTGATCTACCAAGATGAGTGCTTTGAAGAAACATGGAGAGACGAAGAAAACAAGGACGGACGTACGAGTGTGGGCACAGTTGCTAGCACTTAAGTGAACCATTTGATTTCACTGATCCATAGAATACAATATCTGCCCTATACTGTTTCAGATCACTTTTATATATTATAATGTCTTGTTTGTTTCTTGAGCATCTTAACATGCTTGTGAGCAACTAAAGAGGAGAAGGCAGTGCTTAGAGACAGCATCTTTGGTTAAAGAGCTTCATGGTGAATAAGTTGTTTGGCTATAGTAATTTATTCATGGTAAAGGGTGTCCTAGTGCATGAGGCTCCCACACTGTGGGATTTGAGGAAAGATCAGATGTATGTACCCTTAAGCCTGTTTTGATGAAGAAACTGTTTCCTCAACTTGAACTTGTGACCTCTATATCACAATAGTGTAATGTTACCTTCACACAAAGGCCAAATTTATTATAAGAACTCAATTGAAACTTAACCTTTCATGAAAATCCTGAAAAAAGGCTGCCCTGAGAAGCCCAGATTGGCTGTTGAATCCTGAAAGTAGGTGGCTGGCTGTCTACAATTGTAAAACACTAGGTGTTGAACTTTCCCCATCAACAAAGTACATGTCTTAAATTAGTACGTATTTTCCTGACTTTGGCCCTCAGCAAAGAGACATCTGAGATTGCTGTTTATAATATTTTTCGGTTAATAAGATTTTTCTGTTTATACTTCAAGCATTGAAAGCCTAAATCAATAGATTTATGCAGGGATTGATGCTTATATATCCATGGCCTTTGGAAGCTTATCTTGTTTATATGGTTAAATCTGAGATAACAATTGGTTTTAGCTTTGAAGGTTGATAATACAGTAAAGAAAAGCAGACCTATAAGGAAAGAGAGAGAAAAACATAGAAGCTCGTATGCTTGTTATTTTGTGCTTTTCTAATAGGTATGTTGTGCATTTTGGATTGCTAATTATATTTAATGACCAAAGAACTATGATTCATTTCAAGGGATTTCCAGTTGAATTTAGTTTGAAGAAGTCTTTAAGTCAATCTAAGCCATAATCCATTAGCATGTGTGGCAGGGGTTGGGAGGGGGGGATGCCCTGCTGGGCACAGTGGGGGGGGGGGGGGAAGAGGGGAGATTGCAAGAAATTGTGTGTTTTGTTGCAGTTCTTTGTACATCGTAGAAAGTGCTGGACTTGCCTGCTCCCTTGTGCTCACCCATGAACTTTATGAACTATGGCGGCAGACACAGCAATGAATATTGTTATTTTATACATAGATCCATATACACAGAGACTGATCGTGGTTTATGGCTTCTCAGAATCCATATTTTGTGAACATCCTTATGGCTGGATACGACAAAGAGACAGGTCCATCTCTTTATTACATTGACTATATCGCGGCACTTCACAAGCTTGATAAGGGAGCATTCGGCTATGGATCGTACTTCTCTCTCTCCATGATGGATAGACACTACCACAGCGGCATGTCAGTAGAAGAAGCAATCAATTTGGTTGACAAGTGCATAATGGAGATTCGATCCAGGCTGGTTGTGGCACCGCCAAACTTTGTGATCAAGATCGTTGATAAAGATGGAGCAAGGGAATATGCCTGGCGTGAATCTATCAAGGATACTGCAGCAGCCTGAAGGAGTACATTGGTGCACTTTTTCTTGTTTTGGTAATTTGAGCGGGCTAATATGGAATGTTATGTGATTGCTGTTGCGAACTATTTTCAACATGGATGTACTCTTTTTTTTTTTTGGGTTTTTTCCGTTTGCTTGCAGTTTCTACCCAAATTAACTGAAAAAGCACCAACACGGAAATTGCCCGAAACCACCGTTAAGGTTGATCTCTCCCATGTGAGCCTTCTTGTTTTTTAAAGAATTTGATGCAAATGCCATTGGCACTCAATGGATGGCTTGGACCTCGATTCGGACAAAGGATTGAGTCCCACGATCATTGGTTCAAACGGTAGGTCGATGGTTGGCCCGACCGGGTCAATTTGTAAATCCATTACGTTGTGCCACGGAAAATGGGTACAGAATATGAAGGCGTGTCATCAAGCTTGGCCAAGGGGACAGGGGAGACGCTTATGAAGGGCGGGCAACTGGGAATTAGAAAACACAGTAATTAAGTCTTCCTTCTTGAAAGTGAAAATTTGGACAAGTATTTAAGAAAATTTAAGGCCAAAGAAAGTCGCATGCATCTCCAAAAAATAAGCACGTTTAACCTTTCGTTGCTAATCCGAAATTGACGACCTGGCCAATCTGGATATCAACTTGGGCCACAACTAACGGTTATCAAGGCACAACCGCGACATTGATTGAGTACATTAAATATTCTGACACAACGCAAACTAAACATTCTGACACGAGAATCAACACTGACACAACTGAAACAAATTAACGTACCAAATGAGCTAGAAACAGAATGAACGGCTTGGTGCTGCACATAAATCACACAACCAGCTTACAGCAAAACGGTCCGGAAAGCACAATCAGTCAAAGAGCCAAGTGCAGTCAACCATGCAAGCAATTTGCACCAAAATTCTATATATCAGAAGCCTGAAAGTCTATTGTATGTCCTCGTCGTAGGTGCAATCAAACACAGGGCAAGTGTCCAATCCGAGAATCCTAGGCAGGCATAATACCCATCAGAAGAAATCCAGCACACAATGAGTTGGACCGAATTTTATAACACTACTTCAAACTGGTGCGTTAATTCACTGCTGTGCATAAACACGATTATATCATGTAAATTAATAATTTATGACAACAACTATAAAGGGGTTTTTTTTTTTTTTTAGTCTTTTTTGTTCCTACTGAAATTAGTTTGAAGTTTTTTAGGTCCGGCGAGAGTTATACGATTCGAGATATTTTCTCGTGTCTCACACTTATCTCTCACCTAAATTAACGAATTTGGATTAAAGACGTCGAATCTCTCTGTCTCTCTCTCTTTTTAATTTTTGTTTTAATCAATTCGCTTTGGTTGAGATTTGTACGAGTGCCATATAATTTCACAACCCCAAAAAGTTTTGGTCGAGATTTTACTTTTGGATTAATAATTTAATTACACTTAATGGCTGACCAATTTGTTAATTAATTACAAATTATGTAAATCATTTACGTGCGTATCTTATTTACCTCTTATTAAATTATGTGTTTTTTTTCCTATCAATTTTCTTTTTCTCTATCACTTTCCTCTACTTTCCGCTTATTGTTAAATAAGAGCAAACCTAGAACTCTTACAACTAATTTTTTTTATTTGGACAATAAAATAAAATAAGAGAAAAACGAGAGAGAAGAACACATGGGAAAAAAAAATTCATTCGCAATGTGTTTGAGAAACAGTGATATGGATAAATTTTTGTTTTAAAAAGATAAAATTTGCAAGAATGTACTAAACTGATAAAGATATTAAAAAAAAAAAAAAAGGAGAGAGAGTTAATACGTAGAAATTGATCATTTCATAACTGAAGTAAAAAAAGAAAAAAGTCAATAATTTTTCTCGTCCTTGGGACCCAATAAAACAAAAATGTGGGAGACACCTTCATTCCCAAGGATGGAGCAAGTGAGTGACCATTGACGAGCCATTGACGAGCCAAGATACTGCCAAATTGAAAAAAGGGGAAAGGTGAGTCTTTCCTCTCTTCTCCGATACGATGATGGGTTTCTGTGTAACTATTGATAATGAGATGAGATGAGATGGATGTTGGATGCTTCTTAGGGTGGCCTAGATGGGTATATTTATCTGGGTTTTGGAGATCACACAATAGCATTATTAGTCTCTACGAATAAATTTGAATGCATTGAGTTGTGATTGTTCTGTTTTGAGACTTTTGATAGACTGTTTAGTCCAATGTTTTATGTTATGGTTAATAATGCTGATTTTTTTCTTTTCTTTTCTTATCACACTGTTCTGTTTTGCTTATTGGTTGGGGATGGTTTTCTGTATTTGTGATTCTGTCTACTTTGGTTGCAACGTCTGTGATTTCACTTGATATATAGAGTCCCCCTTTTTTTTGCCGAATCAATGGAATTTTATTTATTTTATTTTTTTATTTTTGCTTTTTTGTCTCTCAGGAATGAGCTCTATTGGTAATATGTCGGATGATGAGTGCTCTGTAATTGGTGACAAAGGAGAAATTTCGTATGTTGATTTTCAGCAGGACAAATCTGTGTGGAACTATAAGCCACAAGAGGAAGGCCCGATCATCGTTTCTGTCCCTTTCCCCTTTATAGATGGGAAGCCCAAATCAGTGCTTGTTGGGGAAAATGTTGCTGATTCAATCACGCTTACCAACACCACCAACGAAGCTGTTGATTTGTGGACTAAAATTTTTGCCTCAACTCCTGAGAATTCTTTTACCCTTTCTTTGATGAAACCTCCATCCCCTGACGATGAAAAAGGCAAAAGCGCATTCCTGGAGGGCTTTGAACTGGAAGACAGAATTCTCCAGCCTGGAGAGATGCTAACAGTTTGGCTATCTTGCAAACCAATGGCAATTGGCGTGCACACATCAGTCGTGCATTTTGATGTGGGGTGTGATACAATAGAACGTGTAGTTATTCTTTTGTCCGAAGATAAGATATCCCAATCTCTGGCTTCCAAAGTGCCATATTTAAGAACTACAAGAAAGAAACAATTCAATGCAGATTCATATGTTGCAGGTTCACGTCCCAGGAGGGCGACAAAACAAGGCTTCAGAAATAGGCTTCCTCGATATGATATTCCTAAGAATATTAGAGAACTAATAGAGAGCAAGCAAATACCCAATGCCATCACTAGAGGTCTAACATGGCGGAATTATGCCGACTATTTCAAAACATTGTTGATCATGGAAGAAATACAGCTGGAGGTAATAACAGTTATGCTCTTCATTTTTGAGAAACAGTAACAATGCTAACATAAAGTTTCATTTCAAATTGTTACTGACGTTGGCAAATTATTGCTGCAGGAGTCAATGAGGAATTATGATTTGGAATGTGTCAATATGTGGAAGAAGGGCCACTTTCTCTCTCTCTTAGTCCCAGGTCTGGCAGAGAGGAGGCCTTCACTTGTTCATGGTGACTCTATTTTTGCCAAGCTGGCAAACGCAGATGATGCAACTCGTCCATTTCAGGTTTTTCATATTCATAAAAAATTTCCTAACTAAATTGGCAATCTTCAAAGAGTGTCAGCATTAATAGGATTCCATGACTAGGAAGATGTTGAGTTTTGTATTATTGTGCCATTGTGTATTCTGTAAATTCACTTTGCTTCTCCATTTGAACTTAATTGTGCTTTGTAGGGATACATTCACCGAGTTGAAGCTGATGAAGTGTGCTTGAAGTTTAGCAACGATTTTCATTCGTTCCATTCGAATGCAAATCTTTACAATATATGCTTCACATTTAATCGTGTCGAAATGAGACGACGGTATCAGGCCATTGATGCTGCAGAACAATTGGAGAGGGAGCTCCTATTTCCAACTGAGTTCTCAGAAAATAGGCTTATTGAAACAACTCATCTGGTGCCAATATCTTGTAATTTAAACGAGGAGCAGATTTGTTCAATAAAGATGGTACTTGGCTGCAACGGGGGTCCACCATATGTGATTCATGGGCCTCCGGGTACGGGCAAAACTATGACAATAGTGGAAGCAATCCTTCAGATCTACAAGTACCACACTAACACTCGGATTCTTGCATGTGCACCCTCAAACAGTGCCGCAGATCACATGCTAGAAATGCTTACCAGTGAAAAAGCTGTTCAGGTTCGAGAGAATGACATATTGAGGCTCAATGCGAGTTCCCGTCAATTTGAGGATGTCAAACCTGAACATATTTGCTTTTGTTCCTTTGAGGATCTCATCTTTAAATGTCCTCCACTTAATACTCTCAAATGCTACAGGATTATAGTGTCGACATACATGAGTGCATCTCTTCTTTATGCAGAAGGTCTTGATCGGGGCCATTTCTCCCATATCTTTTTGGATGAGGCTGGCCAAGCTTCAGAACCTGAAAGCATGGTTCCTCTGGCCAACCTTTGTCAAAAGAATACGGTAGTTGTTCTCGCTGGAGATCCCATGCAGTTGGGTCCAGTGATATTTTCCAGAGATGCAGAAGCATATGGACTGGGGAAATCATACTTGGAAAGGCTATTTGAATGTGAACCTTATTGCAGTGGAGATGAAAATTATGTGACAAAATTGATCAGAAATTACCGCAGTCACCCAAAAATTCTGTATCTTCCTTCAACCCTTTTCTACCAAGGAGAATTGATTCCATGCAAAGAATCTATAAACGATACAACTTCCTTGATGTCTTCAGTAAATCTCAATGAGGGAAACGACTTTCCTGTTGTCTTCTTTGGTATTCAAGGCTGTGATGAGAGGGAAGGAAGCAACCCGTCATGGTTTAATAGGATAGAAGTAAGCAAGGTAGTTGAAATTGTCCAGAAATTGGTGACAAAGGGAAGTCTGACCGAGCTTGATATTGGGGTCATTACACCCTATAGGCAACAGGTGCTCAAATAAAAAAGGTGCTGGAAGATTTGGATATGGCTGATATAAAAGTTGGCAGTGTCGAACAATTTCAGGGACAGGAAAGAAAAGTCATCATTGTATCCACTGTCCGATCAACAGTTAAGCACAATGAATTTGATAGAGCCCACTGTTTAGGATTTTTGACAAATCCTAGAAGATTTAATGTGGCTCTCACCCGTGCTATCTTGTTGCTTATCATTGTCAGCAATCCGCATATTATTAGCAAGGTATTGTTTACTTTTACTGATCATTATGAGAGAAAAATTTTAAGGCACATGTAGAAGCTCATTACCTTGAAGAGCAAATGATAGTGTTTCTTAAAGATCACAAATCACTCAAACAATCTACACATGCCCACATGCCCATGCATTTTGAAGGGTGCATACTCACATACTTAAACACATAATGTTGACATTCATGTATCTTTGTGTGTGCCTTGGTTGTGTTCATACCATACATTCCACCCAGTGTTTAGCAAAGACTATGACTTTGGTTTTAAATGACTTGGGGTATTTGACACAAATCAGATGGCATCAAGGTTTTGCTTGACCTATGTGGGTATTCATGTAAACATCTCTGCAAGGCTAAAAACACCTACAGCCAAATCTTCCTAAACTCTGTTTGTAGGGGCATGTGTAGCTGCTACCCATTGAATGAGAGCCCATATACCCAAACTAAGCAGCCCTGCTAGGAGAGTAATTTAGTTGTGGACAAATTTTAATGTGCCGTCTTTTTGCTCTTATTTTTCTTTTGATTGATGTGAGATGTGTCAAATTTGCATCCGGTGGTTTTGTCTTCAGAAGCCAATGATGAGTTGTCCTATATTTTGTCGTTTGCAATTTGTAGGATGTGCACTGGAATAAGCTTTTGTGGTATTGTGTAGACCATGACTCCTATCAGGGTTGTGCACTTCCAGAAAGACATGAGTTTTTTTGTGAACACCAGGGGGTGGAGGATTTTGCAAATGATTTTGAAGAAAAGCTCCAGCTGTCTGAAGGTGTTGCATGTGGCCAAGAGCCTTTCCAAACAGAAATTCCAAAGCCTGCTAAAGAGGAAGAGTGGTCTGATGGTTGGCACTGAAATTTGGTTAATGTTTGTGTGCCTAAAAAATACAAGTGTTAATTTTACCTGTCAAAACTCGCTTTTAATCTCCAGTAGGATGCCTTATGAGGATTCATGTAATCCAGCGCAGTGCCCATGACCTCTGATTTATTGAGAGCTTTTGCCTCTTAGGAACTATCAATATCTTTTGTTGCAAAATTGCTAAGTTGAATTTGACTTGCAGAATGTGAAGTGATTTTATTATGAAAAATTAATGGGAGAAAGAGACTTGATTGCATGCAATGTTGCTATTTGGACCAAACAATTCCCTGGCCTTAAGCTTAAAAGAATCATGAGAACTCAGATGATATTTCAAAATTGGGGGTTCTATAACAGTTGCAAAGTGAAAATTCATTTTCTTGAAAGCTAATGTGTTAAAAAGGGTGGAAGACATGGAAAGACTGTCATTACAGCCGAGCAAAGACAAGAAGGGAAGCCAACATTCCGGATGGAAAACAGCTCTTGCTGGGGCTGATATGAGCCACTGCGGACGAAGTTCTGGCTGGTGGTGTTGGGGATCTGACGATAGATTCTGGGGCCAAACTCAAAGGGGGCGGTGAGCTTTTAGCAGCTTCCATAGGTGAGCCTACCGAAGGAGTTGCAGAATCATCAGAACCTGCAAAACGGTCACAAAACCGGTATTTTTATTTTATTTTTGGGGCATCCAATGGGAGCCCTGAGTGATTCAATAAACGAGAACAATTGAATCGATAGTCAAAGAAGAGAGAATGACGTTGCTTACTGGAATCGGGTAGTGGAATCAATGGAATTGATGTACTTTGTAGGGGGGGCAGCGCAGGTGACCCTGCTTCACAAAACAAGGACAAAGGAACTTAAATGGTAAAATTATATGGGTCATGAAAGCAGGAACTATTCGTTCGTTATCAAGACAATGTTAAAAGAAGAACCCATTGCCAATCTCTTAGAACATGCCTTATTCGCCGCCATTTTTCATGAAATTTTCAAATGTCCTAAAATGTTCATCATATATATATATATATATATGATGAGAATAACAAAATGAAATAAGAAATCAACAATTCTTGATCAAAATCCGTACCCGAACAAATCGATTCCAAAGAACCGCCGTTTATCCCCAAGCTGGCGTTCAAGATAGCACAAGCAGAGGGCAAAGAAGCCAATCTTGATGCGTTCAGCGGGAATCCAAAGATCAGAGTCTGCTTGATGAGGTAACAGAAGCAGTTACCGGCGCCGGAATCGGAGGCCTTGGAGAAAGCGTCGCAGCACTGAGAAGTGACAATGTCGGTCATGTTGTTAGGCGCTGTCGAGACGTAGCCTAGGCACGGCGAGAAGGCGACGAGCTCGTCGGTGCAGCCCGGCGGCGACGGTGGTTCAGCAGTGGTGAGAAGGAGAGCGGCGGTGAAGATGAGGGTAAAAAGAATAGTCATGGTCGGAGTCCAATTAGAGAGAGAAAGAGAGAGAGAGAGAGAGAGGGGGGGGGCGGCGCGTCTCTGGTTAGTTACCAAACGGCTGCGGGCCTTTAATGAAAGGGCGGGAAAGGGATCTTGATTTCTGGTAAGTTAGTTCATGTGATTTTCCTAAATTACCCCCCATACTCCTCCGCTCCTATTGGATCGCATGAATGAGGAGTAATGACTTAATAGTAAAAATTCGTTTTTCGTCTGGGCGATTCTCTCTTTGTAGAGACCATTTTCATTTTCCTGGTTTACGAGCAATTTAGTTCCTTTTTCAGCTGAACTTCTTATTTTGAATCACACAGCACGGTGGAATATGTCACCACTGTTAGGCTTTCCATTCAATTCCTGGGGTTTTTGCTTCACGGTCACCATGCAATTTTTCAGTGGAGACAGAGTGAGTGTTTGCTTCTATTAATAGATAGCTTTTTCAAGCTGTTGGAATTAATAGTCCGACTGTTTCACTATCAAACTATATAATTATTGGTCATACATATACATATATATGCACATTAGTTACTAAAATTAAGAATTCAATTATTTTACCATTAGATCATGTGAGTGTTATAATCTCAGACCTTGCCGCTGAGAGTTTTCATAAAAAATACGTCGCCGTAACTACTTAGCCTTGGTCTTAAAAAAGGCGAGGGAGAGAGGGTAAGGAGAAGCAAGGGTTCAAATTGCAGAAATGCATTACATAATATTATGTGTTTGCAACATAAATGATCATAGAACTTATTCAGTCCCATTTCAGGGTATTCTAGATTTGTGAGCTTGGCTTGCCGTTCACTCCACCTTGGTCCCCGTCTCGAACTATTTTCTTCCAGAACCAGTGGTTTTGCCACAGAAGATATATCTCTTCTATTGGAATTTGCTTTGTTTCTGGCAGGAGGAAGAAGACGAAACTACTCATTATCGCAATCAGGACAGCAAAGAGCAAGAAAATTCCATAGTGAAGGTGGCAGAGCGACACAAGAAAACATTGTGCTACCAGAGCTGTGAAGAGCATGTTCACACAGACCACTATGCTCTGGCCAGCAGACCTTGTCTCCAATGGGAAGATCTCACTCGGAACTAGCCATCCCAGAGGGCCCCAAGATCTTCCATAGGCCAAGACAAACAAGCATATGATTATCACAAGGAAGATGCCGATTCCTTTTGGGAGCGTTACACCTTGTCCAAACTTGAGAGCCAAAGTTATGGCCACAGCCACCTGCAAACCAAAAGGTGAAGCAAGTAAGTTGCAGTTACTTCACAAAGATCTTAGAAGAATTGGGTCCAGAAGTGTCATTACCATGTAGCATAACATCTCGGTACCAGCTTCCAGAAAGAAAGCTCTTCTGCCAAATTTGTCCACTAAAGCCATTGAAATGAGTGCTCCCAAAACAAGTGCTCCACTGGTCATAACAGATGAATATAGAGCTGCCCCAGAGCCAAAACCCAAGCTTTGGAATATGACAGGAGCATAGAAGAGTATAGAGTTCATACCAGTGAGCTGTTGGAATGCAGGGATTCCCAGAGCTCCTATTATCAATTGAGGGCGATTTTTCCTTTTGAGAAGATTCTTGAATGGATGCTGTATGGCTTGTGCTGCTTCACTTGCAAAAACAAGGTCAGCAAATTCCGCATCAACCTTTGCAGTACCCCTGACCCTCTCCAATACTTTTCTTCCTTCTTCTAATCTGCCTTGCTCAACAAGGCTATTAGGAGTCTCCGGGAGGAAAACACCCCCTATAAACATTAGTGTTGCAGGAACAGCAGCTAAACCAAGAGATAACCTCCAACCCCAAGGATGGATTTTTTCAGTTCCATAATTTATAAGATTGGCTATCAAGATTCCTAAGCAAGTTGTCAGTTGAAACAATTGGTTAACTGCTCCACGGATTTTTGCTGGAGCCATTTCTGAAAGATAAAGGGGAACTGCCTGCACCATCACAACAACGATGCAATCAGTAACATAAGGAAGCCAATCCTAGATTTTGTAAGGTTTTTCCTCTTAGAGAAATGGACTTACTTGATTGCCAAATCCAATGCCAACGCCAAGCAAGATTCGTCCTATGATCAGCATTGAAATGTTCACTGCAGATGAATTAAGGACTGCTCCCAAAAAGAAGCTTATGGATCCGACAATGATGCTGGCTCTCCGGCCTTTGTTTCTGGTCACATGGGATGCCCCAAATGTGGAAACAAGGGCAGCAAAGTACAGTGAAGAAGTGAACAGTGTGAGTAACTGATTGTCATATTTACAGTAATCTGTCTCATGGAGATGCTTTTGCTTCCTTCTGTACACTTTGGGAAAGAATTCCTTCAGGAAATCGTCCATGGAAGTCACTCCACCTGAAGCCAGTTAATAAGGTCAGTTTCAATCGTCCAGAATGGTTAAGCCAGTGGCTTAGAAACATGTTAAATTTTCAATTCCATTTTCCCCATTGTTGCCTCAAAGAAACCAATCATAGAAACTTGCAGACTATTTTAGATGTTGGAGCATTTTTCTCTGCGTTCAGCTATATTGCTTTGTTATGAACAAATTTTTACTGGATTGTATAAGTTTGCTTGAGATAAATTTTCTTTAAATGGGTAATTTTCCTTTGCCATAAAGACGAAACCAGGACAGAAATATTCTTGTGATCCTCAATGGAGACTAGACATCATTGAACTGCCTTCAGTAACTGGAGGTAAGTGCAAATCACCAACTGATTGAAGCTGAAAATACTATTCAGAAAATTAAAATTCATAAGACCCTCCAACTTGGTTGTCAAAGTTCACCTTTATCTTTCATTGCATAGGATATTTCGATGCCATCACTAGATTCAAACACCATTGTAGGGCGTACCCTTTGTCCTTTGTTTTTATTCAGGCATTATTTTCTTAGCTTCTCTCTTCACAATGAAATTTCTCAACAAAGATAAGATACCAGAGTCCAAACTAATGGAGATAACAATTAGTTATTATGATAAATTAATCGAAAGAAGCTGTATGTCACCGTGAGAAACCAAGTTCATGAAGAATCATTATAAAAATATCGAGGTGTTGAACTTGACAACAAAACAAATGTCATTCTTCATCATCTGTATCGGATACATACCCAAAAAAAAAGGGAAAAAAACACGAACAGAGAGGGGGGAAAAAAAGTGGGGGACAAAATACAAGCCTTTGACTTCACAACCAAGGTTTAATCATAAGATATGAACTCAGTTATGGATAAAAATTATCATGAACGAAAAGTGAACAAGGAAAGGCACATACAAATGGAAGTAATGGAAAACGATGGGAGAAAAGGAAGAACACAACTCACCAGAAACACCAAGATCATATCCAAATAGGGATCCACCAAGAGCTGCAACTATGCAAGCAAAGATGAAGTAACCTGTGATCCTGTGCTCGTACAGATGAGCCCTTTTCAGATTTTCGCCGTCTACGAATCCCCCACCTGCCATTGCTTCAAGATTTTGTTGTATGTCAACGATGTAATATCTCACTAAAAACTACAAGTGAAGGGGTATTTGAGGTGTCGGCTGGGAGCATAGACAACCCAACGAGTCAGACTTTTTTGAGAGAGATAGAAGAAGACAAGTCTTAGATTGCCTTACACGTACCACAAAGTGATTCCCACCTTCGTGGCATACATTCAGATAAAATTCGGACGCCCGACAAATAGGGAAATTTTGAATATTTAGCACTATTAGAGGATGACTTACCTAATCGGACACGAGAAAAAAAAAGGACTCATCTTACTGGCATTTGTCAAATTTTGCTTATCTAAGACAATGTACACTCCAATATATCACAAGATAAATTGATGAACATTATAACAAATCTTATCCACGCATTGCTGTCGTTATCATCCTTACCAAGTTTTCTCTACCAACACGTAAATTGTTCATCCTTTATCCCAATCTTCAAAATTTATTCTTTTCGTTTTGATACCTAGCAGTCAATGCTGACTTCAGGCATTCTTTTCTTCTTTTTTTTTTTTTTCTTTTTTTTCTTTTTTTGTGGGGGGAGGGGTGGACTCCGAAGTCTCTGTTTAAGCGAAAACCAAGAATGATTAAGGAAAGGATTGGCCCAATTAGGCCTGTGATTGGTGTGTAAGCGCCCCGCCCCGTATGATAAAAAAAAAAAAAAAAGGGCCCAAATTACTCTCGTTAGGTCCATTTGGTGGATTTAATCGTTTTGAATTTAAATAATATTCGATTTCACAGAAAAAAAAAACTTATTACTTTATCACAAAATATCATTTTTATTAAAATGAATAAATTTTTTAATATTTTATTAAACACTTTTATAAATAAAAAATTATCATAATACATCAACAATTTTTTTTTCATCATATTTAACATTACTTTTAGCGTTTTTGGCTGCAAATGTGCTTAACCGTGCACCACGGCTTTCGGCTTTTGTGGAGAGTTTTGCTTGAAAATATGCTTGTTTTTATTTTTTTCTTTTTTGATGCAAATTGAACTTTCAAGGGCTATTGTTTCAAAAAGTAATATCTAAAAATTGAAGGAAATGTCGCATGACTGAGTTTTTTATTATTATTATTTTTCTCTTTTTATCAAACACGACGACAAGAGTTAAAAAGGATGTAACAACAAACATGACATTTATTGCATCAAGACTTTAGAAACGTACAGACTTTGGAAGTTGAACAAACAAGCACACATGCATACATTGGATAACTCAAGCAAGCATACTAAACGAACAACGGAAACTTCTTCCAAAGCGGAGGATCGCAACAAAACAGACAGGAAGTAAACAACAGACTGCATAAAGCTAAATCACACAAATATGGTCTTATCTTACACGGCAGACGAAGCTCAAAGCATCCCAAGATAGCTCAGAAGGTCATATAGGCTGATGCACGGGACATCATGAGGAGAACAAAGGGAATGAGTTGGAGGGCCATGTTTATAACAAGACGATTGGAAGTGCTCTCACTCCTTGCTGGAAATGGTCTAGATCCTGCTGCGCGCAAAACATACATGGAGATTGAGAAGGTGCAATGTCGTATTACATTACCAGTAAAGGACCGTTGTTTGTTGAAGGAGAATTGTTTATTGCGTCGAATTATTAGAGTTTAATATATGATTTATTGATTAATGTGCCTCACTTAACGATTATTTTTTTTTTTTTTGGATCGAATGGGTTTTATATGTTCTTAAAAGTTTTTATGAACGAGAGATCTTTGAGTGTAAACTGCGATTTCTGCTTTGTGCACACCGAATGGTTTGTTTCTCGCTCCCGGGTTGGGGAAAGAATTTGTAGAGAACGAAAATCAACGAGTCCTATTAAAATTTGCAGATTGGAGATTCTGTTTGGCTGACTAATATCATGAGAAAAGAGTAGGGTATTGGTCCTTTCCTCTGTCCTCAGCTTTCTTGGCAAGCAAACGGACAATCTAGGGGGATACTCTAGTTTGAATCTTTTTACTAAGTTTAATGTTGACTTCAAAGAAGCTGCACTTTGCACCTAGTATATCTCATATATACTCTCATTCTTTCTTAAAATAATCCGACTCTCTATGCAACTCACGTTTTTCTCAACCTGTGTGGGGCATGGTGACCATATAAAACTTCTTGAATTAACGCATAAAGGTGGGGCCGCTCTGCTGATCAAACCAGCAGGAACAACGTTTAGATCTACCTGTTTTGATGAGAGTGAGACAGAGACAGATGGAGTATTTGAATAATCACCTGGCGAGCCTTGGGGAGAGCCCACTGGAGAGAGATAAGGAGACATTGCAGGTTTATTAGCAGCTGCTCGAGACTTACAGCATCAAAATCTAAATTATGGATCTCAATAGAAAATGCAAATTCATGGTGATTGCACGTTTTAGCCTTACCATAGCACTCACTGACAGGAGGAGTCTGCACGTTGCAAGCACCGGGGAGTGCTAGAGCAAGTGTCTGGTTAAGGGAAACACCGATTACTGATGATGCACTGCCATTTATCACTTCACAAAGGCATCGAGGCTGAGTCTTGACAACCCCAGCCAACTGGGAGCAGCATGAAGAAGATGGGGTTGAGGAGCTTCCAGTGACATAATTCAGGCATGGAGCTAAGCTAAAGATCACGTTGGTGCAATCTGACTGGGCCATGGCTTTCGACCAAAACATGGCCACAAGAACCATGAACAGGCCTGTGCTTGAAGCCATGCAATTTTTTAACTCTTAGATTCACAAAAAGTTTTAATGAGATGATAGAAGTTGTGGGTTAGATGCAGAATCCATGCAGTGGTAAATTAATTTATACTTGAATGGATGCTAAAAACTTTCAGCATTGGCTCATTCGGTGAGCTAACAAGGTTACATGAGGTAATAATACATGTAGTTGCTTCTATGAAAATTGACTAAAACGTGTCATGTCATAAGGTTGACATATGTTGAAATATAATAAGTGCGAGCCTCACCCGAAAAAAGGGTGAAAGAAGTAAGTACGAATTACAAAGACTCATAATTCATTAATTTAAGGTTTTGAAATAAGAAAAATAGTATTAAAAGTCCAATAAATATTACTTGCTTATCAATGCACTTAAAATTTCTGTGGGTTCACTCTCAGCCCGTCTTAACCAACAGGATCTAAGGCCTTGTGTACATTACTTTCATCATCATATGGTTTTTTATTATTATTATTTTCAATTTATTACACGCTGCCACGGTTAACCTAAATGTGTGGAAGCAAAGAGTGGCATTGCATTTGATGTACATAAGCAGTCCATTTAGGTGACAGCCTAACTTGCACAAATTAACGTCACTTTGATTTAGATTAGTAATATTCCAGTGGCTATGGATAATCTTTAATTTCGGAGTTGGTAAAGAGTGATACATGCATGTCTAGAAGAGTATGCATTATTTCATAGGTTAATAAGTCACAGCCAATTGGGAGTTGGGGGCCGCTGCTTGGACGGCCAATGCCAAGCAGCAGGCGTGTCATTAGTAGTAATATGTCCGCCTGTCGGGATGGTTTATGCCATCTGCTTTACAGATTGCACTTTCCCGATCCCTTTCTAGAACAAATGATCGGGCTGAAATTTGATGAGCTCGAACTTGAAATGGTCCAAGTACAAACGCCGAATTTGTGATCCGTAACACAAAAAAAAGAAAAAAAAAAAAGGTCAAGAGGTTTTGTAACAAATGATGTAATTAGGAAAGAGTTGACTAAGTTTGAGAAATGAGAATAATTAATTTGCATTTCAGAAATTAAATATTTATAATTAAATTTAGATAATTAAAGAAATAGTTTAGATAAGGTGTATGTATGGAATATAAAAAATGCTGCTTTTATTTAAAAAAAAGTTTTTTTTTTTAAATAAGTCGAGAAAAGCTACATTAAATATCATTAAACTGGACTAGAGAACTATTATTGGCCCATATAAATTGTCTTATCAAATGTATACTTCAAATTTCATGTCCTTTAACAATGCATATGGCTTGATCAAGAAACCATGGATGATGAGTGCAAGTAAAGATTTTCTCCATTTGAGTTCTTTAAGCGACCCTTCTTGTGTGAAATCCTTTCAACTTCTGACTTGAAAAGATGGCCAGGTTCATAAGATAACCAAATCAAAACAAGGGGACAGAGGGATGTCCAAAATGCCAAGTCAAATGGGACAAGGAGATAAGACACGTGGCTGACTCAAGTGCCACTGGACAAAAAAATTAGTTCAGGTTGTTGAACTTCAGGACCAACCCCAATTCCAAATGAACTTTTTGCCCTGCAATTTCGTTACCTTAACTTCACCCTTTATAAATCCCTATGAAAACCCTCTGCCACTCACACGAAACATACTTTTCGATTCGTTCACCATAATTCATTTCATTTCTGTAGCAACTTCGGGCCAGCCCCCTCGGCCTAACATTTAAGTACCAATGGGGCTTTTGTTGCCTTCTTCTCGTACAGTCGCAACCCTGGCAGTAGCCATGGTGGTCATGATATTGCCTGTAAATGGCCAGATCGGTACCCCATGCACTGGTTCAATACTTTCTTCCTTCACCCCTTGTATGAATTTTCTTACAAATAGCAGCTCCAATGGTACATCACCGGTTGGTGGTTGTTGCACTGCACTTAAGAGCCTCACAAGTAATGGCATGGACTGTTTCTGCCTTATTGCAACTGGAAGTGTCCCCTTCAGCTTACCTATCAACAGAACCTTAGCCATCTCCATGCCTCGTGCTTGTAACATGACTGGTGTCCCAGTTCAATGCAAAGGTAGAATTTTTAACAATTCATGGTATCAAATTTTAACTTCTTTTCTCGTCTATGTGTCAATTTATACAAAGATGGACTGCTAATTAGACCCTACTGTCATGCAGCCTCTGCTGCACCACTTCCTGCTCCAGGTAATGATTCTAAAGCTCTCTCATGTACAATCATTTAAGCTAGTGTTACACAGTTCAGAATAGAAAATCCATGTAACCAGGATAAAAAAATGGAAAAGCCAAGCAACAACATTTTCTGGTTTTTCTTTTTGGCTTTTCTGCTAAGTTGTATGACCATGAGCTATATGTTCATTGATGAGCAGGTCCTACCTCACTCGGTCCCACGTCTGGCCCTCCGGCTTCTCCATCTGGTAGTCCTCAAGGTAATCTGCTTAATCATAGATCAGCCATCTTCACAGCATTGCAAGGAATACGCTTATTATTGATAGAAAAATATGTTACCTGTTGAGCAGCTTCTGTCGTCCCCGAGCCGACGCCATCCAACATGCCGCCAGAATCGAGCACAACGCCAGCGCTGACCCCTCCATCAACAACATCGACTGGCGGGAGCCCCCCGTTTCTGACTCTGCCATCAGCTGCCACGTCCTCTCACAGCTTTTCAGCATTTCTTCCAGTATTTGCATTGGGATTTTTATTTTTAAAGTCCTACTAGGTTGTTAGATGGGAATTTCCTTTTTAACGTATGAATATTTTGACAAATATTCTTTGAGTATGTGGGGTTAGCCTTTTCTGTTAGTTCCGTTGATTGAGAGCTACATTGCCCGATTATTTACTTAATAAAATGTGGTCTTGCACAATATAGTGTTAATTGTAAAAAGATATTTGTTTGGTTTGTCCGAATTGTTTCCGTATAACACCAATGGATATTGGATGGCTGACATAAGATTATGCAATATTGGCCATTATTTGGTTAACGACTAACAATTAATGGACCTGGTTGTGAATTTCAAATTGACTTTCCACGTTGAGGAAGCTCAAATCGGTTAAGCTTAATCATCAGTTCTGGCCCGGAATTTCAGAATTGTTGCATGATAACAAATGGGTACCATGAGCTTCAATATTTCTACTTGTGGTCATGGTCACGCTTCATCCATGCCAGAATCACGAAACCTACCAAATTGTTAGGAGAAGTTGTTGGCAAAACCTTCTCGGTTCCACGAACTCAAAATCTGTGACTGGTCTAAACGAATGAGGTGTTGACATTGTAACATTACTCGTCAAACGCAACCAACTGCGCAACAGCTTGCCTTTTCTTTGCTCTGCATAACGATTATAAACAAATGAACGCGGACCAACACGCTGCTGATATTACAGCAACAACTATAAATAATGAGGAATATACATTATAAGATCTATTATTTGTAATATCTGAATAAGGATCACTTGGAAAAACTGAGGGGGCAGGAATGGATGATAATGAGTAGGTGAACACATGCAAATCTCCCCTGCAGGAGTCCTGTGTATAACAGATAGAGAGAACTGTGCTCAGTAAGCATTCCTCTTTCATTCACTTGCAATCATGGGTTTAAGAAGAGAACTGATTCCCTTCAGATTAACTTGGGTCATAGCCTTTGTGGTCTGTGCTTCCGCTCCCAAGGTAAAAAGCCAAAATGAGGGCTGTCCTTTACAGGGTATTGACCTTGGGCCGTGTCTGTGTCAAAGGAACAGCTCCATTTCCATTAATGATATGTGCTGCAAAATGCTTAATGATATTGTACGAATCGGATTTAACTGCTTGTGCCTGCTGCTGCAATCATCCTTTCCTCTGCTAAACGGCCCACTTTGGCTGCCTTTGCCAAACTGTTACATATCTGTGCCTCCTCTGTCTCGTTGTCGAGGTATTTTAGTATCTTAACCTTTTCTTTTTCTCAGACTGCATAAATAACACGAGCTAATTGATGGTTCTCATTGTTTGCTACGTGTTCTCTTATCTTCTCTGCTTTCTACCCATAGGAGTCCCCGTTCCAATGCCGGTAGGGTATCCGCCTCCCCCACAGACTCGAGATGAGCTAATGCAACCTCCTGTGCCTCCTAAAGATGTGCCTTTGCCTCCCCCTCTTGACGTGCAGGTCCCAACGTACCCAACTGTGGGCAACAACTCCACAATAGTAGAATTGCAGCCACCTTCAACGGAAAATACCATTCACAGGTCAAGTCTGTCCAAGGAGAATGAGATATCGAATGGGACAACTAGGAGCAAGATAATGTTGCGCCAAGCTTTTTTCCTGTCTCTTGCTCCCTTCCTCTTGGTGCTGTATTCTTTTAGCTTTAAACGCTAGATAAATGTAATAAAAACCAAAGTATGAATCGGTCATTAAAGAGAATTTTCAGTTCCAAGCTTATGATGGTAGGTAGCACATATTTTTTTTGGGCATCATTTTACACATTGGCATAAAACTTATTAGCATGCCTTCTATCAATATGATATGTAATCATTTCTGTTTCGCAGCTAGATGAATTATATATGTTCTTCTGTATTTCCTGTGCCCATGACAAGTCACAAACGTTTCCCCTAGCTCTTCCGGGTTGTAATCAACTGTCTTTTGTGGTATAAGGTACATTTGCTGTATAAGTTGAATCGTTTGACAACGATCATGGATAAACAAGCACTACTTTATTTTTCGAAGTAAAAGAATATCACCATCAATTTGACTTAGTTATGAAGCCATTTATATAGGACACTAAACAGATGTCAGAGTTATCGCCAAAGAGAGCAAGTAGCTTTTTCACTGTATTCCAGAAGATCATTTCCTGCTTTCCAAACCAATCACCTTTTCTCAACGATTAAGGGTAAAAAAGAAAGCCAAATTCCAGGTAAGCCTTATTTCACATTTTATTTTTGTAATTTGACGTAAGGCATGGGGATGGCTTGAATCGCTAAAGTTTTGTATCAGAGACACGTTATGCTTTCTTCTTGGACAAGGTTTTAAAAGTCTCCAACTTTGAATTGCTTATTAGACAAGTTAATCATTTACCGTAAAGCCATCAAACACGGCAAGTCGGTCACCCACGGAGCATTCAAAGAACTCAGGTAAGCCACACAAGCAACTTTTCAAAGTCTCCGATTTTGACCATCCCAAGATACAAGCTACCCTTGTTGTTTTCTAAGGAGTCCGTTAGAGATTAGGAAGAGTTGGTAAACTAAATGATGTTTTCTCATTTTGTCTCTTCTTGCCTAAGGTTCCTACAAAAGCCATTCCCCTTTCTCCTGCCTGCATCAATCTAAACTCATCACATCAGTTGCAGGAAATTGGCCTTAGTTTTTCCAGCACCTCGCCTTACAGACCTGATGGCAAGCGGAAAGATCATGGTCGCTTTGGTGATGGTCCTGGCGTCCATGCAGTGGACAGAGACTGCGGCTCAGTCAAATTCAGGTTGTACAAGCGCATTACTCAGCATGTCGCCATGCCTAAATTACATTACTGGAAACTCCTCAACTCCATCCTCGCAATGCTGCTCGAAGCTTGCTAATGTTGTCAGCTCATCACCCCAGTGCCTGTGTGAGGTTCTTAATGGTGATGGCTCATCACTGGGGATCAACATTAACCAGACTCAGGCCCTAGCCTTGCCTACTGCTTGCAACGTTCAGACTCCACCCATTAGCCGCTGCAATGGTAAGATTCCCAATCCCAGCTTGTTTCTACATACCAGCCAAACCTGCTTGCTTACCTCAAAATTAAATTATGATCTTATGCTAACTAGTATCACTTATGAACAGCTGCTGCTTCTCCAGCTGGGTCTCCTACGTCATCTCCAGGAACTCCTTCAGGTAGAGAGTTAAAAACAGTGCAGTTTTATGCAAATTACGAGAAAAAATAGCCAAAAGTTTTTCCGAGTAATTGCTTAAAAATTAAAATTCTAGATTTTTGCTCATTTTCCTAGTTTCTTGTTTGACTTGTTTGTGCTGACATTGAAATTACAGGAAGTGGGTCTGAAAATATACCATCAGATGGAAGCTCCATCAAGTTGTCAATCACTTTACTCTTGTTCCTGCTGCTTGCCACATCATCTGGTTCAAGAATTTTCTGATCAGCTAGTCAACTGTCTAATCATTCCTCATCTTGCATTTGGCATATTTCCAGTTATTGTAGTATTAAAGTCTATCATTGAGTCTCGGAGTGTCTGAGGGTTCCTGAGTCTTTTTTTCATTTTTTTTATTTGTTCGTTGTAACATCACTACGGGTTGATGCATTTTTGTATTACTGAAGAGACTTGTTGCTCTCTTCCCTTCTTAATAAAGATCATCATTTCAGGGCCATGCATTCAATGCACTTTCATAGAATAAGCGACAACAAAGCCCAAAACTAATTTACAAAACTGACTAAGATGGAGATACGGTAAGAATGATTTAAAAATACAGTAAAAATAGTTAATAAAATTTTAATGTGCTGAAGTTGATGGAGGCCAATAATTTAAAAACTGCAATTTTACATCAGTAACATATACACAAGGAAAATGCGCTGAAAGCAAAATCATAACCAACCTTGTCCTGAAGGTCACTGTATTCTAAGCATATTCTTCACACCCAGAAAAGCCAAATTGTCAGCTGCAACAAGCAACTGGCATTCAGATTGAACAAGAAGAGAACGACAAGAGCAATCATAAGTTCATTGACATATGCACCCGAGGCATCGTTTCCATCCTTCCCGTGCTATCTACCCACATAGCATCATAGCTCATGAATGTGAAGACAAACGTTGGATTTTAGCACCATAAAGTAAAATTATGTACGGGGAAGCTGTTACGCCATAATTACATGCAAAGCTCGAGTTCAGAATAAACAAAAATCTGAGTTAATGACTGACCAAGGAATATCTTATTGACTACAAGGAAGTTCCAGGTCTGATAATTGCAGAATTTTACGATGTTTGCTCCGCAGTTAAAAGATGCTAATGCACCAACTACGACTACCATTTCTTCTCGAGGTGAAGTTCAGGAAACCTGACACTATGGGGGTCAATGGCTGCGTCAAGATCAGTTATTTCACCACCACCTTGGCTTGATACAATGAACAGATGTGTTTGGGCAATGGCAGGGGATTAATAGACCTACACCTATCCGTCGATTTCCTTAAAGAATCCACCTGATTTGACATTAACTGATGCAATTCACTCCAGTTCTCTATTTCTTATGCCCAGAAAAAATTTATCCCAAAGTAGCTTGGAACATTCTCGTCATTTTTAAGGATAAGGGGATTCTCTTGTATCATAAATGAGATACTTCAGTGGATTATCTGCTTTTGAGATCATTGTCCGCATCTATGTCAAGCTATTATCTGCTTTTGAGATGATTCACCGCATCTATATTGAGCTGTTCATTTATTGTACTGGCCTAAATAATTAAACCAAATCCCCAGGCCTCAGCCCCAGCCCCACCCACAAGTTGGCAAAATGGGGGAAAAAGTCCTTCCTGCCAAAACAAAAAGATGGTAAGGGAAATCTACATATCACAAGTATGATCGCCAATGTGGCCAAAAACCCAAGAAGTGCTCAAGCCCCTATTTCATGCATCATTCAATTCAAATTTGGGAAAGTTAAAAAATTCATGTGTAACAGTTAGGATATAATGCTCCAGAGACAGTCCCACCTCACGAACCCAGTTAGTTTTTCGACATAGCTTCTCAAAGATATTTAACTCTCCAGCAGATATTTCAAAGAAATATCAACAAGCGGCAAACTTGATACGTATTGGATTGCACTTGGAGAGGAAAATAACCCATCAAATGCCAACCTTATATGCCTACATGAAACTCAATTATTTTAGTCCACCACAAAATGATTATTGATCAATCACTGACTACTAACAGATATTCTCACAATTACTGTAATATGAACTTGCAGGTTCACACACTTCAAGAATGTGATCGGGAGCGGACAAATTCTTCCAGTCTGTCCCACACCTCCAATGCTGCTGCTCTATCCTGGTGCCTCTTGTTCTTGCTAATCTACAAAACCAAAATGCTCAAAGGAATGAATGTTTAACAAAAAACAGCAACCAAAGAGGAAAATACAAAGAATATAATAGCTAAGAAGCAGCTCAAAAGGAACATTAATCCTCACCGAGATTATTTTTACATTCCATTGCTTTACGTTCTTTGCAGACTCTACACTGTCGTCTTCAAACCGCATAAAAAATCCAATAACTGCACGGAAACCATTAAACTATATTGTAAACTTGCAACTCTAGATTGCTTTATAATCCACCACACGCGTAATCAAACATAAACTCTATCTCATACTCTCAGTTCATCATTTCACTTAATAAATATAACCATCTTGTAAAACACTCAAAGACAATCACATACAAAGCCAAGGATGTTACTCACTTTTATTGAATATCTCTACATGATCTTTAAACGGCCAATCCTTAAACTGCCACTCCTTTCCAAGCACAAAAACTGCCACAACCCGGTCCCAGTCCTCGACCTTGAGAGCAGAGGGCTTGTCCCTCACCTCATACGCTGTCATCACCCTATTCCTATCGGCACCAAACTTCTTTTGCACCGTGACACACTCTGGCTTAGGCCCTTTCATCTGCTTCACCTTGACATCTGTGGGTATATAAACCCCATCTTCCAAGAACTCCTTCACATTATAAATAGTAATCAAAGTCTGGAACGCACTTGGCACCAGAATTATGGGCACTCCCTCTCCAATCTTGCCTCCCTTCAAATGCATTTTGGGCTTGGAGCCCGAATCATAACCTCCCATATCCTCACCGTAACCAATTATTCCCCTATCATCAGCACCCATTAACCTATTCTTGGCGACCAATCCATCTTTCCTCTGCTGTGATTCCATCCTCTGCCGCTCCTCGCCCCGTCTAGTGGACGCCACAAGCACGCTATAAAAATCCCTATTCTTGCATTCCAACAAAGACTCTCGATCCTTGAAAGGCCTCTCAATTGCATAAATCAAACTCAGATAATCTTCCTCTTTCCCATTCCCAGCCTTCTCCGTCACTACTTTTTCATAAGAATCGACAAGGCCCGGATCCTCGGGGCGGTACTCGCTGTCAAGATCGGCATTCAGATTAAGATTCTGCTGTTGGTGCTGCTGCGGTGGCTGCTGTAGTTGTTGATGTTGATGTTGTGGCGGTGGCCGTTCGGGAAGAGGGAATACGATGGAGTCGGTGGAAGAGAGCTTGCCGGAGAGGTAATCGAGAAGAGGTTTCCGGTCGATTAGGGTGATGGCGGGGACGCCGTGGGAGAGGGCGTTTTGGAGGTAATCAGTGAACTTGGCGTTGGCGTTTTGGAGGAAATAGACCAATGTCTCCAGGGTGTAGAGATTGCCCTGTTTGGAGCGGTAGGCGGTCTTTGCGGAGCAAGGGAAGGCGTAGTCGGAGCCGAACCGGAACTCATCGTTGACCCGCACGATCTTGTCGAGGTCCCCTCTCATGGTGAAGTCCCGGAGAGCCGAAAGCGGATCCATGGCAAATTCAAGATTGCTTCTTTGATTTCCTTTCAGCCAAGTCTCCCTGAAAAAAAAGCTCGAACTCTTTAGGTGGGGTTTCTAATACTGGGAGAGCCAGAGTTCATAGATACTTTGGACACACAAGAGTTGAATGAGCTGAAGGTGCAGAAATTGAAGATGGGAGTGGCAGTGATGTTGCGGTGTTTTGATGGATGGATTGGCCCAACTCGAATTCGAGAGTATTTTTTAACTCTGGATTCGTAATGTTTTGTTTTTGTCTTAAATGTTCAATGGGCTCAACTGCCTACACAATTCTTTCGGCTATGGGAAAAAAGATTTGAAAAACCTAATCTTCGAGCCCAACCTATTCTGCTGATGTGGGCTTGCTTGCACAGTTTTTCTAGTTGTGTGGTCCATTTGTTTTCTTAAGCTTCTTTTCTTTCCACCAAAAGAAAGCCATATTATTAATATAGCGGAAGAGCAACAAGAAGTTACAGTGCAAAAAAATTTTTTAATGTGACTGATAAATTTAATTTTTTATAATTTTTATATTCAATCTCTACAAAAAGAGAGAAAAGAAAATTGAAAAACAATAAAGAGAGAGGGAGAAGGAGAAGTAGATAAGAAGAGAGAGGAGAATAAAATAATGAAAACAAAATGCAAACTACAATAACCAATTTATAAAACATCTTTCACACTGGACACAAAATACTTTTCTTGCTACAATTTTGTTGAAAGCATTCAAACTTTAGGGTCAGTGGACAGAAGGCTATAAGCATTGCCATGTCTCTAGACTTGCCCTTCAAGATCATGTACTTTCTTAGAACCCCTTCCCTCTTAATTCCAGCCTTCTCCAACATCCTCTGTGAGCCCTGGTCTTCTACATCTTCTTGAGCTTCAAGCCTCTCCAAATGTGGCCACTCACTAATTATGGTGTTGGTCACCATTTTCACTGCCCTTGTAGCAATCCTCTTGCCCCAATATTGGGAAGCCAAACGCCAAGTTCACCTCTCAATATATCATTGCCTGAATTTTTTTTTTTTTCTTTTTCACTGAAATGGCACTAATAGGCCTGATGTGAGGACATATTGCCTTAAATCATGGATGTGGCAAAACGGTGTTCTTGATTTAGTTTATGCCATCTTTGCTAGTATAAGGTTCCCCAACTGAAAAACTGAGCCACTTTGTGATCAGTGGCCCAAACCGTTAAACCATCGATATCTGAGACATCCAATGGGCGGAGGGAGATCAGAAACTTCGTTGACACCTTGTTTTGGGTCTGGATTGACATAGCTTTGCTCCTCCATTTGCGCTTCTGCACTTGGGAATGACAAGAATAGCACCGCCTTAGTTAACACGCAAGAAAGCCCCTTTAACTAAGAGGCAACCATAAAGAAGTTGCTGGGAACAAGACAGACAATGTAAAGCCTTCTTCCATGGTCAGCTATGCATTTCCTGGAGTAGAGCGGCAACCAAGGATGCACGTGCTACTGGAGAAAGAGTAATTAAATTGTCGCCTATCCTTGTAGCCGCCTTGCTTGAACCTTTCCATGAAGGTATAGAAAGGTAATCGAGAAACAAATTGCAGTTATAAAACAACACCAAGAATGTAACTTTTTAGTGGGCATTGGCAATCAAATATTGCAATTGAAAGCCACGGATCAGTCAAAGTCCAGTGCAGCGAAGAAGCTTCAAAGGAGGAGGATAGAAGAAAGAAACTTGCTCCTTATCTATATCTGCTATGAAAAGTTAATACATACCCACAAAAGCAATTACTATCTTTTCTTAATGGATTCGTCAAGAATCTCTCTCGATCCCTTCAAGCACTCGTATGTTGATGACTTCTTGAAATGGGTTAGTGAAGATAGCGGTAAGTCAGTGTTTAGGGTGGAACAGCATGTCTTGGAAAAAAAATAATAATAAGAGAGTTAGAAGTTAACGAGGTATAAATACCTTAACGGGTGAGAGATTCTAGTGGATTACTTTTCATTTATTTTAAAATTTTTATACCATTTATAATTTATTTTTTATTTTATAATTTACTTTTAGAAATTATTGTATTCGATCAAAATTTATTTGTAATTTAATCAAACTATATTTTGGTCTATTTAATACATCTAAATTTTGATTTTAAATAATTAGATGGTAATTTTATTTTTTTGTAAGGACAGATTTTTATTTTAAATTTTAATTATTTATTTATAATAATATTTTATTTTTTATTACAGTAATATAAATAAATTATATAAATAAAAATTATTTTGTAATTCAATTAAATTAAAATTTATATAGTAAATAAGGGATATCTAAAATTTTATTTTGAAGAATTAGATTATTATTTAAAAATTTGTTTATTGAATTATTATTAATAAAAAATATTTTTTTCTAGTAATTAACTTATTTAATATTTAAATTTAATTTATTTAATATAATTAACTGTTATATATTTTTGTTGTATTTATTTATTTATTATAATAAAATAAAATTTTAAATTATTATGTACTATAATGTTTTTTCTTTATTTTAAAAATTTTTTTATATATAATTTAACGTATTTTTATATAATTATTTAAATTATCAGTCAAATAGAAGCTTCTTCCTGTGCAAATTTGTATTCCCTGCCTCTTTCGCGTCACAGCATCACCTCCAAAGAAAAACCACTAACCCATCTGGAAAAGGTTGCCATACCCGAGCCATGGCGCAGGTCCATATGTTTGGATGATTCAGTTGGGTACGTTTCCTTCCGGCCGGCATCCGGCGAGGATAGGTGCAGAGACAGAATTGGGTATGCATTGGCTACAGAGTACTGGGGTACAAGGGATAGCCACTGCTGCATTGAATATGGCTGCATCGAGTGTTTTCAAAGACTTGTATGACCTGCTCAAGGCTGGAGGCCCTGATGGAGATTGAAAATAAGGGGTCTCAGAGAGTGCTGGATTATTGAAAGAAGGTCGGTCTGTTAAGGAAACAGGGATTTTGTAAAGGTGATATTAGAGACACGTTCGTCTATAATTTTTGTCGACAGACAAGGTCTGGTTGTTTGTTATTGTTGTTTTGCCGACTTTTAATTCTGATTCAGATCAGTTATGATTCTCATTGTCCAGAACTTTTATTTTCCTTCTTGCTCTGAAATTTTTGAACTCATTACAAACAAGGTTATTAAAATTGACCTCCTACCTGGATGGGAGGCCAGGTAAGGTCTTAAATTCTACGTACAAAATCATATTTTCCGAATATGAGCTTTCGATCAGCCCCTGTAGGGAGTGGGTGCGGGGAATGTTACCAACAGCATCGGATTGGGACTGCCCGACCCGGCCCAAGTTACAATCCTTTGTTCACTTTCCTCTATGGTTGTTCATTGGGGGTCGGGACTTTGTACAGCAAGCTCTTTTTCATCTTTAAGCCTGCAGGCCACGTTCATGTAGCTGCAGAAGAGAGAAGAAAGTCCAAGAGTGATATTTTCACATAACGAGCGGGCTCTCAATTTTTCTGGCAAGAATTTCAGAAGGTTGACGATTGGCCGATGTAGGGACTGGTGGCATGAAGTTGGAATTTAATGGGCTAATGATATATGGAAGGCAACATTTTCCGTCAACACCATTTGCCAGGAATTCTCATATGCAGGCTTGTCGGATGGCGTGGACTATACACTTAGCTACTTAGGTCCATGCAAAGCTCTATAATTTTTCAACCATTTCATCTCTTTTGGTGTTTCGTGAATCAGCTCTCACTAAGGAAATATATATATATATATATATATATATATATATATATATATTTTTTTTTCTGTTTAACTGTAGATCAAAATAATTGTTTTTTCAATTACTGAAAAACAATTATTGTGATGAATTTGGTTGGCGTAAAACGTCGGACTTCGACATGGGTTGACCGTGCCATCATGGGGGCCTTCGTCAAGTTTGAACATTTTGTCAAGTATTTGTCCTTGTCTGCCCCCACCTTTTTTTTTTTTTTTGGCGGTTATCGATGATCAGCTGCCCAGTCTAGTCATGGTATTTGTCACCATCGGCAATTATTAAGCAGATCAGCATTCGATATTTTATTTTTCCCCTTTTATGTATCTTATTTAGGGATGTGGTAAATTTATTAAAAAGAGAAAATTTGTTATATATATGTGTGTTTTCTGTAGCGTTAAGTAAACCGCTCTGTTCATATATGTATCTTAAGGATTGGCCCTCGCCGTTATATAGCCTACTTCATTTTTTATACTTAATGCTCTGACTTCAGGCGGAAGGTAAGCGTCTATGCATGGCAAGAAGCGGGAAGGAGATAGAAATGGACGACTTGAACCTTTTAAAAGAGACGGCGCAAGTACGTTCCATTTTACATTCGATCCAGCAACGTGTTGTGCGAGCCAAAAATCTATGAGGGAACTTGGGAAGTTCCGACTCCGAAACATCAAAGATTAATTTGCATGCAAAGTCCATGTGAATCGATGAGCATGCACAGCCGTTGAACTTCCTTGTCAAAGGGTTAAAATCATGCATCAATGCTGATGCGGAGGCAAGCAAGTGAACGAAGTCAATGTGAACCCCAATGGTGGGGGCAACTTTAGTGAATGGTTTAAATCATTTTTAAGTTTGTCAATGCCATTCACTATAATGTAGCTTGGGACTGACAAGCCCACTTTCCCTTCCCTAATTTAGACCGTCGAAAATTAAAGGGGAAAGATAGTACTCGTACCGTCAGCTAATTAAATGACTTGTATAGAGGAAGAAAATCATATGAGAAGACCCCACTGCGGCACCACCCATAAAGACAAACAGAAAAATGTGTCATCCCCTTAGAAATTTTTGCATCCTGAGTCAAAGGTCTATGAATGTGTGCCCCTTTGCATGATGCACTAATTCCGAGTAGATTAAAAGAGTGTTTTTTTGTTTTTTTTTGGGTGGAACAATAATAGAGTTAGGGATCTGGGTAATAATTAATATACATGATGCAACACTTGTAAATGTCATCCCTGCCTGCTCAAAATAATGGACGAAATTTTTTCAATTTGGCGCAGCCTGGATCGATGAATCGCGTAATTAAACGGTGGAAGGATAAATAATCTTCACAGAGGAGAATTCAGAATTTTGAATCAATAATAGCATGTTGATGTGGGTTCAGCAATGGGTCTTTTGGGAATATCGCATCACACCATGTTACCAATTAATGTCGGGTTAAATAACATCTAAAAATGACGGGGAAAGTGCTTATGGTGCCGAATTAAACGTATAATATAGCAACCGTTCAACCTCGAACGATAGCTGGCGCTCGTGGCCTAATGGATAAGGCGTCTGACTTCTAATCAGACGATTGTGGGTTCGAGTCCCACCGAGCGTGTGGTATGAATTTTCCCCATCTTCTACCCAAAATTTCTCGCTTTATTCGTCTTTTACGTTTCCTTTTTCTTTTATAGATATATATATCGAAAAAGGGCACCATACACAATGAAAAAAAAGAAAAGCTTGAAAACAAATTTATTTGTTAACCCCATAGCCATGGGACATTTAATTGCAGAAAATAATCTATATCTATATCTATACCTATACCTATACCTATTGATTAATGATGAATAATCATTTATTTAATGGCCAAAATGTTACGTCAAAATGAATTCCTACAGCGGGCAAGACCCGAATTTATAACAAATGTCACATTTATTTTGTCTTATTATTATTTATGTATCTATAATAATTCAATTCACGATATGACAAGACGAGTAAAATTTACGATAAGACACAACATTGCACGGGGCAGGCATTGTGCCTGGTTCTGGCTCGGTTAGGACAGTCGTAGACAAATGCGAAGCAACGGAGGAGCCATCATTTCCTTGGGGCCCTCTGATTGTAACCCCTGTGACCCCATTAGATTTAATTCCCAAATCAGTCATATGCTCCCGCTCTGCTCTGCGGTATTTCCCATGGGATGCCAAAGGATAATAGCGTCATTTAGCACGAGATAGACAGCGTCATCAATTCAGACAATTATTACGGCGAGGTACTTGATCGTCTGTGTAGCTGGACGTGAGGACGACATCAATACGTGGCTACAGTTTCCGGACCCCATCCCGTGGGCGGGGCTTTCCTTTCAAGAAGTCGGGCCCAGTTAAACTCGGACTTCAATGGGACCCGACTAGGCATTTTCTTGATCGTGGTGTTTGATGTCCCCATAATGGTGTTTGATGTCCTTAAAAGTTTTTGACACACACATATCCATTAATAATCACAGAAATTGAACTTGGGATGTGCTCTAATCCGCCAAACCTGACGCAAGACAATTATTGTGCGAGTCGCACAATCATATTTTTAATGTATCAACAAGTATATTCATCCATGGTAACAAACAAGAATAATGACGTATTGCTATTTTTTTTTTCAGTACTTTTTTATTATTCAAGTTTGGTTTGTTTTGGTGTGCAGTTGTTGTACACACACGCAACAACTTTACTATGTACCTCACACACTTAGAATAGTACAACTGATACGAGAAATGCTGAACTAGTTTACGTCAGCACCCCTCGATTGTTCGGGCCCGGGACCCTTGGCGGCCTTTAAAATCCCCGTAGAAACCCCCCATAAAGTCAGCAACGCCACCGCACTCCGCAAAGACATACTTTTCGCGCAGATGGAGAGAGAGAGAGTGGGGGGGGGGGGGACTGAGACAGAACTTATTGGTGAAAAAGCGACGTGAAGAAACTATCATTTCTGGATTGGAGAGCAGTGGTTTAATGATCCCGATGCACTCCGTTTAAAGATCCCACCCATAGCCACCAACCAATCAAACCGTTCCACACCACCAATGCAATAACCTCGCCTTCTTCACATTCACTGTTCTTGCTCTGCAGCTTGTTGGCGATTTTTCAGGTCTCTGATGATGGAAACACTGAGTAGTGGCCTTTAAGGAGGAGCCAGAAAGTATAGTGAATAGATAACCCACCGAGGAAAATTGATTGAGAGAGAGAGAGAGAGAGATCGAGATATAGGGTACTGCTACTTATATATATATATATATATGTATGTATGTATGTATGTATGTATAATTCACTGTTCAGTGTTCACCTCCATTTCCTGTCCCATTCTTTTGTGTTTTTTTTCCTTCTCTTTTCGCCATGTTAGGGCTTCAATCTCGTGGATTTTCAGGTTCATGCTAATAGTAGTGGATCTTATTTGTCTGTCTAATTGTCCTTTTCCATTTTTCTTTTTGGCTTGATGGTAGAACCGGTGGTGCTTATGTGTGTTCTGTTTGGCGGAAAGAAACACCAGCAGACACTTAAAAAAGGATAAATATTGCAAGAATATGAAGAGAAAGAAAGAAAATGATTTCAAATGGCAGATAATACAAAACTTCTTCTACTGTTTTACTTGCGTCTGTCTGCTGCTGCATGCACGTCTGGTCTCCTGATCACGATCATGACCCGTGAATGCCTCTATTGTATTTCTGTTCTGCGTGCCCTTCTGTGATTCCTCCTGAGAAATTGAGGGAGAAAGAGCGATAAAGTCGGGGGAAAAGTGAATTACTTTCTTTATTTGATTGTTCTTTATTTGCCCTTTTTACGTGTCGTTGGTCATAGGTTAGAAATGGAAGCGATCACAGAAAAATAGTTCAGGAGAGGAGAAGAGAGATTCATGGATCCTATTATTGCCTTTCCCTGTTATAAACCTTCAGACAAATCAGGAGCTCACTAATTTCTGTTGCAGATAATTGGAGCTTGAAGTTGTCTCGACACTAGACTTGAATCAACGGCTACTCTGGGGTAAAAGCCAATATCTTTTTCAGATCTTTCTTTCTCCCTCTACTATAAGTAAATTTGTTTTAGCTTTTTTCGGAGTAATTAGTAAATTGTTTCATGCATCTGCTTGGATTGCCAGAGGGAGTGTGGTATTTAAGTGATGCTGAGAAAGAGATCTCAAGCAACGAGAAACGAGCAAGCTCTAATGGCTGACCGTAGCTCAGACCCATCTTCAAAACACCAATATTGAAAACCTGCTTCATTTCCAAGATTCTTCACTGGCTTAATCTTCAAGAACTTCTCCGAAACCACTGAGGCAGTCATGAGCCCAACATCTATTCTTGATAGCAAACTCTTCTCCGGCCTTAAAAGCCCACTCTGGTCTGACCCAAAACGTTCCCATAAAACACTGGAATCCGAGACTGGGCGCCAATGGGACAAATTGGACTCAAAAGGCGTCGGTCTTGGACTTGTTGATGCTCTTGATGACAGTGAAACTGACCCCACTTCGTCAAAACCCGAAAGCAGGACGGTTCTATTCGGATCACAGTTGAAGATCCAAATCCCTCCGTTATCCCCTTCATTTCTTCCACCGGCTGAGTCTCCCATATCTTCTACTGATTCTAGTATCAAGACAAGAAACTCTCAGTTGGGTTCTTTCTCTTCGGGGTTATCTCCCCTAGTGAGGAAAACGACATTCGGGTCAGAAAATTCGGGCATGGATACTCCGAATTCGACCCGGGTTTTCTCCGGGTGTCTCACTGCAAGCGAGATGGAGCTCTCGGAGGATTATACTTGCGTAATCTCTCATGGACCGAACCCCATAACCACCCATATTTTTGACAATTGCATCGTTGACAGATGTGGTGGTGTTGTTGGGATCTCTGATTCAAGGAAAGATAGCAATGGGTTATTTGGTAATGGGTCCAGTTATCCATCTGAGAGTTTTTGAGCTTCTGTTATGCTTGTAAGAAGAATCTTGGGCCTGGAAAAGACATCTACATGTACAGGTTAGTTCAAGTTTTTTTTGTGGCAGCTTTCTGAATTTAATGCATGCGATTTATGAGAAGTATTGGAAGGTTAATTGCTTGCAAACCAGAAATAGCAATTTTTTGCTTTCATTTAGATTATAGTACCGTGCAGTATCTTTGTTAATTTGAATAAACAAATGTTGAGAAATCTGAATTTAGTACTTAAATTTGTTTGTTTTTAGCTTGAACCAAAATGATATTCAGCCCATGGTTCAGTTTCATTTCTCAGCTGACTATTCCAATTTTTCCATCTAAATTAACGATCGAATCTTTTCCAGAGGCGAAAAGGCATTTTGCAGCCGTGAATGTCGATACCAGCACATGCTGTTAGAGGAGGGAATAGATAACCTGGAGCCCAATGATGTCTATGAAACCTGTTCTTGACGGTTCTTGGCCAAGGGAATTGTGCAGGAGCATCCTCAGTCTTATGTCAGAAGGGATGCTACCTGAATGCTGCCGCCGTTGAATCTGGATTTCTTTTTCCCACTTCTGTAGTTCTGTGGCTGTTGTAGAGGAAGGACTGTAAGCTTGGGAATCTTTTCAGTGTTGGTTTTGCGGAAGTGATAATATGGTGATCGTGGAAAGATTTCCCTACAGGTTTTCAGTTTCTGAAAGTGTAATGATGATTTGCAATCAAAGCTGACATCATCTTCTTACTATTCCATTATTATATGTAGTAACCATCTCACGACCATGCCCAGAAAACTCTTTTTTTTTCTTATATTCAAGAAGAACAATAAAGATAAACTAGTGACAACAACTAAATATACTAATCCCGAGAGAGAGAGCTGCACCACACATATCAATTATCAGCGATCGTTGTGAGTAATATAAAAGCTTAACGGGAATGGAGATTCTTCTGCTTTTCTTATCATTATATATATATATATATTGTTACATTATTTAATTGATTGTTGAAAGATAGTGCAATATTTTGTGGCAGAATGATACGGGCCAATTACTCAAAAGGCAATAATAGCTCTGGCAATGCTACTCAAGGGGAATGACTCGGATTCTCAGATAATAGTATTATTCTTTGCAAATCAAACAATTTTTTTTTTATAAAAAGGTTTCAATGTTAAATGTTCTAGGTTCTTATCACAAGGGTCCTTTTGCCCAATTAAAAATGAGGACAATTAGTGCTCGATAACCTTCTGTTGGATAAAGCAGACACCAATATCTGTTTTTAACATCAAAATGGTGATCCTTTTTCTCCACCCACCAGCCTGACAAGCGGGGTCTTGAGGATTGTCATCAATTGTGCTGGTGACTTATCTATAAAGTATCTTGCTTTGTTTTTTTTCTTAAAAAGGACTTTTGTAGGGGGAATCTGCAAGCTTTTATGATATTCAATTTTGGTTGGCTAATAGTGGACGATAAACGTTTGCATGCTGAGATCTGTCGTAAAGAAGATGAGCAAGAATAAAAGAGAATAAAGAAAGAAAGGGAGGGAAAAAAAAAAAAAAAAAGAACTTCAATCGACGGGGCCTAAATGCCAAAAAAGGAGGCGTAAGTTTTCAAAAACTTGCCCGACTTTGTCAAGCCATAACAGCAGAGACAAAGTGAAAGGGATCCTGAGGTCCAACAGTGCTTTCACAGAATTGCCGATGTAAATGTGAGTGCTTGAGGCAGACAGGGAGGTCCTGCACAACAGTCTCTGCTTTTGGGCCTTGGCTAGTGGAATGGCCTGAACATAGAATGAAATTGGGACAATTTGCTCTTGAGTTTTTGACCGTCGGAATCTGCAGAATTTTCACGTGGCAAGACGGACAGCAGTGCTTCTCTTGTTTAATACTCCAGCCAAAAGCAGGCCATCGAGAACTATTGCTTGGTTTCTTGTCGCATGGAAAGATGCTAGGGACCTTATAAAAAGTTCCAACGCGGCGACTGTTCTGCTTCTTACCCAACTGTTCATAACTTTGCAACGTCACGGCAAAAGCTCTGAGTTGTTGGGGGGGGGGGGATTAAATGGTGATGGACTCAGTCTGGGCACGCTGGCAGTCGTGCGCCGATTTGACTTGGTTGTAATTTTAGTGGATTGTAATTCATTTACTGCCATGCCTTGTTGATGAAAGTTTGATCCAAGAGTTTCTTTAAGCTGTCAATCTGGTAAGATTGCAAGGTAAATAATTAGTATCAGATAAAAAGAGTTCGGTTGTAATTTAACATAACTTTATATATGAAATTTAAGTTAGAATTCTCTCAACCTATTCCTCTTCCAAAGTATAGATAAGGGTAAGTTGAAGTAAGCTATTGGTTGCTCGAATGTTATAATTTTTATTATAAGAGAGGTTGAATTATGGTGACAACAATAATCTGAAAAAATGACGGCCCGAAACTGAACTCTGTCGGATCTACCCTAAATTAATTGATACTTTGAGGAACTGGGCCAAGATTGGTCTGATGGGAGTTACCGAAAAGACAAACCCATTGCCGAAGGACTAGACGGCTCTGCGAATCCATCACTCAAATACAGTTCAACCATGCAAGACACCTAATGTCCACAGCTCTAAACGGCAAAAAGGGAACAACGTAACTATGGTGCCCAATAATAATATTCCGTACCACACAGGATTAATTATTCAAATCATTAGATTATAATAGTTTCAGTTAAATGTCAATCCTTTCATGCATTTTTTTATTTTTTAAAAAATATTTATCTCATATTATTAGGATAAAAATTCTAAAAATATGCTAGAATTAAAGACTCCTCTAAAGTCAAACTGCCGATAACCACAAATCAAAGAGAAGAAATATATTTTTATTTTTTATAAATACCAAAAGAAACAATTACAGTATGATAGTGACAAACAACTCGGAAAAAAAGAAAATCATATGTTAATTATGTACTGAGCAGCTACAAAGCACATCGGAATTGAAATGGCCAGTGTCAAACGAAAATGAATGAGATGTTCGATAACAAATCCATGTTTAAATACTAATAGAGATGACTAATTGCAATATGTATCAAGAATAACCCTCCCCACTCCCCCCCCCCCCCCCCCTCCAAAAAACTATAATTTCTTTTGACGTATAATGAGAAATTTGCTGAGAAGTGGAGACCACCAGGAGGATGGTCCTCTGATGATGCGACGAAGGCAAAGCTGGCCGCGGCGTTGCGCACATGGATGGGGCCTTTAGCACTAACAGTCTATGTTACCCTTGAACAACAACAAACATTATCCCCTTGTCATTGCAAGAATCACAACTGTTTCTGTCTCTGTTTAGTGTTGCTGTCTAATACTAAAACTCAACTCGTGAAGAACATAAGAACAGGTCGGGTCCCTATTCCCTGAGCAGCCACCCCACACCAAATCCAGTCTAAAGCCAACAGGTTATATCACTTTGTTAGCTACGAATGGATGTGTAATTCATTAGGTTTTTTCCTTCCAGACCTCCAGCTGTCCAGCGTAGTCCGCGGTTTCGATCAATCCGAAAACGTTGATTTTTTTTTTTATCTCCGCTTTTCCGTAATTCCGTCGTTTCATGCACATGATTTGAGTTTGAGAGGTACGTCAAATATAGATTTCTAGTTTCTTAACATTGGATTCGTTGTAACTACGTACCTGGACATTAATTGATGATACGGGATAATGTTTTTGAGGTTGATTTCTATGTCTATCTTTGCCTTGCCTAGAGGTCATGGCTGGCCGGCCCTCTAGTGCCCTCACTCACACCTCCACGCATTGTCTGTCCTTCCAAATTTCTACAGCCGACTAGCTTCTTCGAAAAATTAATTCTGGTCCACTTTCAATGATCGAGTCAGTAATTAATGTGCAGTTGACATTTGATGTGTAAGCCACCTGATATTCCATTTATTATTGGAAGAAAATTGCTTAAAAAATAGAATATTTGCAAATGTGGATGTAATTCGTTCCTACCCTTCATTAGAGTATTAGTGAGTATTGCGAAATGAAGTGAAACTGACCCTAATCAACCCATACAAGGGACTGCACATGTATTTATCCGCGCAAATCCATGCGCTTATTATTAATTATTTTTAAATAAAAAATTAACTACCTCACGTAGTAAACCAATTTGGTGTATGAATTTCTGCATGATCATTATTTACGAAAGACTCATTAAGGAAATGCTTGTAGGTTATGCGAGTGAGTATCCCATAAATCTCTCTCTCTCTCTCCTTCCCCTGCCACGGCCCCAAAATCCAACGAGGGACAATGAATTCATTGCCCCACTTTGAGTCTGACCAACATCAGAGATCACACAATGCAGGAGCACCTAGTTTCATTTGCCTTCCTTCTGTTTAATGGAGGCACGGGCAAAAACCTTACCGATACTAACCAACTCTGATTGGCAGAGGTGGCCAGTACCAAATGGCCCTCGATCGGGTGGTGGGGGAAGCCGAGTTGGACACCCCGCGGCCCCCAAAATAATGCCAAACAAAGAAAGAAAGTAAGAAAGAAACACAGAGAGAGACATTTTAATATTAATATTATTTTCCTTAATAATAAGATAGCTATGGCTTTATTGGTAGACAGCTTAGACACTTTGGTCTCCGGATTGTGGATAGCATATAGCCTACTAGCCCACAGGTTCTCAAATGGTAGGGACGAAGTTGGGAGCCGAAATAGTTGTGTCTCAATTATTGAACGTGCAAATTTAATAAGAAAAGGCTCTCAAAACAACTTATTAAATGTGAGACACGCGACATGCCCCCACGTTAGTGCAATTGCAAAGGCTTCACGGATTCAATAATTCGGAGCCCTCAACAGGTAACGGAGTGTCTTTCTATGGCGCTCTTCTGTCCCTCGAGAATATTAAGATTATGTTGTGTATGCCACCGGCTTGAGGCTGAGTAACAAGACCAATTGACTCTACGTTAGTATATGTTCATTATACCATTCCATTATCAGATAACATGGTAGTATCATCATGGCTGGTATCCTTAAACCAATAGATTCTAAGGGACTGACAGCTGGTGTGATCAGGTTAAGATCAAGATTAAGATGCTACTTAGACATTAAAATAATATTGTTAAATGATACTTTAGAATTTCCAAATCTTTTAAAAAGTATAAACTCATAAATAAGGAAGTCCATAAATATTATAAATCATGTCAAAATTTTATACTTTATTGATGTATAATTGAATACTTTTAACGTATTTTCTTAATGAAAGTTAAATCTAATTTGTAAGTGGTTTAATGAAATTAGATTAAATAGGCAAAACTCATATATTAAACTAGTGTACTTGTTTTCATGTATAAAAATAATAGTTCAATTAATTGTCATGGTAGATTGATCGGAAATTTGGTTAATATCTCTTTTAAATTGAGCCTTTTAGAAGACTAGACAACTTCTTTTGTTAAATAGAGTGATAGATATTATTAATTTTTGGTGTAACATTTTTCAGTGTGTTAAGATTACCACTTTTTTTTTTTTTTAAATTTTTTGCCCACACATTTCTATACAGGAAAAAAAAAATATTTAGGCTAGAAACTTTATATAGTAGCATGATTGGTGGCAGTTGGGATAATGGGGATCTACTGGGGGAGGATAGGCTATCCCTGGCTAGAAGTAGACCGCTGTAAGGGGGAACGATGCAGGTGGAGTGTCATGTGAAGAGCATTAAAATTTTTAACAAACTCAACCTCCGCTCCATTAATTTTGGGACATAGCCTGTGCGAGATAATGCGAGGAAACAAACAAAGCCCCATGTGAAGAAGAATCATTACATATTCAACTAAATCGAATGATTATGCATGAGAAGATATTTAAGAAACGAATTGTTGTAACGTAACTAATCCCTTTTTTCAGTAAGCACCACTCATAATCATTCATTTAATTTAATTCAGCTTTTCTTAAAATGGCTTTGGTATGGAAGACTTAACTACTGAGTTCATAAGCCGAAACCTACAATCTGAAAAGCTATCTAACTTTGCATGCACGTATATTTTTTGTATATATATATATATATATATATGCACATATATTTACCAATGCCACCGACATAAGATCATGAATACATATTTAGCTTTCTCTGGAATTTGACTTTGTTTTTGATCGAATGTTGGTAATTAATAAAGGAGAGGTCCTTCCCTCTCTTTTCATTGAAATATGAATTAGGTTTTCGCAAGTTTTAAGGTTAGATACATAGTCATTACAAAAAAAAAAAAAAAAGAAGGATAGACCCGAGATAATAGAATTATATCTATTCTTGAGTGAAAACAAACAATGTATTCTTCGAACCAGAAATCAGAAATGTCTTTGAACAAGGTTTCCAAATCATTAATTGGATTTTTAGTTCACCAAGAGTATAGTTACTGGCAATACCAAGATATGTAACGGAAAACCAATTCACATTTATCAAGATCTCACATATAGTTCCATGTTTTGTACACAGAAACATCTCTATTGCAACATCAGTCCATGGACTAGCACTTGTGACGGTTAGGATCCATTGTCAGCCAGTAATCTCCTCCTCATTGAGAGACTCGAACCCATGATATTGCTCTAATACCAATTATTAGAATCAAATACTTCTTATCATTTTAAAAACTTAAAATTGTTGGGTTGATTTAAAACTTTAATTCCTTGAACATTCTCAAAATTGTAGAGGAGCTGTACCTATTCTAAGTATCATGGGTTTGGATTCTAAGTTCATAGTCTAAAGCGGATGCTAACAATATTGGTCAACAGTAACTCACTCTATACACCGATGGCATAAATCAATCGTGGCCTCTGGATTGCCGGACATCTACCGAACAGATCCTCGTTTTACTAGACGCAAGGCAGTGACTGAAAATTATTTTGCCCGATAATTAGGGTACGCTTCAAAGCAAGCCACCCCACATGCCTTGGCCGTGGCATGGCATGTCTCTGGACCTATGACAAGACATAATCCATACCTTCATCCAGGACAACACTTGATTGCAGATACTGTTCCATACCATATGGGAGACGACTGTCCTACCAAACTGTATGTGATTCAAATTGCAGGCGATATTATAGCGAGGACTGTTAATTGCAGTCATTAATACCTAATGCGGAAGCAACGTTGTTGCCGTAATTGTATACGTATTAAACCAGTTGGGGTAAGGAGTTCACCATCAAATAACTTCCAATAGAGTTAGTTGGACCCTAAGCTAGGTGTTTTATCGTGGTTGCTTTCCTAAATAGGCAACGAACATGAACTAATTGCAAATAGAATTTATAGTTAATTAAACTGCATCACCCATGCATATTTGTACATGTTGCCAAAAATATCGATTCGATATTCAAAGGTATCAACTGCATTTTTTTAATAGAAGGAAAATGTGTGACAAGGACATATATTTAAGCATATTGTTTTCATGAACTTTCTGAGGCGATACCGTGCTGCTAATTGATTAAGGATTTGTGGTACTGATCAACATTTTGCTTCCAGACGCAGACAGTGTTCAGTGTTGTATTCATGCAGATGGCTCTTCATGACTTAATGGCACTGAATTGATGTGTCCGTTTGGATGTGCACACTTACTATTTCTATCTTTCCAAACCACTGATTTATCTGCAGGACGTACAATGCGATTTAGTCTCTTATTCTTCCAGTGAAGTGCGAGCCTTGCCTTATTAAAGAAGAAAATTGTACTGGCCTTTTCTTCGTTGGAGAGGTCATCTGAGAGAAGGGGCAAGTGGGACAGAATCAAGACTTGGCTCGTCAATAAGCTCCACTGAATCTTTGTAGTGTAGCAATTATTGTATACTTGTGTAAGTTGCCGATCATTATAATAATAATAATAATAATAATAATAATACGATTTATTTAAAAAAATAAGTTAAATTAATTTAATATTATATGTAAAAAGAATTCAAAAAATTAAGTAAAATTTAACTGAAATAAAAAAATAATAAATATAACCAAGTACTTCAAATAATTATAGAATTGAGATAACAAGTAATATTTTTATCTTATCTTAACAAATGTTTGTTTTGGTAATTTACACGAACTTTCGTAATAAATTTGTGTATCTATTCTAAAACTCCCGCTTGGATTGGAACAAGGGAATAGTTGGGGGGGGGGGGGGGGGGGGGAAGGCCTTTCTCCTCTAACGGGGTTCCTCTTCTAATGCGGCAAAGCTTTCAATTTACATAATGAAATCAACCAATTCTAACTGGCCGGAGTCCCAATTCAAGAACCCTCCTGCCAAATCAAGTCAATATGACTGTAATCAAAGTTGTAAAACTACTATATATGGAAGTTCGGTATATAATAATTGGTTTATCTCCTTCCAATGAAGGTAAGACGAGTCAGCACCACGTTAGGCTTAGAGAAGAAAGATAAGAAATGACTAATGTAGTCCCAAATGAGGAAAAAACAAAAACATTGTTGTTTTGAAGTTGCTCGGAGACTCAAAAAATTTGCATGACAAAAACCAACATTGAAAATGCAAGAAAATTAGAGGATGAAGGAGGACCGAGCGATTAAAGAAACAATTGGCTAGAAGGACAAGAAAAACCGCAATGTTGACAATGATCATCGCACATGATCACCAGTTCACAATACATTAAGAAAAGTTTCAACCACCATAACCAAAAAAGTTGTTAGCATTATTGTAAGACACAAAGGAACTGAAAGTCCATGCATATTTATGTCAACCTCGACTGTTTAAGACCCAAGAAATTGTAGTGTGCTTGCTTGTTATTGTAATATATATCGCAAGTGCGATCAGTAGAAAATTTTGACCTCTTATTTTTTCCCCTAATTATTTCAACCATAAATCTCAGTTGAGCAAAACAAAAATGCCCATTAGCACCCATTTGCCAATGATCAAAAAGCACTTTATCTGAAGGTCATGTGTTCTACATAGTAATTTCGTTCAAGGGCTTCTGAAAATGATTTGCAAATTCTGATTCACGCATCCGTTGGAACAATCATTGGCCGGTGAACCACCCCACCAGGGCCCTAGGTCAGTTGGTCAGCAAAGGAAGGCAGTAATGTTGACTTTTAGATAGTATGATAAGTTCTGATATCAAAGAAGCGGTAAGCACATTCATCGAATCAGAATAACCAAACAAACGGGCCCTGACGGGAGAAAAAACATAAGAAAAGAAAAGCAAGCGAACAGAAATATCTCAAGCTAAAAGGGCCAACCGAAGTCCTATGGCCAGCTACTAATTGGCTCATGACTAAGTAAAATCTAAAATAAGCCTCATTCAGAATAGTGCCAAGTTCAAACCGAAACTAACTGACAATCAAATAAGGAAAAAGAAAATTATTCACCGAAGATTAATTGAAAACCACCTCAATTTTTAAGATTCAAAATCTAGAAAAGGCCAAACCTTGAGGTCCCCCTCCGACCATCTTCGTCTCATTTCCACTGCCCCATGACCTTTATAACATGGAGCAAATTGTGGCAATTTGTCCCTACTCTAATAAGCTCTCTCTCTCTTTCTTTTTCTCAAAGCAACCCTAAAAGCTCTCGCACAATACCATACCCGTATTTAATCTCTTGTAAATCAGAAGTGAGCAACTAAATCAAAAGGAAGAAGAAAAAACAAGCCCACTGTCTACCCCGTCATTACAATCATATCTAACCACAAAACACGCCCACAGTTTATGATGCTTTTTCCTCATCACTTTAGCCCTCAGTTCACTTTAGTTTGAAATCAAGTCTTCATCTTTCCACATCCACTTGAAGTAAATCGAAAAAGGTTAAGGGTGAAAAAAAAAACAGAGAGAGAATATGGAGATTGAGTCAGTCAAGTGTGACTGTTGTGGATTGATAGAGGATTGTACACAATACTACATAAGTGAAGTGAAGGCCAAATTTGATGGGAAATGGCTATGTGGGTTATGCTCAGAAGCTGTTAGAGATGAAGTTAGTAGAGGTAAAAGGTCATTTGAGGTGGGAGAAGCTGTAAGAGCTCACATGTCATTTTGTGGCAAATTCAATTCAAATCCAGCGGTTGGGGTTGCTGAAGGCATGAGGCAGATGCTAAGAAGACGCTCAGGAGACTTGTCCTCATCTCCATCTTCTTCTAAGAAGTATGAAAGATCTGCAAGCACAAAACTTTTCTAATTTTGGGTTAGAATAAGAAGGTCTGGCTCTTTCAATAACATGGAATTATATAATTGACTGCATATATAGCCTTTCATGGCTATGTATGTGTCAATGCAACTTGTCTTTGTACGGAGGGCGGTATGCTTTTCTTCTCTCTATCTTAAAAATTTGGAAGGAAAAAAAAAGGGCAAAAACTTGGTATAATTGACATGGTGCAGCTGTAGAAGAAAAGCTTCCATCTTATTTTCCTTTCCTTTCTTCTACCTGAAAAACAATTGCATATTGCACCTTTCTGTTCCTTTCTTCCAGATGACTAACGACCCAGAGGAATGCTGGCCTAGAAAAATTATCTGTATTAAGATATTAGTTCGAAAAAAAAAACCAGCAGAATTGAAGAAGCCAAATTTTCTTCCTTTTTCCCTTTTACTTTTCCTCGAACCTTTCTAGAAATTTTAGCGAGTGAAATGTGCTAGTTAACTTTGAATTGCTTCAAAGTTTGAACTAGTTTGGCAAACCAATCATTATTTTTTCCCCGTAAGATTTGGATGAAAAATAGTTTTTTTTTTTTTTTAAGCATAAGCAATGTATCTTTTGGTATCTTGATGCCATAGATATTTTTGCCACCTGGCTGTAGCTGCTTTTGGGTGATTACATTATTTTGGCAAATATACCTTTTTCTACATTAAAATAGAGCAATAATTAAGTCAACTATTCCCAGTGGCACGTAAGCATACTTATTTAACATTATTATGCCACAAGCCTGAATTATTCACCCAGAAGTACAAACTCTGTAAGCATTGTGGTCGATCGAAATGAAGTCTTCCTTAGTGGTCATTGCTCTATGGAATTCTTGAAAGAAACGATCGAAAAAGTGCAATAATTCTCCATGGAAGTCAATTTATTACTTCCCATTGGTTCTGTGTGTAGGCTGTAGCTACCAGGAAAAAATAAAAATAAAAATAAAAATAAAAATAAAAATATATATGCACTGTGAAAATTATAAATAGAGTATAATTTAAATTATTAATTGTAATTAATTATCATAAATTTGCTCCGTAAATGGTGTATGTGGTATGGTAATCTTGACTAATTCTTTTGATTAGGACGTCTTTCGCACTTGATGGCAAACCAAAGCCAGGCCGAAGTGACTGGAGCCCCACATCAAGAAATCATAGGGTTGTAAACTAGGACCTCCACATATTTTTTCACGTGTTTCACATATTAAGTGCAAAATAAATTTGACTAAGTAAATTTAATAATAATAAATTTAAGCAAGTATAATTAATTATATTTACTTAAATTTATTATTTTTTTATTCATCTAAATATTTTGGTACAAAATATCACGTGAAATCATAAATTTCAGGATTCTCAGAGCATCCATTTAATATATGCTCACAGCATTTTCCGCTGATCATTGGCGATCAGGGACCGCAATTAATTCTTAGAATAAATAATTTCCACAAGTCAATTTTCTGAGTTGATTGGCGTAATCTTATTAAAATAGTTATTTTTTTTTTTAATTAAAAACCAGTTACATTATGAACTCTCTTATTTTATAAACCCACCCTAACTTATTATCAGAATTGAAATTTAAGATTTTAGAAATAAAATTTTTATTAAAACAATTACTGACTATTGAAATAATTATTCACAAGAAGTGAAATCGTTAATTTTTATTCTTATTAGAGGGGTGGGGGGCAAAATTTCATCCCAAGAATCGAGATGAGCCAATGATTGTGAGTATTATAGTGAATATTTAAAAAGATTTAAAAGTTTTCAATTTGATTTACTTCAAAAAAAAAATAAAACATTTTAAATAAAGGTTATTAAAATAAAAAATAAAAATTTTATTATACTAAAATAAAAAGTAAATATATCCACAGCACCTGGATTCGACAGCTTTCTGCCAGCGGCTTGTGTTTCTGCACACTGCAAAACACATCCAAAACCCCAGCATTTCATCCATTGCTAGATGCCTCCCTACTCAGTAGGGAATAGGAATTGATGAGCTTGTGGGGTCGCATACCGTACATCTGAAAAAATAAAAAATCAAAAAGCTTGGAGTTGTGTATTACTTTGGAAATAGACACACCACACATATTTAATAATAAAAAAAATCACATAAATTATGAATGTGGGTTAAGTTCTTTTAAAAAAATTATTATTTATTAATTGTATATGATGTCTTATTAATATTTTATTTATTTTGCAATTGGTCTAAACTCCTATCTTCTTATGACAGATTTTTCACTAACGGAGACCCACATCAAGAACGGGCCACGGTCTAACCTTACGTGTCATCGATCCTCTAAAGCCCAAAGCCTAATTTCCATGTCACGTCAGCCCACAAGACCGTTGGGATTCAAATTTCGAAGAACTCTCCAATCTCCGATGTTGTTGTCTTTTTTTTTTTTTTTTTTTTTTTTTGTGCTTTTTGATTTTGATTAATTTGTTCAGTATCTTGCTCTGCCCTGTCCTCGAAAAAGCCACTGTCAATGCCCAAAATGACCACTCCAGACGTGAAAACGCAACATGTTGGGGTCGCTTCCTCCTCCGTGAAATCGAGGGTCGCCGCCGCCGCCGTGGACGAGAGAGACAGCTGCTACTTTCCTGGTTGCAGAAAGGACGCCAATTGCAAATGCGAGATTTGCATGGCCAGCATCAATGCGACCCTCGACCTCATGCCTCTGAGCGTCCAGAAATCTTCTCTCACCAAGATCTCCGCTTCCCGGGGGCCCAACGTGGAGCGCACCCCCGTGTCGTTTGATTCTTCTGTTATCTCCACGCCTCGACCCATTTCCTGTCCTAAAATTATGGAGTCCCCAGTTTTGAAATCAACAGCGAGACTGAGGTTGAATGAGAAGGAGATGAAAAAGACGGAGTGGGGACTTGGTAAAGGTGTTTTCTTGAGGATGGTTCTTGGGTTGATGTTTATTTTAATGGCGGTAAAAGGGTTTTCTTGTGGGGTTACTGGGGTATTAAGGCCTGTGTTCTCCGCTGATGTTGTGAGAAGTGTGGGTGAGAGATCTTGGGTTGTGCAAGATTTGATTGGGAAGTTAAGGTTCTTGGAAAATGAGCTAAAGGGCTATGTTGCTGATAGAAAGGTCTCAAATTGCAGCCATATGGATGCAATTTGGGAAGTCAATCAGGTTCTCTGTGCTTAAAATCTTTATCTATTTGGTTTTTCTAATCATCCTTTTGATTTCAATGCAAAAGGTGCTTCCTTGTTGGACTATGTATTGATAAATTGCACTGCAGGATGGCTGGCTTCTTTATTCCAGGTGTGTGCTGTACAAGTCCACTACGGAGGAAGTGAGCATTTGGGGTTGGCCTTTGCAAACAGCAGGTTTGCTCAAAGCAGGATTCTCTTCACAGTCGTTTACTGTATTGTCAGGCAGAGTTACAGAGGTAAAGTCAAACTACTTGGTTCACATTGCTTCCTTAAAAGTTACTATTTTCGTAAGCAAAATTTCTGAATTTCTCCCTACGTTGCTATGCCTTTCAAAAGTGGGCTAATGGAAAGATTCAGTGTTCAACTTGGAAAGCCAATATGTCATGGGTTCACGGGAAGCCGGGTGCCTCGGTTCTGCAGCTAAATCCCAATACCTGGATTTTGGAGTATCGGCGAGGCTGGATATTGGATAATTCGAGATTGCTCCCAACGGTAGCAGAATTCTTCAAATACAGTATGTCGGGATTGAGGAAAAGGGTCAGCCAAGCAATTTCACACATCTCTGCTTTTGAAGATCAATACAGTGCATTCATAGTGAAAGAACGTATTAAGATCCCCACTTAGAAAATTTTATGAATATCCAATGCAGCGAATTTTAAGTTTCTCGCTCCTTGTGAGAATGGCTCACTTACCTTGCTCTTTACTCTGTTAGTTATTGAACAAGGTCATTGTTTTCCTTTCTGAAATGATTCGTAAGAACAGTTCATGCCCGAGTATGTTTCCATGACCTGAAATTCAATTGTACATGCCAAAATGTTGCATTATTACCACGTCTTTTTCGTGCTTCTATGGTTGCTGGCGAGAAGGGATTTCCTTCTACATATATATATAATATAATCTGGGAAGTAATATAGCAGCCTGCATGGTGGTTGTTGAATTTGCGGGAAGAGTACACATTGTGTAAACATTAGCATCTTATGGTGTGGAGTCCGAAATTGTATCCATTAATATCAATTACTCTTCATTGCCTGCTAAATTGCTTGGCAGTTTATGGCTGTCCAGTGCCATATTGATTAATAAAATATCACCATGGTCATTACAAGAAAACACACCATCTATGTAAGGATGAAATCGAGTTCTATCTCTAATAATAATCCCCCTTGCCCTTGAGGCCAGCTTCATAAAGGTATGTAATCCTCACAAATAGTAAGATTCCCAACCATGCGGATGCAAGACCCGTTTCTCTTGCTTATCAGCGCCATAAAAAAGAGCCAACTTCTCGCTGTACCACAAAACATCATCTGCTTTTCCTACCTGCTCTAGGTCAACCATGGCACTGCCGGTGTTAGAAGCATAGCCGAAAAGTTTCAACTCCCTAACAACATCATCTTTATTCTCATAGATCTGATCTGCTTGCTCATGTTTCTTATCTGCCATTGAAACATTAATTTTCAATTCTATCCTAAAACATCACACTTCTTTAGATATGCCACTTTGTTTCATCAAGTTCCTTGCCTGCACAATATCTTGCTATTTTCTGTCTTCGGGATAGATGTTGGCACATGGGCTCCATCATGGTCTGGCTCTAGCCCGAGACCCCCTGCAAACAGCAATTAGGGACAACTTTAGGTGACAACCCGACAAGTTTGAGAGCTTCTTAGGAGATAGGCACAAGCGCTCATGTTTAGAAGTTATTTTGAGTTCCTTAATCATTAATTCAAAGATTTTCTAGCTCTTCACAACCAGTCCTGCAGGGCTACAGGCATAATGCAGGCCAACAAAATTCTCAATGTTCTCATATGCCATTGGGTGGAAGAAGTTCAGAGCATTATTGGCATTCCCATGGATGGCAAATGCATTAGCCATACTGGTCCAAAATATCACAATACTTTTTGGCATCTTCTTAAAAGCTGTACTTGCTACTTCCAAATTGCCACAGTTGGCATGCATATCAATGAGGGCATTGTTGACAGGCAAAGCTCCTTCAAAACACACTCTTGTCAACATATGTAGGTATCCATAATTTGTTCCACTAAACCAAGATGGGCACAAGCTGGAAGAACACTCAGCACGGTAACTCGATCAGGTTACACTAACATTTCATTGAATAGGTTAAGATCTTATTCTGGCCAATCACTTTTGGCATAACCAGAAATCATTGGGCTCCAACACAACAAAAACTCTTCAGCCATTTTGGTTAAAAATCAAGCAAACATCTCCAACCGATGAAGCCTTGAAGAGCCAGTGATGATGGCCGTTGCGAAAAAATAAGTTCCCTGACGACTTCTTCATATACATTTCCTGAGCCATGTCCATTGCAACCGCAATTTGCATACCTATTGACAAGTGCACTCTTCAAATGAGTGTCCAGTGCTACGCTATGTTCAGTGTTGTGATCGTGAACAGATTTTCCAAAACTTAATTTCCCATCTCGCAGGAACAGAAGTGGGATCCAATTCGAAATGGTTGTTTTTTTTTTTTTTTTTTTTTGTGAATTAAGATCTCAAACTTCAATTTTAAAAATTATTCGAATATCAGTGAACTAAAACTTGGTGGTCACTTTTACAGAGCTTTTGAGGATTGAGAATTTAGGGCCTGTTTCGGCAACCATTTGGGCCTTTCTAGTAAATGGAAATTGGGCCACTAAATTTGGACCATGCCGGCCTGCCATGCCTGCCATTCTTGGCAGGGCAGGCAGTATTATTATAGGCTTAGGTGAAAAGTTACACCAATACGTTACAATATATATATATATATTATCAAGACTACATTCTATATTAATTAAAATCTTATTTTTTTTATTTAAGTTTTTAAAAATTAATTTAATAATTAAAAATATATTTAAAAAATTTTAAAATATTCACGTATCATAATGGGAGCGATTTTAACAACAACAACAACAATAATAATAAAAGGTTCTTGAATTAAAAAATTATCGAGTAATTCTCGGTTTAAGGCTATTGTTATGCTGTGGCACCCGGAGTCCTTGTCGTCCTGAGTTCTCAATCAGAAATTCAGGTGGGTGGCAGTGTCGTTTCCTACGGCTTAGAAGATCATAAACTCGAATTTTTTTGGAGCAGATGGGTGAAGCTTTAGCTGTGCTTCAGCAAAACCTCAGATACCGACAGGCAATTCTTCTCTTTTTCATATTTTTGCCATTCGCTTGCAAAAAGCATTTGGGTCTTCTTTTATTTATTTTATTTAGTTATTTATTTTGTTGATGATATCTGAGAATGAGTTTAAGTTCTTCAATACCCACATCTTAAGACTTCAACTTTTTCTGAATTTTTTTGTTGGGGTCAATGCCATTTGTGCCCTAGATGGAAAGTGGAAAGGGTAAATTTGTTTTGAAGGTTGGTGAAATTTGATTCCAATATTGCAGTTTGAACGCTGAGTGGTACATTAAAGTATGAATTTTTTTTTTTAACACAAAAAAAGGGACCTGCATCTGCCATTTCAAGAGAGCTTTTTTTTTTTTTCGAGTGACTGTAAAAATTTTTGCTGCCCTTTATGGCCTGAATGATTCACCATGTTTTTCTTTCCTTTTCTTATTGCTAGGAGAAATTGACACCCCAAGAAGCAGATGTATTAATGGCATGCCAATCTAAGGCTGTTAGGGATTTTGCTTCTGCTGCTGTTGCTGGTGGTGCTGTTGCGTGGACAGGTATTTTTGTGATCCTCGTTCACGGGAGGAAAACATTGGGACAGAAACATAATGGGCGTGTGAGCCTATGGTGGATCCTTGGTTTTGGATTCAAATACTACCTTCTACTTATATTCTTTGTTGACAATATACTCGATGGTTATGCAAGAAAAAGGGGAGGTGGAAATGATTTAGTTGTTATGCCTTTTGGTTGTTGATTAGCTTTGTGGCTGTTGAATGTGGCTTGAAATTTACTTTTTTTCTTTTAGATAGCAGAACCAGATGCTTAGCTCAAGTAAAAAAAGTGAAAAAAAAAAAAAAAGCTTGAAATTTCCTTACTTTTGGTTTTTGCTACTGTGATTTTCTGTCATGTAGTTAGTTCTTTATGTTATAAGTTCTTTAAATTTGCTTTTACTTATGGTTATTTCATGTTAGTTCATTGTTAATCTTTTTAGACTTAAATCATAACTGCTGTATTTCTTCTTGCTAACTTTTCTCACTGGTATGTCTTCTTGATGTATTTCCTATAACAAGTTGTTTTTTTTGGTTGCACACATTAAATTATGCAACCTGTTGCCTTTTGAATAATTTTTAGCCTCCTGCCAGGAACATGGAAGCTAAGTCCGCCTGCCCGCCTCTTCTTTGCAGGAGGTAATACAAGCTCTCCTTTTCTCTTGTCACCACACACCTCACATCACTATCCTTTTGCTGCTAATACTTCTGATTATATTGTGCCTTTAATCTGCATGGTTCAATAAGAGTTGTTCCTTTCTTCTTCTTCTTCTTCTTTTGTTAAAAAAAAAAAAATTACCCCATTTTTCTTCAGGAGCTGCTACTCTTCTTGGATTATGGAAATTTGGTAGGGCGCTAGATTCATGTGTTGATCATATTCTTGCTCTGGATGGAACTCGGATGCAGAGGGAGTTAGCTTATATGTGGGCATCTGTCTTATTTTAATATTTGTTGTGGCCATCTTTGGTATCTGTCATGTGCTTTTATGCATTGGTGTAGCTGGTTTAAATGAAATAGACATCTTGTGTTTTTGTAAGCTACTTAGACAAATCTGAGCCAATTTAGCTTGAGACAGATTATTTTTCAAATGCATTGATAGGTTCATCTGCAGTATTTAGGTTTGTGTGTCTAGTTTCCTTAGTCACCCCCTGAATTTTCTGCCATTTGGAAGATTGAGATTGATGCAAAAGTAAATAGTGGATATGGTTGTTGGCTGAAATCAAACTCTGTTAAAGAGGGTTTGTGCAAGACCAAATAAGTCAATATGTTGTTAGAGAACTCAATTAACCTTATGATGAGCTTACCATATAGATTTTGACAATGATTAGGTGTTGATTCTGCTGCTGCAGTCATCCTTTGAACTAGAGTTGATTATCACCCTCATCCATCATTTTAGATCTTTATTTTCACCTTGACAGCAGTACTGTGTGTAATGAGTTTAACATAATCATTATGACTACAAAATGTACTGCAAATATATGTATGTCTGATGTAAACAAAAGTTTTCTGAGGGGCTAGAATTATCTGCTATATCTAATGATGGTTTTTCTTTCTGTATGATTTTTTTTCTGGTAGTTGTTACAAAGCTGCAGCTCCCCCCACCCCCTCTCTTTTTGTTCTCCATGTCTGCATCAAAAGTTTAAATCATTTGTTGATGGATAGTTTTTTTTATGACAGAATGGTAAGAAAGTACCAAGATAATCCCTCCATGATACAATATATGCACAGAATCCTTTATGCAGAGAAAGTTTATGATGATTCAAGTGTAGATGAGCCAATTTTAAGATGGCGTTTTCGAAATTTCTCCAGTGATAATGCTGCTTACAGCCAAATTGTGCATGATACTGGTTCCCAGAGCAACTCAGACTCCTGCATTGATACTGATATTAGAAAGGTTGGCGTTGCATCCAAACAAGTCCCTGTGAGTGCACTCACAAACTCTCTTATGTGACTGCAAACATAACTTGGCAATTGGTTTTCAAGGTAGGATAGGGATGAATTAATTCTTCATGCTTTGAAGCTTGGCTGAAATGAATTTTTGCATACCTTCACATATTTGGCACATAGAGGCAGTTCATTTGAATTAGACTGAAGAATAAGTAAAATTCGTTGGCCTGTTTTTCATGAGTTTTCTTTTACCTCATGAGGTTACTGAAACATGATTTGAGTAACGATCATTGGCAAAAGCTTGCTTATGGTTTTTAAACTCTTCTTGTAATGAATGCACAACCAGTGGAGAACTAATGATGAAATTTCTGCTCCAAATCTGGAAATATAATCTTTTTTGTGTGTATATGTACTTGAGCTGGTGATAACCTCTCTGTGTGTGTGTAAGTTCTTGTAGCACTTTCGGTCCTCATGATGATACTGTTCATGCTAAATTATTTTTCTCCTGCTCTCTGGGAAATATGGATTGAGATACTGTAGAGAATAACTGGGGAATTTGAGTGTATATTTGGGATTAAGGCTCTGTTCTGGTTATTTTTTATGGACATCTATATGGGTACTGTCAATAACATTTCAAATCTAATAATTACATTGCTGATGTCAATTCCACATTCTTCTCTCTACTTCCGAAAACAGGAGTTGGGGCTGTAGGGAAGAATAAAAGTTGAGAAATATGCTTGGTCGCAAAAATACCTTTTCTGTTCTTAAAATGTCTAATTGCCACTTATTTCAAGATTCCCATTTGAAAACTACCTTAGCATCTGTGTCTTTTCTGATTAATGTTGTTATTTTAGATTAACCCTGTTGCTGATGTGATGGAAGATCCTTTAGATATTATCTTTGGTGATGGGGCACCAGTGGAGGAGATCAATCACTCTGATGCCTCAAGTTCACCAGCCAGAGTGCTCACCAGTAGCCATAAAAGATCCCATCGTAGGCGTCGCCTGCATTTACATGAAGCTTTAGACTAGAATTACAAACAAGCACAAAATTTCTGAAGCCAGTGATGTCTAGGAGAAGGAACTGTTTGAAAAATGGAACATGGCCAAATCTGATGTAGGTTTTTTGAATTGATCTTTTGGGCACCATTTCAGCGTCTTGAACTGTGAAAAAACTCTGTTATCCAAGTATATGCGAATATCCTAAGTTGCCGTGCAAGTATCCTAAGTTGCCGTGCAAGTATCCTGGGCAAGGGATAATCATGTCTGGTATTGCTGGTATAACATGAATGAGTTGGACTGAATAATGCTTAAATGAAGGACATCCACTGTCGAATTGTGGTACTGAGCAGGTAGGAACAGATACTATTAATAACGTTATAGCAAGAGATGGTTACAATGTTTGCTATTTCAGATGGGAGCAAGCACCAGAACAGAAATGCAGCTAAAGACGATTTGAACAAAGGCAAGGGGTACATCTTTCCTAAACCGGAGGGAATTATAGGCAAAATTTCAGGTCTATAAGTACCTCATCATTTCCTTATGATCTTCATTGACCTGCAGTGACAAGTTGCAAGCACAATTAGGTGACACGTCTCGTGACTTTATCGCATAAAGTTTGTGCTTTTCTCTGCGCCTATTCTTGCCAAGTGGGGTCGTTTAATGCAATCTGAGGCGCAAACTTGAGCTGGTGAATTCTCATATTTACATTACCATTTCTTCTTTAATTCAAACATGATATGATTTTGATAGTTGGTAATCCAGATACCGGACCAACGGAACAGGCAACTCTCCCAACCGTGTGTCCTGACGGTGTTTTTGTGGCCCAATCAACGACAAGCAGGGAAATGTGGCACAAAGTACAGCCACCCTCAAGAACCTATTGCATGCGTTTGCCAAATTTAAGGCAGGTTCAAGTAAAACCAAAGGTGATGTGTTTTTTGGGTTCTGAATAAAAGCTTCACCGTAAAAGACAATGGAAGCTCCCTCCCTGCGTCCAACTCGAGACATATTTGTTCCCAAGATACACGAATGAAACGAGTTAATAAATAACAAGAAATGGCGGTTTGTTATGAACATATGGGCCATTTGGTGTCAGAGCATGTCCATTCCTGCGGGGGTGAAGGGAAAACAAACTGACGAGAAAACCTAGAACGACTGAATATGTTCCTAACATGGTTGTAATTCACACGACTCTCGGAAAGTTTTGAAGATATTGCTTTTGTTGCTCGAAACTGCTAAGTTAGTTGTTAGTTGCCCATAAATTGTGAGTATTGGCGGATTGCGGCAGTTGGGCCCCAAGATCGATCCATGGAAACAATTAAGAACGTTTTCGGTTGTGTTTGTGTGTCACTAAAATCTCCACAGGCGCACAGCCGGAGAGGTCACTAGGAGTTACTAATTTGTTCAAACTTCATAAGATCTAGAAATTTAGAACTATAAGTTGGATGCATGCTCTTTCATAATGATGCGACAAAAAATGTTAGAATAACCGAATAATATATGTTGTTATTAAATATCTGGTTCAAAGGATAAATTCAAGCACTTGATGGGAGAGATTATTTCCATGTATTTGCTCTACGGATAAATCCTGCCCAACTCCTCCTAAATAGACAAGACGTGACGTGCATCATGTGGCCGAGTTTCATGAGGTGTAACATATATCGTGCGGTTGAATTCTATGTTTGATAATCATTACATTGGATTGGCTGTGTAAAGAGTCTTGTTCAGAATTATTATTATTATTATTATTATTATTATTATTATTATTATTATTATTGAAACGATGGATTTTTGTTTTTTTTTTTTTTTTATTGGGGAAAGTGGGGGCCGGGGAGAGATCGATCAGAATCTGCACAATGGAAGGATAACTAGTAGCTAGAAAAAGATAAATTCAACAATCGGCTTTCTTTCGTCATTCGATGGCAGAATTTGCATGTAACCTTCCCCTGCCGCGCTTTGAATGGAAAACAATCCTATGGATTACTCTTCCGTCTTTTACTCTTTGAACAATCCCAAGGTGAACGGATACACAGGGGTCGAATTTTGATGATGGTACCGAACGTGAAAGCTTAGCGCGAAGAATCTGCAAGGGGTCCAAGACGTACGTATTGGTTCCTTGGGGATGGAGAGATAGGAGACTTGATGTCAATTTGATTGAGAGATTTCATGGGGGGGGGGGGGGGGGGGGGGCAAGCATCAAGCAAGTCTTATAATTTTCACCAAGAAGAACAAGAATTACAAAAAGAATTTCCCACCGAAGTCGTCTTCAGGCCTGATTGATGCCCAAAAAAAACAGATAAAAAGAAAAAAAGACAAAAAGCAGGATTTAGGTTAAGGGGAGAGAGAGAGAGAGAGAGAGAGATTTTGTAGATCAAAATTTGACCTTCCCGGTAATTTACACCAAGGAGAGGGGCAATAACCTAAACACACTCTCTCTTATAATTGATCTCCTCCAGTGATTGATCCCTTGCCAATCACACTGCACCTCCATGCCAAAACCAGAAGGGACACCGAGTCGGTTTGTGGGCAATCTTTTTCCTTGCCAAGTATTTTGTCATCTCATAAAATATTCTCCTTTTTAAGCACTCAATCTCTCACACAAATACACACACAAAAATCTTAAGGAGAGATAGATGAAGAGGAGATAGACGTGTACCAACGTTATTCAAATGCAATCAATCTTCAGTGTTATTTCCCCTTGTGGGCACAGGTCTTCCCACTTTGGGTTCTGAATCTAATCAGTCGAAAGAAATTTTCATCACCGCCATTCTTTTTAGGTTCATCATTGTACCTTTCCACTCCACAGCCACAATCCCTTTTGGATTTGGATGCTTGCATCAATACCAAATTCCCCCAATCTTTTGTAACCTTGGCATCTTTTGTTTTTCCGTATACTTAGCCCAATATCTCTCCTCCATTGCTTTTTGTTCTCTCACAAGCAATAAAAAAGAGCAGACTTCAGTCAAATCCCCCAGAAACCATGAAGGTGCATCCATTGCCCAAGAAAAGAAACAACATCACAATCCAATGCAATATCAACAATCAGTGGGTTCTGCCGTCCGGTGGGTCCCACAAGAAGCTGAGGAGGCTGCCACACATCTTTAGCCGGGTCTTGGAGCTACCTTTCCGGTCGGATGCCGACGTGTCGGTGGAGGAAAGCCCCGATTGCTTCCGATTCGTGGCCGAGACGGAGAATATCGGGGAGGTGAGGGCCCACACGATTGAAATCCACCCTGGGGTCACCAAAATCGTGGTTAGGCCAAATGGGTATCTTGGATTATCCTCGTTGGATGATTTGGAACTGGACATGTGGAGGTTCAGGCTGCCGGAATCCACCAGGCCTGAACTTGCTAGCGCGGTCCTTATGGATGGAGAGTTGATTGTGACGGTGCCCAAGGAGGAAGCGGCGGAAGAGGAAGGCAATGATAATGATGGGGAGTTCAGAGGAGGTATGGGAAGCAATAACAACAATAATAACAATGCTAGGCTTGTGCTTGTACAGTGATAATGATTATTACTGCTTATGTTGTCGCGAATGTTAGTGTTTGAGGCTGTTGGTGGTTGGGACTGGGTTCTGTATACTCTCTTTGGTTATTGAATTAACCAAAACAAAGGTTCCTTTTAATGTTGTTGCATAATGAATTCGGTGCCAATGGCTTTTAAGACATAATTTTAAAGATTTAATGCTGAATACTTGTCCATTTTCATTTTCGGTAATATGAACATAGTGAGCACCAATATCCGATTTTTTCGCCTAAGCATCAAACTTGTGTGTTTTGTAGTTCCAAATGGTTGAGCAATAGAGTTGAAAGTTTTCAACTTGATCATAGAGTTGTTTTTGAGCAATGGCTTTGGCCATTTACTGGTCAAATATGTTTTCCAACAACAAAAACTCTCCTTCGTCTTCCTCATCGTCTGGATCGTAAACAGAGCAGCCTTTTTTTTTCTTTCTTTTTTGGTTCTCCATTTTTATGGAATAATATTGTTTCAGCATGCTTGACGTTTTGCATTCCACATGTCCACGACTTAAAATGGAATTTTCTACTCAAAATTTAAGCATATTTTTCTGCTTAGTGCTGAAGAATTGGCTTCTTCAAAATAAAGCATATTTGTCTGCCTTAATGCTAAATAATTGATTGTTATTTTGTCTTACTGATGAAGAATATATGCTTCTTGTCCACCAGGTTTATCTTCGAATGCTTACTATTTATCCAAGTCTTTTATTTTCCTTTTAGTGTAAGCACTTGAAATAAGACTGATAGCTTCAAAGTTTTTTGCAAAGGAATGATGTGTTACATCAACTTTTGGGGCCCTTTAGTGCACTTCTTTTTCTTTTCAGTATTGTTTGATTTTGTTTTTTGGGTTTGGTATTTGGGTGGGGTGGAGGGTGAAGGGGACATGTATCTCAGATTGACCGGGCGACCCATATGGTTGAATTTCTTTGTTACGCTGCTTTGCTATTTTGGAAGATTTTCTTAGTGGATGGAGTCCATTTTCTTGTTAATGGTATTAACATTTCTCTTCGCATCCTTTTGAATTGAGTGATATGGCCTTATTGAATCATATAAGTTAACTGGTTTGGTTTCTTCTTCACACCGGTTATTTGCGCCACTGCTATTCCTCAATCCCATAACCTGCCTGACTGACTTTGGTTCACAGTTCGAACATAGTAGCTATTAATGCTATATTGTTTTCTCTTCCCCAAAACAACCTCATCATCATCTAACTTTGCATTATCTTTTAAGAGTCCATTTGAAGGCTTTTGAGCAATGTCAAGCTTGGAAGAATTAACCTACGCAGATTGCAGAATGTGCCCAGGCTTTCTCTAGGGAGCATAATTCATCTGTGCATGTTTCTTTCTCGCATGCCCTCTGGGATATTATATGCGTCATCCCTGCCCTTTTCTTCTTACGATGTGCAATGATGGTTGGATATACCTTCACAAACGATATAATGTTCTCGGCGTTATTCTCTCCACCAGTGGACTCTGTGAAATAGCCCAATGGCGACGAAATGCAATTGTTCGTTTCCACAAATATGCATGCATCAAATTTTTTCTTTTTTTTGGTTTAATTAACGTGAAGACTTTCATTTATAGATTTTTAATTATAGAGACGGCTTTAATTCTCTATCAAAGTGCATGCTTAATTTGTATAACGTGCCTGATACTGTTGAATTTTTAATTTAGATTTTTAAATTTGCAACCATTACGATATTCTTTTGGGGACCGAGATACACAAAGTGCTGCAAAAATAAATGTAAAAGCCGGCAGATTGGATCCCTTTATTCCGTTAAAGATGAGTTGATTCTCCACTAGGTAACCATCCTTCTCTAGAATGGCACGTCCAAAGCGATAGCAATGTTTGGAAAAACGACTTCTACTTGCAATGGACAATAATATAAAAGTACAAAAGCATGGCATGGCATATATATGAGATACGCTTGATATCAATGCATTTTTTTCGGTCAAAGAAAAAGGAGGGTGTTACGTGTTCTCCCGTCATCTTACCAAAAGGTTGCCCATTGATCAAAAATAAGGTGATGTCCATTCTCAGAATTTTCCCCTTGCGAAGTGCAATTATCTACGTCTCGGTGGTCACCACATCTTTTTGTTCGATTGAAAGAGAGAGCTGTTCGTAATGCACGTGAGCACATGGCCCTGGGTTTTCCAAGTGTCATTATTTGTCATCTCCTCTCCCTCAAAAGCCACACCCGATATTTTGGTTGTTTGTGGGCTGTTACGCTAGCCTATCCCGAATCTTCGATGTGCTGGAGCTGTATGGACCTAAGACAAGACGTGAGATGACAAAGACCGACGGAAGAGAATATGAATTTATTGTTCCGTTCCTTTGAGGCCATTGAGCTTTTGCATAATTCATATTGTAATCTATGCATACAAAACAGTAGTAGCTCCTGAAAAACATATTTTTATATAAACCAGCCATAGTCTTTCTGGTTTTAAGTTTCACCACAACTTAATTTCCACCTTGGTGACTTATTAAAATCAAACGGGGGCTTACCAATTTGACAACGTATACAACCTATAATCTGTTGAAGAATGATTTAGGGTGATTTTTTTTTTAACAAAGAACAAAATGGGAGTCTTATTTTTGTAAAATATACTGTACCTTTTATAACTCAATTTCTGTTAAGAGTGATTTCGAAATAGAATTTATCAGTTTTGAGTGTTTGCCAAGCATTGGTTTTCGTTAATAAAATTGGTATTATAGGCGACTTGACAAAGAAAGTTGACACTAATAAGTGTTAATAAACGAGTTACCCACCAGCGTGAAGTTAACCACAGGTTCAGCAGACATTTGCTTACGGGGAAAAGCCTTGGAGAGGCGCAAATTTGGCTAGAACTTCAGCCTCTCGCTTCTGTGCACTAGTCTTTTTCAGCACCCATTCCGGCACTTTGGAGTTGGCCTGCTGAATCGTCTGCACCACGGTTGGAATTTCGCTTGCCACCGCCTTTTGTGCCAAGTTCACCTCCACTTTTGCTTTCCTGTGGCTCTCAATTTTGCTACTTAGTTCAGCCCTCCAGTTCTGCAGCTGGGCAATTTTGTTGTCAACATCTTTAACCGCCACTAAGCTGGAATCTACCTGCAACTGCAGCTCATCGGCTTTCTCCTTTAGTTCATTGTACTCGCTCTTTAGATTAGTTACTTTCGTTTTGTTTGCTTCCAGGGCCGCAATCATTTTATCTATTTGATCCATAATTTCCCTGCTGTCTCGAAACACCTCGCTAAATGATGGGATTTCCTCTATCAGCTTTAACTTGACAAGTTGCTCGGCACTCAAATGGGGATTCTTACGGAGTTTGGATGCTAGGGATATGAGTTCGGAGAAGTGCTTGGATGAAACCAATGAAGGGAAGTCCATGACAAGAAGAGAGGAAAGCTTGCTTCGAGCTTCAGCCATTTCATCTTCGGCAGAATAAGAATCAGTTGTCGAATTGGGCACTATGGACTCAGTAAGAGGCTGGGTAATTATGTCATCAAGAGAATTGAGATAGTTATCAAAATCGAATAGAACTGCAAATTCCTCTGGGGTAACATGTTCTCTAACAGCAGCAGAGCCTCTTTTAGTAGCAGTGGACCATTTGAAAGATTGCCTATATTTTTGCCTGGATGTTGATGGCAACATAGTTGCTTTCTTTTTTCTCTTCCTCCGAGCAGGAGGAGTAATTTCTTCATTGCCTTCTTCATAGACAAATTCTGACATATTCTCTGGAGGGTTTTTTCTTGGTCGGCCAGGCCATCGAGTATCTCGCTTTATTTCTTCATCTTTCTCTTTTTTAACCTGTGGAGTGTCCTCCACAGGAATGGAGATAGCTTCCACTGCAACAAATCATATGATTTAGAACCGATTAAGTTCATGATAAGAGAAAAAATCTATTATCAATAACTTTCATTTCACATGCTTAGTCAAATAAATAAGATTGTCAGTTCAGTAAATTATTGGTTACAAATAAACAGAACACAGAAAATGGTTCAAATGAATTGGCAAGACAGACATGATATTTACCAGTGAACAGGAGAAAAATATGAAGAGAAAAGCTTCAAATCATTGACTATCGGCAATTAGGAATACGGGGAAACAAAATGATTTTCTAAAACCTATCTTTTTCAAAAGCATTACTCTTTTTCTTTACATATCAACCTGAGACAATTTATAGTTGCAAGCAAAATTTTCTAGTTAGAATGTCGCATGCAAAATCTGGCTGTTAGTTGCACCTTTGGCTCTTTATTGCTATGTTTCATGCAGTTTGGTTTCCACTCATCTCAGCCTACCTCATTTTCAAGTCCCTTTTGACTTTCAAATTAGAAACATTGGAGCTCTCTGCTCTCAATCCATGAAATCACAATCTTAGCTCAATAAAGTTTCCAGTTAATGGGTTAGAATTGTGTAACACCACAGAATGAGCAATCTACCAAATGCATGGCTGGCACCACATAAAAGGAAACATACAACTGACATGATATCTAATATCCAGGAAAACATAAAAAGACAAGAAAATCAATCTAAGATTACAAAAAGCCTGCACATCCCAGGAGCAAGAATGATGTTAGTTCCAAATTTTGAGCTGACCTTCTGTTGAGTCTGCAATTTCACAGGGATCTCCCATGTAAAGGATGCAAAGAATGCATTGACATCGGCACCTGGGAAATATGTGTGAATATATCTTTCAATTGCAGGCTTGCTTCCGAGTATTTTGCCACCAGTGGCCTTATGTATATGCTTTGGAGGATACAAGAATCTTTCATGAAAATACCCAGCATTGTTATATCTCCTTCCTACCCTCCATGTCCAATTATCACCAGGGTTTGGCCAACCAACTGGAGCATACGGCAAACCTTCACCAGATTCACCAGGTACAACTGGCCAAGCAATATTATCTCCCTTCGTCATGAATTCACCATTGCTTTCACTTTCCTTTGCCAAGACACCGTTACTTTTATTAGGCAAACCATTTTCCACAAAACACTTGTCCTGCCGATGGCTAACAGGGGCTGGTGTGTTCAAGTTACTGTAATAAAAAAGGCTTCTGAAGGAATCAAATACACAATAGATGAAGGCAGAGCAACATAATGAAAAGAATTAAGGGAAGGAATAGCATACAATAAATAAGTAGACTAAGATATCAGGAAGGATATATCAGTGGGTGATCAGTCTTTCCCAGTTTGCATTAGGAGTGTTTGGCTTGTAATTTGAATTTATTACAGGTGAATTTACTGATGAATGTCCCTCATGCTCTCTCTGTGCATGAATAGAATAATTTAGTGTCCCTCATGAGTGTCCATCACCCCTTCTCAAGGTTATTCATGGTTGTCAGAAATTTGAATAGAATAAGAAAGCAGGGAAACTTTGGTCTTTAATCAAAATAACAATCACTAAAGACCAATAATTGGTGAGCTTCACATTACCACATGGTACTTAATTTGGTTATTGAATCACTGCCATATGTGGATGCAAGCCTAAGAAATATGTTGATGGAAACTGGGCTAAGCTTTTTTCACATGGAAGAATCAACATCATTCACATTATGGTTAATTTAACGATTAACAAGCCTTTTTCGGAAAAAAAAAAAATACCATGGGCAGTCAAAGACAGCAGTCCACAAAAATGATAAACGCATCCCACCTCTTCATTTCCATTCCAAGAAATTTTCTCATAGCCATCAAGAGGAAAGTAAAGAAGTTCTAGTATTTATAGGCCATGAAAATGATCAAAAGTGGTCTCAACAATGGCAGAACAAAAAAGAGCTCAACAAGCCGGTGAAATCTCTATATTGACATCTCCTGTTGTAGAGTTGCATTGCATAACACTCTTCTTCAGTACTTACAACACTATCAAATTGAAGATGGCAGAACTTCTTTATCCAATTTCAACATGGCATTGCTGGATTCAGATGCACAGATAGAAGAACAAAGGCAATATTTTTAATTAAACTTTATTATCTCAATTCTTTTTCTTACAGAAAGGAGACGTCAAAAAACTGTTCAACACAAAAATTAGTTTAAGTTGTTGGATGAGATCGATGAATGGTTCATATATTAAACTTTAACGACCAAAAAAAAAAAATTGAAGCCAAAAATCTCACTGGGGGAAATTCTGTTTGGGATCTGAAAAGTCTTTGGGATTGTGGGGCTTGAACTCATCATCATGCACGAGAGCTTGATCCCATATACGGGGCAACGGATCTGAAATATCTGACATTTCCTACACAGTTGCTTTCACCTGCAAACCCCACAAAACAAAGAGACGGCCGTCTAGGAAAAGCAATTCAAATTCATGAATTCTGGTTTAAAAAATATGAGAAAAAAAGTTGATGAATGTGGGACATGCAACCTTTTAACAAGAGAACCATACGATCAGAACCAGAGACAAAACAGTCCAGTTCTGGCTTATATAATTGAAGAAAAGGTTTGTGATTGAAGAAGAGAAACGGCGAGACTCTGAGCCACGGAGGTGAGTCGAAAGGCTGAAAGCAGAGGGAAAGATGATGGATAGCCAGCCTGCAGCAGCTCCGAGGTTCGGACAACTGTTGACTGCGTAATGACGACTTTGCCCATCTGCATGGAGCTCCATCTGTCCTTGTGCATGCCTGTGTCTCCCACCCGTCTTTGTCGCTTCATTTCACTTCCAACAGACGTGTGGTTTGCACGGCGGGTTGCCTCTCTAGCATTATGTCCGAAGTCCAAAAGCAAAGCGGCCTTTCAACGATTCATTTTCCTTTTTGTTCCCCCCCACCCTCACACCCCGGGATAGAATTTAAAATTCTACAAATTCGGAGAAATTGAAGCAACGGTTTCGTTTTCACCTGGTACAATTCTGATCAGGTCTGCAATACGTCGCTTAGTTGGAATTAATGGATATGTGTTGATACTAAATTAATTGGCTTGACAATTTTACTTCCAGTTTAAGTTTTTGCATTATAATTTATCCTCATAAAAAAATAAATTAGGTCGATATCGCAGCCGAGTGCACGGTGGGACGTCTCGGGTTACAATATCTGTTCTTTTTTCATTCAGAGTCGCCATTGCTATGGTTTGGTGGTTTCAACGGTGATCAAAGCGTACAAAAAATAAAAATCAAATGCCTTCTTTTTTTCAAAATTTCTTTGTACTGGTCAAGTGGTTTAACGAACCAAGTTCAAATACTGTATTAGTTGAGTTCAGCTCTCCGCTAGATGGAGAAGGTAAAGGAAGATAAACTAAGCCCCCTCAACCCAAACAGGTCGTTTTAATGGCATATGGGGGCGTTTCTCCACCCCAATTATTGGGAACCCCCTTTTTTTAAAGCTATTGTCACGGACCATTACCCTCTCCTCAAAAGGCTAACCTATTGAAGTGTGCAACGCCCACATTTATAAGGCCCATGGATCCCTCTTACCTATCCGATGTGGGATTCCGTGACATTCTCTCCCACCGAATCCATCGACGCCCTCGTCGTGGACCGGGCTCCCCTGTCGACTCCCCTATTTTTTTGGACTTAGAGCGCTCGGCGGCGGACATCGGATTCGGGATGGGCCGGCTCTGATACCACTTGTCACGGGACCATTACCCTCTCCCTAAAAGGCTAACCTATTGGAGTGTGCAGCGCCCACGTTTATAAGGGCCATGGATCCCCCTCACCTATCCGATGTGGGATTCCGTGACATACTGCACTAGTTTTTCAACCAGAAACCGCCCTTTCGTTATTCATTCCGTGGCTGTTCTTTCGTTAAGTAGTTTCCAATAAAAATGCTACTGATCAAACGGGATTGCAGATCATCCACACCTATCATACATGCACCACTGTTGCTTGTCTTTCTTACCAGTGTGTCGAGGGAAATTGATACAATGATACATTCATATGCAACCACATGAACATAAACATATGTGCTCAAATGTGGGAGATTGAGGTGATTGATAATTTCTGCGAGTTAATGGCAGTACAACTCAAGGAAGATATTCCAGGATCTTCAAGGAAGCCGACTTTAATATTCCACTATATGCTAATGGCAATTTTCGTCGATTCCTGAAATTGGGAGATGAAATGGTTATTCATTTCTCGAGGCTCCAGGTAGCACACGATATCTTCAATATTCCAACTTCAACGAAGACATTGCATCAGATTCCTAATTCAATTTAGATAATATTTTTAGAAGAATTTCTTTGAACAAACAAAGGACCTTCTTGCCATCTTGCTCATTGCATCAATCCACTCTGGCCACTATACTCCCCAGCTTGCTTTCTAAGTAGATTGAACACTGGTTATTGGGGATCTAAGAATATTTTAATTTAACTCAATGCCAAATGCGAGAGAAAAAAAAATTATACGGAATTCAGTTAAAAATAATAATAATAAGCAAAACCCACTTCTGTAAAACATAAAACTAGGTATTCGTTAAACAAATACAAAAAATAAATAAGTGAGCACCTATAAAAAGTACCTGAAAGTCATTCGCAGTGGCTACTTTCTCCATGACTGTAAAGATAACCGCACACCTTTAGTAGCAATCAAGAAGTCCTCACTAATGGGAAAAAAGCGAGAGAAAGATCCTCAAGAAGATACGTATACATCAAACAAGAAGTTATATATGTTAAACAATATTTGAAATATGAGCGGTTTCAATAATTCTGTTTACTTGATTGAAATGAGGAAAAAAAAAAAAAGCTTCCATAATCCTCGAACAGAATAGTTGGACTTCGATCCTCTCGTACATTTTTTATTGCTAGCTTCTGTTCAAGTATTCTTCGTGTATAATCATCAGTTGCTCAGCTACCTGGTCGGAGGTGTGAATATTCGTTAGCATCTATACATGGACAAGAAGTTTCAGCAAATCTGCAAACCACAATCTATACCATATATAAAAGGGGCTTAGCTACATGTAATCAAATCCCATGGATCTTTTGTGCACAAGAAAAAGAAAATTATTGATACTATATTATATTGTTCAGAGTTTTCTGGGTTCAGTTGAGTTCTAGATTTTGCAACAGAAATGTGCAAAATGCTTATAACTTAAAAAAGAAAGATCTATGATCAATTTTTGAAAATCAAAACCTCAGGAGTTAAAAAATTGCAATCACATGTATCCCAATGAAACGCAACCCCTTTTGGTATAAATAAAAAGGAAGGCAACTGCCAATCAAAAGAAAACAGAATAGATAGATACCCCAGAACAGGATCACATTTGATCGTAAATCGAGATTCGTTCGTATAGCCATTGTGACAAAGAAAAAATGCGGATACCTCCTCGATGCTGCCGTCCTCAATCTCTGTGTTGAAAGAAAAAAGCATACTTTCGTGAAGAAAACTCTCTAAATCATCGACGAGAAGTTGCCCTGCCAAATCCCATTCAACGCCATAATTATCCGACACAAATAAAAAAAAAAAAAAAGGAAACCAAAACCGAGTTAGTAGTATTACAACATACAAGCGAAAGACAAAATGTATATACCTTTGGATTGAGATAACCAAGAGAGTATATCGGCAGCGAGCTGGCGGGATTTCTGGAGGGAATCGTGGCCACCCCACTGGTTCTGAACCGCCATTTGCAGGCCATTCCACCTAGAAAGCAGCGACGCTATGCCCTCATGGAGATGAGAGAGAGTCTCGGGCTTTTGATTGAGATTGCTGTTTTTGCCTATTGATTCCATTTTAAGAATCTCTGGCCTTCGGTTCTCCTCTCCCTCTCACCATTAAACATTAAAAAAGAAACAAAAAAACCTCTTCCCCTCCCTCTCTTCCACGATCAGAGAGGAACGAAGAGGAGAAAGTTGCTTTTTTCTTTTGTTTTTGCCTTTCCGCTTCCCATCTTTTGCTTTGTCCTTTGAGAGGGTAAAAAGAAAAGGAGGCGAAAAGTCCGGGTTGGAAGACTGAGACTCGGTGGTGAAAGGTTAGGGAGACAGCGCAGCATAAGTTGCGCTGAGTTCTATATGAAAAACATGCAAATTCCTAAAATATCGTTTTGTATATAATAATTAATGAATAATTAGAGGGAAGTGATTACTTGACTCTCGAATTATTCAATAATAATAATAATTTAATTTAATATTTTTATCAAATTTGTGTATTGTATTACCTACTTTAAATTAATTAAATGAAATTATAAAAAAGTATCTATAATACATTGTAATACATAATATTTATTATTAAAATATAACATATAATTTATATTCTAAATTTTATTTGAAATTTTAATTTTTAAAATAATATAATATTTAACCTAATATTAAAATTTTAGTTGATCGAATAATTTTATTTTCACGATAAATATGATAAATTTATTATTATTATTATTATTATTATTCACGCGCTGAACTTTACCTAAATTTTCGGTTGATTGTTCTGCTAAAGTTGTAAATACCCATTTGTAAATCTAAAATCCAGCTAAACACGGTTTAAGGCTGTTGGAAACCGGGCCGGACCTATCTAATGGGCTACGATTATTACACATGCCGTCCAAAACCGCAGTTTTTCTGGGCGAACAAGCGCAAGACGACCTTACATTAAAACAATATTTGCGCAACCACGTTGGCGGCAGTACTTTTTAAACCCGGATCTTCGGGTTTTGGCGCCACGGGACGAGCTATGAATGCCACGTCCACTGATTCCCATGCACTTCCGCTGCACCGCCAATTCATTGGCCTCCTTCCTCGAATCCGCCGTCGCAACTCGCTCCTCTCTCCTGGGCCGTGCCGCCCATGCCGAGATCATCAAGACCCTGGGGCATCCACTCCCTTCCTTCCTCTCCATTCACCTCATCAACATGTACTCCAAACTCGACCTCCCGAACTCCGCCCAGCTCGTCCTCGAACTAGCCCCAGAACGATCCGTTGTAACCTGGACAGCGTTTATCTCCGGCTCCGTCCAAAACGGCCATTTCTACTCCGCTCTCAGCCATTTCTTAGAAATGCGCCGGGAAAGCATTCCGCCCAATGATTTTACTCTCCCTTCCGTTTTCAAAGCATCCGCTTTGCTCCGGTTGCCACTTGTCGGTAAACAGCTTCACGCCTTTGCAGTCAAGTGGGGGCAAATCCATGCTAATTTTGTTGGCTGCAGCGCATTTGACATGTACTCGAAGATGGGCCTTAGATGTGAAGCAAAGAGGCTGTTTGATGAAATGCCTGAGAGAAATATCGCCACGTGGAATGCGCATATTTCGAATGCGGTGCTCGATGGGCGGCCTAGGGATGCTGTTATGGCGTGTATAGAGTTTCGTCGGGTTGGTGGAGAGCCCGATCTGATTACCTTCGGTGCATTTCTGAATGCATGCTCGGATGCATTTTATTTTGAACTGGGGAGGCAGTTGCATGGGTTTGTGATTCGGTTTGGGTTTGAAAGAGACAAGTATGTTTGCAATGGCCTTATTGATTTTTATGGGAAGTGCAAGCAGGTTGGATTGGCCCAGATGGTTTTTGATGGGATGGACCAAAGGAATGCAGTTTCGTGGTGTTCAATGATGGCTGCATGTGAGCAGAATGGTGAGGAGGAGAAGGCATGTGTGCTGTTTTCGAAGGGTAGGGTAGAATTGGTCGAGCCAACGGATTTCATGATTTCAAGTGCTATCAGTGCTTGTGCGGGGCTTGCTAGACTTGCATTGGGCAGGTCAGTTCATGCACTTGCTGTGAAAGCTTGTGTCGAGGATAATATTGTTGTTGGTAGTGGACTTGTTGACATGTATGGGAGATGTGGAAGCATTCAGGATTGTGAACAAGCCTTTTGTGAGATGCCTGCAAGGAACTTGGTTACCTGGAATGCAATGATTAATGGGTATGCACGCCAAGGGCTTGCTGATATGGCCATATCATTATTTGAAGAAATGACATCCGAAGTGAGACCAAATGACATGACACTGGTGTGTGTATTGTCAGCTTGTAGCCGAGGAGGTGCAGTCAAGCTAGGAATGAAAATTTTTGAGTCAATGAGGGCTATGTATGGGATTGAACCAGGTGCAGAGCATTATTCTTGTATTGTAGACTTGTTAGGACGTGCTGGGATGGTGGAGCATGCCTATGAATTTGTTCAGAAAATGCCTATGCCACCAACAATTCCAGTTTGGGGTGCACTGTTAAATGCTAGTAGGGTGCATGGGAAGCCAGAGTTGGGCAAAATTGCAGCTAATCACTTATTGGAACTTGATCCAAAAGATCCTGGTAACCATGTGCTGCTTTCAAATATGTTCGCTGCAGCTGGCAGGTATAATAATTGTTTAAAGCCAACCTCATCTCTTCCCTTGGATGCAACATCTTTTTAGAAGTACTGCTGCTTAACAATCTGCCCAGCACTTTGATAGTCAACTTTGCTGACTTTAAATTTCTATGTTCCTGTTGTCAGTGATTACTATGCTTTCTAAGTACTCAACTAGCTAGTGTCATTATAAGCAATGGGTGGATTAGGGGCCATGAGATTGTAGTTTTGGGAAGAAAGGGACTTTCGATCCAAAATTTTTTCTGAAAGTCACTATCCCACAAAATCTGTGAATCTGCAAACATAGAACTTGTTGGTGTATGCTGGAGATTTGGAATCATTTGAATCAGAAAGATAGTCATTGTTGTCAGTTTAATTACCACCCACATGATTTTGTGCGAGGACATACGAAATGCAATTTCCAGAAATTGCAGATCAAGTTCTCACATTTGCCTTAGCACTAATCCTGCATCCGTTTGGTGTTACCTGTTTGGGTTGCTGATACTTTTTAGTCAGGTGCCATTTTAGGCCCCATTCATGGTGTCTTTGCACATTTACCATGCTGCAGCATGGTTATTGCACATTTTCCTTTTGAGTGCATGAATGGTTGCTTCCCGACCAATGTGCTAGAGCTGCTGCTTATTTTTATTTATTTTGTCTTCTGATCAGAAATAGTTGGTTTAAATATTTTTTTTTTCTTTTCCCATTTTTTCAATTATTTTGTTTTAACCTTCTATTAACCAGCTGTTTGGAATCTAACGCAGATGGCAGGAAGCTGCCCGTGTGAGAAAAGGAATGAAGAATGTTGGAATCAAGAAGGGCGCAGGCTGTAGTTGGGTTACTGAAAAGAACAGGGTCCACGTCTTCCAAGCAAAAGATACATCCCACGAAAGGAACTCTGAGATTCAAAACATGCTAACCAAGTTAAAAATGGATATGAAGGCAGCCGGCTATGTACCTGACACAAACTACGCGCTTTATGATTTAGAAGAAGAAGAGAAAATGACAGAAGTTGAGTACCATAGTGAGAAGCTTGCCCTTGCCTTTGGTCTGATAGCCATTCCACCTGGAGTGCCCATCAGAATTACAAAGAACCTCAGGATTTGTGGGGATTGTCATAGTGCCTTTAAATTTATCTCAGGAATCGTTAGTAGAGAAATTGTTGTCAGAGATAATAATCGATTTCATCGCTTCCGGGGTGGTCAGTGCTCGTGCGGAGACTATTGGTGATAATCTTTATTCCTTACAACTTGTAAGGAATTAGGAATATGTCCTCCATCACAGATCCTATAAGAAATGAGTTTGTACGAGATTATCAAGAAAATAACTTTAATGAGAATGTCTATTGATTGTCCTTATCTTTAATTGATGCATGGGCAAAAAGGGATGGGGGCCAGTCGGCTGAAGGGAAATGGGATTTGACAATGGGAAATAATGCCAAAGGAAGAAGCAGGCAAATGGAATAATGCCAAAGGAAGAAGTAGGCAAATGAGACTTGATAATTGAAAGACAGGGACAGAGGGTATAAAAGGTCCGGGCATCGCTCTTATTTTCGACCGAATTGGAGGGATAATGCGCATAAGTTAAAAAAGGAAAAAAAGAAATCAGGAAAAAAGAGGCCATATGTCCTTGTCGTGGCAGCCTGCCATTGATACCGGAAGAACATTGTTGACTAATCCAATCGGCCCTAATGAACATGATTAAACTCTAATCACCATTTTCGCAGATAACCCATAAATAAGAGGCACACTCATCATTTCTTATATTCGGTTCAATAAACGTCTGTTCTAATTAGAGCCCACTTTGAGTTCTACACGACAAGAAAAAAAAAAATTAAAAACTTAGTGAAAGACATCAGGAAAGAGGACAAAAGAATTTTTTTTTCCTTTTTTTTGGGGGGGGCCCAAGTTTTCCTCCGTAGCAGTCAAATACCGAAAAGGATCGCTTCGCCCGAGAGGGGGGAAGAACAAAAGGCAGAGTCGAGAAGGATGGCAATGGCCCAAGGAGCACGGCTCGACCATATAGCCAGGGAATCCACAGACGTCACCCGCCTCGCCACTTTTTACAAAGAGGTCATATATTCCTCATCCCTCTTCTTTTGCAATCTGATTTCCCGAGGAGCAATGACAAGAACAGCTGTTCTTCTCTCTTCTCTTCTGCCCCGTCTGTGTATGGGTTTTTATATGTAGGTGTTTGGGTTTGAGGAGACAGAAGCGCCGAAGTTCGGGAATTTCAAGGTGATATGGCTGAAACTTCCTCAGTCTTTCTCCCTCCACTTAATCGAGAGGAACCCCTCCTTCAAGCTCCCTGAAGGTCCGTACAGCGCCACATCAGCTGTCCTCGATCCCGCCCATATCCCCCGTGGCCACCACATCTCCTTCTCCGTCCCCAATTTCGATTCTTTTGTCCAGGTTCTCCAGGTCTCTCGCTCGCCAACGTCACCTCTTTCTGTTGTTTGTGAAATTGTTTTATAAGACAAGACCGGCTTCTTGTTAATAAAATGCCAAGTGAAATCTTACGTTGATGTGGAACATTCGTAAGTCGGTCCAACCAGTTGTCGTGTCCCAGGAAACCTTGGTCTAATTACCAACAGGAGCACCCTAAACTGTTTCGTTGGCTACTTCTGGTGGCAGTGTGTATGTAATTATTATGTGTTACCAAAGACAAGGGAATCAAAATCCTTCTATGGGTATTTATTTCACTTTCAAGTGCTTTTAATTAAGTTGGTGAAATGGTGGCTGAACCGGGATGTGGTTAATTCAGGAGAAGGGAATAGAGACTTGCCAGAAGACTCGCGCGGATGGGAAAGTCAGGCAGGTCTTCTTTTTTGATCCTGATGGTATGCTCTCGTGACCAGCAGAATTTCTGTTGCTTAACTACAGATACTTCAGCAATTGAAAACGTTATCTTGTTGTGCTTCGTCTTTTTGTGTTGTGCAGGTAACGGATTGGAGGTTGCAGATCGCGATGAATAGGCTTTGGTTGCTTCCCCCACTCGGTGGCATCAGTTTGGTTTAAGTGCATTGTGTATCAATTGTAAGAAATAAAACAAAATGATGGGACGATAAGTCTGGAACAGAATGCTTATGCATTCTGATTATTAGTAAATCTCATGGTCATGTTCCCGTGGAGTTCTAGACATTTCAGTTTTGTTCATTAATTGGAAAATATTATTGCCTTGACTATTGCAAATTTTTGTAACTTTTTCGACGTTACTGCTAGGTATATCCAAAAAAGTGAGAAAAGAAGCTCGCGGAATAAACTTTAGAACTCGGAAGCCTAGTCTCACCTTGCCTTGCCTGTGATCATTTTCCCCCATCACTTTGCGTTGTCGGTAACAGCCATGGATTCAAAGATGCAGCAAATAACTAGGAGTCAAAGCCAGCGGGGTCTACCATTAACGCGTTTCAAAAGTAATTATATATTATATTATCATAATTGTGATTTTTTTTTCCCTAAGGGATAATATCATTATCAGTATACATCTAGTTTTTATTGAGAATCTGAATCTGAATCTGAAATGCATCAAAATGAACTGCATGTAATTTCACCGTTGTTATCAACTGTGAAATTTCACGTCGCACGTTGCCTCGTAAGGGAAGCGCAGAATTCCTTAGCAGCAGGAACGTATTGTTGCCATTTTCCTAGTGGTGTTCCATTGTGAAATTAGTTGTTGGTGTTTTACACTATACACTAGATTTGATTGAATGCTACTCTGTTGTCTAAGAATATATAGATGCATAATTATCACTAGAAAATATATAAGTAATATTGTTTTACTCTTAATTCATATTTTTTATATCTATCATGTATCTACTTGAACCTCTTTGTGTAACTTTTCTCTTTTCGACAACTATTGGGGATCTCACTGTATAGTTATAGTTGCCATTTCTAAAATTGCGGGCCGAGTGTCAATATCTTTAGACAAAAGTCTCCCTAAGTTGACACCTAAGCCAAAAATTGTTGTCGCGTGTCCTTATAGGACAGAGCATCTCAGTTTTTCACACGATAAGTGTCAGACATATTTCCAGTGACACCTTTCAGACACCGTTCTTCCCTTGCCCTCTGCAGCTTCTTGATTTGTGATTTGTGCTCTGCATTTTACCATAAATGGATTTGAGATTTGTGCTGAAACAAATTATTAAGTGTAATCCCGAAGATGCAAATATGGTGCAGAGCACGGAAACCACGGTGCTCGGTCCAACAAAAAGGGCGGAGCAGCTTGTTACGGGCTATTATTCTCTGACTAACTTGTTGAGTTTGTGCAGCATTCACACTCACAAAGTTCAAATTTTTTATTTTTTTTTATATTCTCTTTAACTAAATCAATCGATGTTTTCGTTGTGAATCGAGATTTCACACCTACTCTTGGACTTAGAGTACTAAGCAGTGGAATCAGATTTGGGTAAGATCGATTTTAATATCACTTGTAGCTGATATTACTTTCTTCCTAAAAAAAATTACTTATCAGCGATTATGTTTATTTATAAGGCCAAAATCCTTCTCCTTTACAACGTTGGATTCCGTCACAAGCTGCTACCATGTAATCTGCAGCAACCCGAAATAACCGAGCCGGACTTGTTGGCCACCGCGACCTCAGCGATGCCGGCGCAGGCCGAGGCGTCACAGTCGCTGAGACTGACCTCCCCGGCGCCCGCATAGTCAATGAAAGAATTGCCAGACAGGTCTCTGTCTCTGCTTCTGTCCCTGTCTCTGCATTTAAGCTCATACAATTAACAAAATTGACCGCGTAAATTTTTTTTTGGGTTTCAGGTTGTCGGGCAATATGTGGAACCGGCGCCGGTACAAGCCACAGTAGCAGGGGTCCAGACTGCGTTACCATAGGGAGAGCACTGGAAGCTACGGCACAAACAGCCGGTGACATGCCAGTTGATCAGAGCGATGCCGCTACAATTCAAGCCACAGAAGTAAGAGTCGCTGCTACCAATATACTGATTCCAGGCGGCCTTGCTGTCACAGCTCAGTCTGCTGCGACTTACAATGCTACAACTGTCCACGACGAGGACAAGATTAAGCTCAACGCTGTTTTGACAGCGAGTAACTACATAATCGAATTTGGGATAAAAGACCTTCAGTTAATGTATTGAGCAATTGGAACATTTTGAGGATTGGGAAACGTCGTGTGTCAGGGCGCGACCGCGAAGATGCGGGCAGATAAGGTGGTGGCGATGACGGACGCTGAAGGGGTGGTGAGCGTGGCTACTTCAGTGACTGCAGCAGCCAGGCTCAATGAGAGTGTTAATGTTTGACAACCATATATACACAGGGCTATATATGATCATACTTGGTGAATTGCGACGGTTATGTATCGTAGAATGAAATCCAAATTTCCCGTGGATTTGGGCTAGCGTCTTTGTTTGTGTTTGGTGAGAGGCCATGTATGGTTTGTGTTCTGTGAGTAATGTATCTGAAGCAGGACATTAGAGGGTAACTAGTGTGTTTTCTGCGTACAACATTTGGGCTTTCTGGTCAGGAAGTGTGTTTTTGCCTGATGGAAGTTTTGGGGTTCCGCTGAGGAAATCAAATATGGTTTTTCATAAGGGTTTGTTGTTGAGTTAATCTCTTCTCAATTGTGCGTTTTGAGGATGCTCAATGCCCACTGTAATCTACGTGTGTCGTAATCTATGCACGTAGAAATGTAATAAGACCGTTCTGAAGGAATTCTTGGAAAAGCAATGTAGAAAGGCACAGCCTTTTAATTTGGACGAGTGGGTAAATCAAGCTATAAACGGGCTTTTTAACAACGGAACAAGCTGAAAATAGTAATCTGCGTCTAATGGGCTCAGATTGGAGCTGTCCAAAAACTGGCCTGCCTCATCTAAATAGGCCTGGTTACATATTGGGCCAATCCATGACTTATTGAATTAAGTCATTGGGAAGAGAAGGGGCCCTATATTTTGTTGATGGGTCCAGTTACATGGACGGGAGCCCTCGACATGATGGGCGTGACCCCATTAAGTAAAATGTGAAAACAAACATTAACTTTGTGCATTTATTATTATTATTATTATTTGGATAGTTATATGTATATTATATTTTATTTTAATTTTATATAAACTATATATTTTTTTATTCATCTTTTTTTTTTTTCCTTTGTTGGTATGTGTGCTCTGGATATGAAACAGTGGCTGGCATTGTCAAATACTTAAACAATTAAATTAAGATGCCTTGTTACAAGTCACAACGAAGTACATACCTAAGTTAACATTCAAATTTGCTTTTCATTTTTTTATTTTTTATTTTTTGTGATTGAAATCATGCCAAAAGTAGATGCAAAAGTTGCCTAGAAGTGGAATGTCGTGGGATCAGATTGAATAGTTGAATCAATATGTATTCTCTTTACACACACACACACAGAATTTAAATTCTTCACAGCATATACATAAACGTAGCCATGAACTACCTAGGTTAACGTTGGTGGCCGCCATGACTTTGGTCCATAAGAGAGATGAAGGAATCAAATTCCCTCGTTACTCCTCACGTTCATATTAAGTAGATTTAAGTGGGACGCAAAATACCTCTTTTAATGGCTAACCTCTGATTACTACGATATTTTGAAAAAAAAAAAAAAAAGGAAAAAAAAAAAAAAAACGTAATTATCTTGGCTGTTCCTACTGCATCTGTCACGTGATAACCATAACTTTATACTAACAGTAATAACACAAAATGTTGTGGCTTAGAATTTACCATGGATTTCCATCTCGCAATCAAAGCTATGACCATCCAAGGGGGACAAAGTAAAATTCGATAAGACGTATCAATAGGAACCATCGAGATTTCGGACACGGCTGCAGTTGCCCTATTTAAACTAAAGCCACAAATGAGTGCATCCTTCTGAACCTGATAGTAATTAATGAAGAGATAAGGAAACCAATCGTTTGCAATTTACAGATGGGAAGGGCAGGCTCACTCGTGAGCCACTTATCCCTGCAAAATTGTGCAGAAAAAAAAAAAAAAAAAAAACAAAACAAAACGTGAAAGCCACAGTGCATTTTATATGCTGTCATTCACATTGTTTCTGTTCCAAACAGAAAGCAAAAGATGCTTTCTTCTTTTAGAGAAAAGCCGCTAACTTTGTGGCCAAAGTTTTGGTTCGAAGCACGTTGTTGGCATATAGATAACAGGAGCATGACATGTGTATTACGAAATTGGTCACGATAATGATGCCACTTTACTGGTCAAATTGGTGAGAATTCCTTGGACTCTGGGCCATCAGATGCATGGAAAATGAAAGGGAAAAGGCTGGCTAGGGCTGGGGCTGCAAGGGAGGACAGCATTTCCCATCAGGAACTGAATTGGGTGGTGACTTTCTTTTTCTGACTGAGCATTTGTAATAGCCGAATATTAATTACCTGATGAGAAACCCTGAAGTAGACGAGGCGAACACAACACAACTGAAGGGCAAGTGCAGTGTGACCAGGGTATAATTCAACTTCAACTAGGGTACAATTCAGGTGCAAGCAAATTTGTGAATGTTTAAAAAAAAAAAAAAAAAAAAAGAAGCCCCCATTGAGTTATTTTGTTTGTGGATGCAGCCATCTCCACAGAAACGATTTTTCTTTTTCTTTTTTTTTTTTCTTCTCAAGTACAAATTAAAGTTGACCTAAATCGAATATCATTAAAAAATTTTGGACTTGTAGCAGACTAGCCTAAATCAGTTGAAACAAATTTCCTTGGCATTTACCTCGTCGGCCACAGGGCGTTATTAGAATGGGTATTGACTAGTTCCTCGGGATATAAATTCCCCACCCCCCCCCCCCCTTATATTTTAAAGATTGGAATGGTCATTATTCATTGAGAAAAAGCACCCAAAAAATTAAAAAAAAAAAAGTTTTGTTATCTCTGAAGTTCTGTATTTTACTTCCTTTAAAGTTATTTTATTACGATAAATAATTAAAACATGCGTATATTTATTTTTTTTTTTTGAAGAGATTTAAAAATTATTTTGAGTGTAAAGTAGAAGAGGATGGATGAATTTCTGATATATATATATATATAAGATTACACAAAAAAGATTATAAAATATTTTAGTTTCTAGAAAACTCCCAATACAAATCTTAACGTAGCTCACAACTTTAGTAACCAACAATTGACTCAAATGATAACTTAAAAAAACTAATTGTAGAATTAAAATAATCACTTGAAAAATTTTGTAAGGGTAAAATAGACAAATAACTATTTATTTATTTATTCAACAGAGACAAAAAGACACGAGATCTGTGAAAGGAGACAAAATTTGGACCATTAGCAATAATAAATCGCAATCGACAATTCATATCACATTGCATCTATGGTATCTTCGTCTCCCCCCCCCCCCCACCCCCCACCTCCCCGGGTGTCCTCCCAACAAAGCCTTTATTTATTTTACTTCATAATTATAAGACTGCGACTGCTACCTTGGTCTTATGCATTGCCATCTCCCCAAATAAATACCCACCATCTACTCTTTCACTCTTTTTATCTTCCCATCAGATACAACCCCCGCTTGCCCGTTGTACAATCTCTCTCTCTGTCTCTGAGAAATATCATTATCAAGACGAGAATGCCCATTGTCATGTGGAAGAACTTGCTGAAACTATGCTTGCCCACCACAGTCCCACCCTTACATCATCCTCCATTACCCTCACAACAGGATGAAAACCATCCATTACCATCGTCGACGTCGTCGTCGTCATCATCATCAACTCTCCCTTCCAGCGCCAACACAAACTCAATCGCGATGATCAAGAACTTCAACTCCATTTACGAACTCTCTTCGTCCTCCACCTCCAAATCCCTCAGCGCTCCCTCCACCGACTCCATTTCTTCCTCCGACTGCGACTCTGACACCCACTTCCCTCCGTCCGATTTCGCCACCGTTTTCGCCTCCCAACGCTTCTTCTTCTCCTCACCAGGCCAGTCCAGCTCCATCACAGAGTCCCGGCCGGGCGCAACATTGTCACCGTCTCATCATCATGCGCTACCCCTCCGCGGAGGTGTTGCGGTCAAGAAGTACTCGCCGGACCCTTATGAGGATTTCAAGAATTCAATGAAAGAGATGATCGAAGCAAGAGGGCTAAGAGACATGAGGGCTGATTTGGACTACTTGCACGAGTTGCTCTCCTGTTATCTTATTTTGAATCCTAAACACGCCCACAAGTTCATCATTAGTGCTTTTGCTGATGTAATTATCTTCTTCCTGTCGTCATCATCTTCCCCGGAATCTGCCACTCGCCAGAAAGTTGAATGCCACCGGCGGCCTCATGTTTCCCATCAGTTGTAAAATAGTAGTACAATGTCCTTTTTTTTCATATAATATATATATATATATTAATTAGCTTGTTAAAAAATGAGTCAAAGTTACATGGATATGCCAGATTAAATTTTCTGACATGTTTTTTTTTTTTTTTTTAAATTACCTTGTCTTTTGTCGGGAATCATTACCTTGTCTTTCGGGTTTCTGTAAAAGAGATGTTTCAATGCAAGTAAGACAAGGGTCAATGCAATTCACAATTTGGAAACCAAGGAAGCGTGGAGTGTTAATGTCTCGATGTATGCAATAATTAAATTTTCAAGTGTTTGTGTTATGCAGGAAACAACTGTGTTTGAGTAAGAAAGTCCAAATAATGTTTGTTTTCTTGTGTAACGTTCCAGGGGTGGACTGATTGACAATTTTAATTGCCTAATTGATGAGGGCACTTAGAAACGTTCATTTATTATGGCCTCATTGGGATCCAACCTTAGTCTAGTAGTCATTAAACTATCTTTCCTCTCAAAATTCACCCGGTGAAAAAGAGAAAGAAAATATAGTCTATTGTGGTCCCATAGCCATAGGCAACACTGAGTGGCAAATTTTGTTGGGATGAGGAGTTAAGCACGCATGCTGACAAACAGTATTTAATCCCATTCCTAATGACAGGATAATCAAAGTTGGTTTTCATGGTATATATTTGTTTCTGTTAAGCCATGCTTAATTAAAATTAATGAATATTAACATACATATAAACGGAGGCATTTCTAGCTAGTGCGAGAAGTAAATTTAAAATGTGCTGAGAGAAACTTGCAATGATTCGTACATCAAACAGGGATCGAGCAAGCATCAAACTAGAAAAACGAAAAAAATTTAGAATAACATTTCATTTCATTTTTTAAATCGGAGCAACAAGACGCATAGGGATGGACATTAAATTAATTACATGAAGACGTATAAATCCAGGGTTATTTATCGTCCATTTTTCAAAACCAGCAAGTTAATTATCCTAAAAGTGCACCAATTTAGTCCACAAGAATTTGATAAAACAGTCCGAAATTTGGGGTGAAATGCCTTCATTTTCATACATGACAAAAAAATAAAAAGAAATAGAAAAATGAAAAAATAAAAAAAAAAATCAAGAGGGTCTAGACAAGCAAAGAGGATCCAAGGAGAAAATAAACCATTATCAAAGAGTAAAAGGCAATAACAACTACAACAAAAGGATGAAACATATTTTATATGTCCCATTTAATAATTTAACGAGAGTTGGTAGGTTTAGGTAAGGACGCAACGTTAACAACAGACCCATTGTCCTCGAGTGCTCCCCATTATTAAACCTCTTTGTTCATTTTTGGTGGGATGTGGGAGTGCTTTAAAATCTAAGTGAAACTCGCATCACATTATAGACTTGAACTGTGACCCCTAAAGAGGTAGCAAATGGACGGTCTTGATTGATGTATAGGATATAGGTTTCATTTTCATTAGGGCATGAATAGGGGTGAAAAATTGCCAATCATCGATGACTAGGAGATTGAAAAAATGGATCTACGACACCCACTTTGAACCAATAGAAGGAGCAAAGTGCGAGGACGGCCTCCAAACTATGAGTGCATCTAAACGAGTCCATCATCAAATGGAACTAAAAAATAAAAAATAAAAAATAAATAGCAGAGATGAATTTTGGGCAGATTATTGTGATATCTCTATGCAAAACATCAGGACTTCGCCACGATATGTTAGTGTCCGTCTTTCCGATTTAATTCAGAGAAATTATATCCATCATCTATTAACATATCCGCAAAAAGCTATTGTTCTGCGGAGTGGTCCGAAGTTATGAATCTCAATAAAAAAAAAAAAGAAAAAAAGTAAGCACTCCAAATATCAAGATTCATGAATTTGAAATGTTAATTTATCAAATTTTCCCGAATGCGAAAAATTTAAACTGCTCTTTTTTTCCCTTGTAATAAAAAAAAAAGTTATATTGGCAGCTACTTGAAATTGTTCTTTTTATTTATTTATTTACGGTTTTGCCGCCCCGCGGGGTGGTGGGGTGGGGTCTGAATGCTTGCAGTTGTTAAAATCTAATGGGGTTTACTAAAATGCTCCACCCGTATGTAAAGTTGATACCCTTGAATCGAATGGTTCATCTGCCCGCAACATTTGATATGACTCCGTTGTCTAAACACACGAGTCCTTCTTTTGAACCAAATATAACCATTTGAGCCCATAATTTATGAAAAGTGAAGCCAAAATTGAATTTCACCAGATGATCTGATGGTCTGGTGAAAAAAAAACTGATTGCCAATAGGCTTTCCAGTCATGAACTCATAATTAAGAATCTGCAGTTCAATGGTTGAGCAGCTGTCCTTTAGTGCTGCAGAGAAAGTGGGGTTTGATCTTCTATTTGCTCCCTCTCCCTCATTCAACTATAATATTATAGTAGTAATAATAAAAGTAGATGGAGATGACCTTTTGTTTTGCGTCTTAACTTGAAAAAAATAAAAAAAAGCAAGGCATGCATCTCCAGGGTGTAACTGTTGTCATGTTGTGGATAGAATTCATCTCACTCAACTCCAAGCTGATTAAGGTAGGCCAATAGCTTTCAAATTCAAGAAAAAGATATTGGAGGAACAGGAGAGCTTCTTTATTCGAGAAAAAGTTGCTGCGAGGAATCTGTCAAATCTGTTTGATTCTGCTAATCTCGTTGCCTGTGCTTTGGTTCTGGGAATTACTTAAAAAAAAAAAAAGGTTGTCATGTTTGTGGCGGAATCTCAATGGCTTTAGTTCGTTTGTTCTCCTCGGGAATGGATGGGTTTAGTTAAGGTAATGCTCTTGTCAATTTTAATTCTTGGCTTTGGCAGTCCCTAATACTACTACTGTTCCTATGGACGCAGACAAAAAACAAGGGAAGGTTGCCCGTCTGCTAGTTCCTACTGTGGACTTTTGTCTGATTGTATTTTCCATAAGATCAGAGTTGCACGGACCATGAACTGTGCAATCCGTATTAAGATGAGAGTTCAAAACTTCAAGAGCTAATGTTAGGGCCTCGAGCCTATTTGGAGGACAAAATGTCTGACAAAGTTGGGTCAAATTATAATGCTCAATTTTCTTATTCTGGATACTTTACCCTAAAAATTTGTCGAATCCAAGCTTCCCATAAACCCATGCATATACTCCTTTATTTGACAGCTCGTTTTATAGACTACTTATAATTTTATGTTATCTCGGATGCCACGATTTCTTTGCTTTTTGACGAAGGAATTACACTGCATTATTATCATTTTCTTTTTCTTCTTTTTTTTTTTTTTTGGGCAAACAATATAGTGAAAATACGAATTGAGACTTTTTAATGTAATGTAATGACTAATCAATGCACTTAAGAGTTCCCACGATTTGTGTTTTTCATTCATATATATACATATATATTTGTGAGATTCATTCGTAAAACAAACTGCGACTTTTTTTTTGTTTTGCTTTTCTTTTTTTTTTTTTCAAAAACTTGTTTTGTAAAGATAAAAATTAAATTTTATATTTAAAATTAAGAACTTAAATAACCATCACTAAACTTTTTTACCAGCGGCAATGTAAAAAGTTGCATGTTAAAAACATCGGCCCATCTCAGGATCAGAGCCCAATTCTTCACTTGCAAGAACGAAGTGTCCAGCCCACAGAGCTTTAGCTAAAGAAAAATATAATAATAATAATAATAATAACAAACGCGGCAGGAACATGGTCGATTCTTATCCATCGGCGCTAACGCACCAAAGGAAGGGGAATCGAAGCAAAATGGCACCAGCTCTCTCTCTTAGAGCCAAGCTCCCCCTTACGCCACCGTTTGGAGGAGCCGCCGCAAAACTCTCTTCTCAACCCAACCTCGCCGTGCATTTCAAACCGCAAGCCAACTGTATCTCCTCTCCCATCCACCAGATATCCAAGGCACAAATAAGATACAGAGTAGCTCAGATGACGAGGGCCGTAGAAGAGAGCCAGGAGGAGAGAGCGGAATCGGAGCTGGAGCTGGAGTCGGCGGAGGAGGAGAATTTGGGGACGGAGATCAAGAAGGCGATGATGGAGAGGAAGAAGCGGAGGAGGGAGGGAATTTGTGGAGCGGAGTGGCGGAGGAGGTCGGAGAGATCGAGTGGCCGGCGTTTGGTAGAGTGCTGGGCACCACTGGCGTCGTTCTCGGCGTGATTGCTGGGTCGAGTGTCGTATTGCTCACTCTCAACGCCGTTTTGGCCGAGTTGTCCGATAGTGTTTTCGCCGGTAGAGGTCTTCAGGATTTCTTTAATTAATTAAATAAATAAAGATACACATTTAGAATGTTCTTGCAGTATCCCTGAGTTGTATGAAATTTGAAGTATTTATAATTGAAGCGCGGGTCTATTTACTCGCCGGCCGGCGGCTCAAGTAAATGTGCTTTTTGGTGTTTGACAGCAGTTTTCCAAAGCCTTAAAAGCTAGTAGAATAATCCCCACGTAAAACCATTCAGCATCATAATACAACCTCCAGCGTCTGCATTTAAAAATTATATCAAATCCAAAATATACACAATATATACATATACATATATATGTGTGTGTGAATCCTCCTATTTAGTAATATTAGTCTTTCAAAATCATACTTAAACATGCCCAATTCGCCTCCTTTTTTTTTTTTTTTTTTTACGTTTTTCTAGAAGGTTCCACTAACACTGTTACATCATAGGTTGAGCGTAAATTTGAGTTGCCAAATTTTAAGATTTTGCGTTACATTAATTATCCGAATAATATGTTTCATTAAGGACGTAATGGTTTGCTACTTCAAAATAAGAATCTGTGTTCTCATGCACCAAAGATACAAACTTCAAACACAATACTACAACTCGGCAAATATTAGTAGTAGACAGCAACTATCATGTCCAGCAACTCAAGCGCCACAACAACAAATTGCAGGCAAATTTTATCCATCGCGTTTAAGAGGGTAAAAGGGATGATAGTTTGTGTGGCACTCGTTTTTAGCTTGCAGGACCCACGAGGACTCCTTGAGAAGAACATTCCTTCTTGCTACTGTCGTCCTTCACATCATTATCAGACTTTCTTATCCTAATTTTGTATTTAGCTTCAAAGTCGGAAATTTCCTTTTTCTTCTTTTCCAAATGCCTCGTTAAGCCTTGTGATTACCTCCTCTATTCCCTCTTTGTTGCGCTCGACGGCAGGCAGGACCTCTTTGATGGTTCTCTCGACTAGTACACCTCCAATCATCCGGTAACATCGTCTGGATGGGTCAAGTGGTTGTATCGCATTGATTACCAGTGAGTGCTCACTCACTTCCATCTCAAGTTCAGTGATTTTTGAGTAAATTTGATTGAGTTCAGATCTCAAGGAAGCGTAAATATTCGCCACTGCTTGCTCATTTACTGGTTCCTTCTGATCACCTTCAGTTTTGCTGGCCATGATTCCCTGCAAATGAGGAGAAAAAGAACAGAAAAATAAAAACTATGAACCTAGAAACAAGAATTGTACAAATAATTAACTTGCAACAGTTTAATGGTCATTGATAGAAGTCATCTCACTGCCCTACTTACACATTCCTCAAATTACCAATCTCAAACTTCTTTTTCATTTTTTTACTTCAGACTTCACCAGCATTCTCTTGAAATTTGGCTTACCCATTAATTTTGAACTTTTTCTTGAATGATCATGTCTTCAAACAATTCTCAATAACCAGTCACCGTTACCATTCAACAAAAGTTATCCTCCCAGTTCAGGCAATTGTGCTAAAAGACATTTATGATACCAAAGTCATAGCCTAAGTTTTCATCAATATAACCCAAATATGATTGGAGGGGAAAACAAAAGACTTGGCTAAAAAATAGACCAAAAACAAATCATGGAAGCTTTCATCAATCCTACAACTAAAAATAACCTTAAATAGGTGAAAACTGGCAAAACAAGTTTGTGCACTCATGAGTAAAGCTGTGCCAAAAGGCATAATCTCCTATTCTCCTCTACACTAACAACATACCAAGAGAAACAAAGCATGATAAGAAGAATCACTACACGAGAACACCCCCACTAAAACAATATGACATATTACAACTGAAATTTGACGATGCAAAGCTCACAACCATTGCAAAAGTAAACCCTTCTAGAAAAGAAGATTGCAGAAACTTCCCCTTTAAAATGAGATCAGGACAAGGTCTGCAATTCTCTAGTAGTCCCTTTTCAGCTTTGGAATTGCTTTGCAGTATCAACGGCCAAACAGTTCTCACTTGCGCATCCAAAAGGAAAAACACAAGAAAGAGTAAAGTTGACTCTCTCAAATACCACACGACAATAGATAACCAAGTGATCCACACAATCCTCATCTCTATACCACATGAGACACATCTGTGACCCCCAAAAACATTCCCTTTCTGAAATTAAAATGGGGGAAAAAAAAAAAAGCCACCACTAGGCGCAGGACATTTTAAGAAGTACCTTTTGATCTCAAAACAGCATTCAACGAATATCCTCTAGGAAACTTGCCATGAAGTAATTATACTTCTAGGAAGACAAATTTCGAAAATTTCCCATTAAATGATTGCTCCAAAAAATAATATATATATATATATATATATATATATAACCAAAACATCCCAAATGAGCAGCCACCAGTAGAAGCAGTTTCTCATACTCAACAACCAAATTGAAAAATTCAACCATTTAGATTCCCCTCCTTTGCATCCAAACTCCAATCATAACATTACAATCGACAGGTCTCAGGTAGGGTGAAGAAGTGAAAAATCTTCAGACACCTAGCTGCTTCACTGTCGATTCTTTGAAACTTTGGATTAAGAAATGGAAATACTCTTAATTTCAATTTTATCTTCTCAGGTGACAGTATTTAATGAAAAATAAACCTGTAAGAATAACTTTACCTTGAACCTCAAATCTCGACAACCGGCACAACGAATTCCAAGATTTGTGGTGCAAGGATTGCAGGGGAAAACAAAGATTCCACCGGAGAATTAAGGGGACTGGGCGGCCGACCAACGGAGAGGAGAGATACAGAGTCGAAGACGTTAGAGAGAGAGAGAGAGAGAGAGAGGGAGTGGAAGGGGCGGGGCGATCGGGGAAATAGGGCTTTTCGTTTTGTTGGACTATCGCGTTATTTAGTGCTAATATTTGTTATTATTATTATTATTATTAATTTAAAAAGTTATAAAATAAATTAATGACAAAATAAAATTAAATAGAAAATAAAATTATTATTATTATTATTATTCCTAAAAGATAAATTTTGTGTCCAGATGATTATTTCTCACAACCTTTATTATTTTTATTTTTTAATTAACTCAATGGAACATATTAGTTTATTTTATTGGTTTTTATATTTTTATTTGTCCAATCAACTTAAAAAGAAATTCATTGTTTCACTTTGTAACCAAACCGTAAAAAAAAATAAAAAATAATAATAATATGTTTTTTTTTTTTAAAAAAGGGGGGTGGGGGGGCCACCCATAGTCAGTCAAGCCCGTTGTGAATCAACGCCCTCAAAATTTCAAGCTGGGCTTCCAGGCTTCCAGTCCCATTAATTTGTGTTACCCAATTCTTCTGTTAATATGCGTTTTAACTCTTTCGAAACGAAAAAGAAATGCTCCGTTATCCATGCATGCCGTATTTGTCACACAAAGTACTTGTCATTGTACATAAAAAAAATTTTAAAAAATAATAATAACAATAAGAAATAAAAGATTTTTATTATGTGAACCCTGTATATAGATATAGAATAAATATTATTATAATTATTTATTTAATATTAAAAAATGCATCAACTATAACTATAATTATAATTAAAGATTATTACATGTTGGTTTCTATTATTTATTTAGAAATCAGAATCCAAAAAGTCAAGGCAATTTAAGTTGGTAACCAATAGCCGATGAAATGCATGCGCTAAGGCAGAACAAAAACCAACATTAAACAATGCTAACTGATATATATATTGTTTTTACTGATAGAAGAACTAGGTAATGACGAACTGTAACACAACGTCCGTCTCAAAACAATGTTTCTTCCACGTTCCAAATTCCCAATTGGAAATCCTTCGAAACCAGGGGGTGGTGGCTCAGGTCTCAAATGTCATGCTTTCTGCTTCTTTCCTGACAGAATCGAAGAGCACAGATGACAGGTACCTCTCTCCAAAGCTAGGGAAAACCACCTAGACAACATCAACGACGACAATCGATTAGTGTCAATCAGGGAGACAAATGGGGCAAACGGTTGGAAAGCCGGTGCCACAAGGCTTGAACTGATGATGCTTTACCACATTCACGGCAAACCGGGAAGGAACGATGAAAACTCACCACAATGAGCTTTCCAGCATTCTCTGGCCTCTTCGCAATCTTAATTGCGGCAGCAGCAGCAGCACCGGATGATATCCCCACCTGCCAAAGAAATTTACACGGTCAGAGATGATATGCGCAAGGAGATATAGCGAAATGAGCAGGAAGAAGAAGCAATGTACGTGCATATTTTGAGAATTCACTGGGACTTACTAGAGAACATTACTCAAACGTGAAAATTCAGGGGACCTAGAGGGTAGAGAGAACTCACAAGCAAACCTTCTTTGTGTGCAATAAGCCTTGCAGTTTCAATCGATTCCTCGCTTGATACCTATAAATTTGCTCAAAATCAGCAAGCCAATAGCTGTCAAAATGAACCTAGTTAATTGGAAAAGACAAGCATCCAGCTTCCATTTGTAGGCTTGAAATCAACGTGCACATCTCAAAAAGAGAAGGGAAAGCTAAAGGTATTATAAAGGCTATGCCGCAAAAAGTGACGATTAAGGCAAATGGTAACTCCATGTAGCGTCATTGTCCCGCTGCAACAAATAAAAGAATCTTATTCCAAATAAAAACTTCCTATGTCTGAAGAACTTCAGGTGACGATTACCAGTAGATATAGCATAACAGAAATTATTCCAGTTTAAACAATCAAAAGCATTAAAAAAATGCCTGGGCTTACTTGAACAATTTCGTCAACAAGGCCAACTTCAAGAACCCCGGGGATGAAGCCAGCACCTATTCCTTGTATCTTATGAGGTCCTTCACGTCAATGCACGTGCAATGAAGTTAAGATTAGCCAGAAACCCACCAAAAAGGACTAATTGTTACTGACAAGGGAAGCATAAAAAGCAGCATTTATGCATTCATAATGAGACAAAAATGGCTAAATGCTCGGAATATAGTAGGACTATTTTAGCGTAGATAGGCAAGAGATTTATCCACTAGAAATGTATGAAATAGAGTACCGCTACATAATCAAGTTGGTTAATTTTGGCAGCAGTTTTCCAAAGGCAAAAGCAAGTAGAATAATCACCAGGTAAAACCATTAAGCATAATACAAACTCAAAAGTGTTCGCATTTAAGAATTTATTTTACTTGGAAATTTCTTCCTCATGTATATGATCTATAATGTAATAGCTCATATTGTGGTCTGATGTCTAATATTTGAGAAAATGCCAGGCAATCAAGCAAATCAGTAAAGTACCCGGTCCTGGCTTCTATACGATACCGAGTGTCTATAATTTAACAATTCATTTCACCTTTTAGACATTTCTTCCTCCTGTATATAACATATAAGCCACAAGCCATATGGTAATCTGCTGTCTAATATTGATATATATATATTGTTTGCTTATGCATGGAAGCATGTGCAAAAGACCTGAATCGTCAAGCGATTATATCTCATTAGATATATATATATCACTCACCAGGTGTTCCCCCAGATATAACAGGGCTCTCAACTGGCTCCACACCATAGAGCTGCACAAAAGGCAAACGGCTGAGTTGAGAAGACAAACAAATTTGAAGCACATAAATCATGAATTCGGTCTGCTTTAAACGCGCTTTATTGCTTATGAATGAGTGTAGAACAACATATGTAACACAAGGTCTGAATCAACCTTTATGTTGGGATTCTGTCCTTTCAGGTATTTTCCAGCACCCGTAATTGTTCCGCCGGTACCTATCCCAGATACAAAAGCATCAACCCTTCCACCTGACCCTTTCCATATCTCTGGTCCAGTAGTCTCATAGTGTACCTACATCAACATGGATACATATAGTTTAAACTTTTCGGCAACTGGCTGCAGCCAAGATATTGAGCGAGAAAAATACCTTTGGGTTGGCAGGGTTTTCAAACTGCTGGAGCATGTAAGCATTGGGTGTATTTGCCAAAAGCTCCTCTGCCTTCTGAACAGCCCCTTTCATGCCCTTAGCAGGATCAGTGAGAACCAACTCAGCTCCAAAAGCACGGAGGATGGTTCTTCTTTCAGTACTCATTGAAGCGGGCATGGTAATGATCAGCCTATAACCCTTGGCAGCAGCCATAAACGCCAATCCAATGCCGGTATTTCCACTTGTAGGCTCAACAAGAACACTCTTCAATAGCCATTAACAAACCACAATCAAAATTAACAAAAGATTAACAGACCGCACAAGTTAATCATAGTACCAGTGCCACTCTTTAGGACACGCATAATTACAGTAATAACCTCACTCCACGCATATATATTTTTTTTCATGATACACAAAATGACACCAACCTGCCCTGGAGTAATCCAGCCCTTAGCCTCCGCATCTGCAATCATACTGTAACCAATCCTGCGAGCAAGCCCCACAAAATTGGTATCCAAAAATGAGAAAACGAACAGCATATAAATCAACACAAAAAAAAAAAAAAAGGACCCTCAAGGCAACATGATATCCACTAATGAGTTTTTAATCGAAAAACGATGGGGAAAACGAAGAAAAAATAATTAAAGCAACGTTTAAAGAAACGAGTAGGGACATTTGTTAATAATGTGAGAAAAGTACCTGTCTTTGACGCTGGAGCATGGTTCCATCATCTCTAGTTTAGCCGCAATACGAGCAACACAGCCATCAACAACGTTGTTAAGGTAAACCAATGGAGTATTGCCAATTAACTGTAAAACAAACACAAACACAAAAACAAACAAACGACTAAGTGACATCAATAAGCCACAAATGATTGTCGTTGCCCCCTTAAAGGAAGATATTAACCGCTGTTACGGTAAATGAGGGTTACCGACCTCGGTTACATCTTTAGCTATCTCGTCTCTCTCAAACGCCATAGTTCCTAAATTACTGCAAATTCAGATAACAAAGATCAATACATAATTCCAGGATTAAACAAACCAAATCCTCTCATTTATGTTGTATTTATCTATATACTAATGATTAAAAAAATAATTAAAAAAGCAAAAAGTTTATTTCTTTTTTTTTCATTTCCTGTTTCTATTTATTCGATTTTATAGGCATCCAAACACAAATTTTGTAAATTGCACATTTCCTTTCCTGTAACAAATCTGAAATAGTTGGTATTTTTTTAATCCAAGGCAATATTGAAAGCATCTGATTGCGTCATCTTTCTGTACTTGATCCCAGCTTAAATTTTCGGGAATAAAAAATGAAAGAAAGAATTATCGGGGAATTGCGAAGAAGTATAAATAAATCTAGATTACCTCCGCAAGAAAAGAGAAGAGGCAAGACAAGACAGGACAAGACAGGGCAGTACAGGAAATGGGCTTTCGTTGTTGTGTCAAGTATAACAGTGTGGACGAACATCGAATGGCTATTTGTTGGGTTTATATGGAAGTAGAAGTCGTATCTTGTTTTAATTTTCAAACGCTCCTTTGTTTTTTGTTTTTTTATTTTTTATTTTTTTCTTTCTTTCACGGGTTGTTTGGGAAAATGGTTGGATGCGCACTGTGGTGCCAGAACCAGGGTTTTCCCAGAAAAGATTGAAGTCGAGCGGGTTGGCAATTGATTTCGGGAATGTATCTGGCCCGAGTTAAGTTCCAAGTTCCAACCACGAAAATGGTCTTTCGTGGATCCCAACTAAAAGTAGTAATGTCCAAGAAAAGGAAAGCATTAATGTGTGTGTGTGCGTTTGTGTAATTAGCGTTTTAATGCCAATGACGTATTCTAATTATCCCCATTTTTGCTTATTTGAGTCAACATATTTATCACATTTATTATTAATGAATTTATTACATTAAAATAATAAATTGCCCACGCACACATATATATATATTTATATATAATTATAATTAAAGATGAAAATCATCAATGTATATAGATTAATAATAATAATTTAATGAGATTATTGTATGAGATAGGTTAAATTTACCAAATTCATGCTTTTATAAAATATGCTTTCTCGTTTTTTTTTTTTTTTAGTGTTTTTGGCTTTTCAATTTCTGCAATTTTGTTTTTGCAATCTATATATAAATCTTAGCTCCAAATTACTGTCTTTTTTTTTTTTAAAAAAATTAAGGTTGGGACTATTAAAAACTAATTTTCTTAGCTCTGATTTTATAAGCCTTCAAATGATTGTTATTCGAAGTTCTTGATTATCAAGGAATTTATAAGACTGGTGTTAAAAAAATAAATGAAACGAGGAATGCCGTCAATAAAAAAGGAAATGAGTGAGATTTCTTTTTTTTAATAAAATAGCTCCAAATATATTTTATAATAATAAACCAACTTACTTATTTAAAAATTCATATTTTATGATCAAAATTTCAATGAAAATGCATAAAAAAAAAAAAATAAATAGATGTCATTCCCTATTATAAAAATGCAAAACCTCATCCTATTGACCACCACAAACTACGTCAAAAACACTCACAAAAGCTTGCCTCTCACTGCCAACCCACGAAACAATGTCCACCCTCCGTTTCACTCCACTTCCTTACATTACTCCCGCCAAACTAAAGCTGCCTACCATTGCCACGCTCCCTTCTTTTACACTCAACTTCAGAGCTGCAGGCAGATCCTCGAAGGCCATAGTTAGATCTTACGAAGTGGTGATTGAACATGGGGGTCAATCTACGGAGCTGGAAGTGGAAGCTGAGGCATTGGACTCTGGCTTGTCCGTGCCTCATGACTGTAAGCTTGGCGTGTGCATGACTTGCCCGGCAAAGCTGGCAAGCAGCATGGTTGATCAGAGTGAAGGTATGCTCAGTGATGATGTGGTGGAGCGTGGCTACACACTGCTGTGTGCATCCTACCCCAGGTCAGATTGCCGCTTTAGGACCATCCCCGAAGAGGAGCTGCTGTCCCTGCAACTAGCAACAGCTAACGAGTAAATTTATCATGTACGCTTTATGTTTCAATACAGAATTTTTTATGTTGTACCCATGTGGTTAAGAGTATAATATAAATCATGCCTATTTTTCTATAGGAATGGGCATTCCTTGAATCCAGTCTGAATATACGATGTTGCAATGGTATGCAGCTATTAATCGGGCAGTTCCACTTCATATAATCCCCTGATTGAAACTATAGGAAAGGTCTGTTTTTACATACGCTTTTATGCGTCCCTTATACGGAGATCACAATTAGCCAACCACCACAGCAAAACGCTGAATAGAAACCAAAGAATTGACTGATTATTTATGACGGAGGCGAAGTCCCTTGTTGGTAAACAGGTGCAACCATCTCTTCGGGTGTCATTGCAAATCCATTCTCACTGCTAAGCTTGTGCTTATTGGTAAAGGTTGATCGCACGGCATTCATGGGAAGAAGGCCAAGGCTCAAACCCTGGCCCTTAGAAGCAAACTTGCTTGCGATTGAAAGGAATGTTGCTCACAACAGAGTAGCAGAGCAATGAAGGAACTCTACGAGATGTTGAAAAGATTCAAACAACCAGCCAGTAGTTATTCTAGGCAATGAATGAGGGGCTTCAGCTTATTCGCTGTCAATAATGGATTGAAGCACAATCAGAGGCTTTCTTTTCTATCTCTCCCATCTTGTCAGGGTGTAAACAGCATCATGAATATCATCAGCCGGTGCTCTCTGTAGAATTCATCTAACAGCAGCACAAGCAGCTGCGTAATTTTGTGGATGCCAGGTCAAATTTCATGTCCTTAGGTATGGAATGTGCAAAAGCCACGACCTTACTAGTATCCCAGTGAACGACACAAGCACTAATAGAGGGTTTCGATATGAAATGTCAAGGTAGAATGGTTCGTGGCAAGGACCAATAAGACCTGATTAAATGTTGGAGCTCTAACCTTCCTTTTCTCCTCAAAATTATCCTCTAGGTCAAGCAAATTGTAAGCCTCGTCATTCATCGCTATCCGTGGAAGCCGTTCAACCACAGGAGTGTTCAACTTACGACTTGGGAATTTGGGATATCCTTGCTTGTGCTTTCTCTATGGCTATCGTCATCCTTCCTTAAAGCTTCCTTCCTCTCTTTTCCCCTTGGTCCAGTTCTTTCCCTTTGAATATCTTGTCTGATGGAATTCAAAACTGCATTCTACGTACTCTTTGGAAACTCTATCAAGCTTACAAAAGAGATCTCATCAAAATCAGGATCAACATCCCGAGAAGAGGCACCATTGCCTCATTCACCAATCGCTCCATCAGAAGGTTTTCCTTCTATTTCCCCCATCCAATCCCTGCCACGCACAAAATAAACCCGATTAAACTGCCTAGGTCATTGCCACGAGCTCTATGACAACCATTCGAATTGGGCCTTCCATCGCTGAATAAGGGGTAAAGATGAATCTTGCTAGGGTAGTCCTCTAAAATGTTTTTGCCTCCTATCAACCGAAGCTTCAACAACTTCTGAGGCCTTTGGGCAATCTGCCCCTAGGCGACTACAGGCAGAAAAAGCTCGAATACGCAGACCCCCTATTAACGAACCTATGGAGACAATCTTGTGAAGATTGTCGCAAGAAAAACCCAGCTGATCTAGGAACTAACGAGTCCAACGCAACGGTGTCTCATTTTTTTTAGACCTTAAATAAATTAGAATTCAAGTTCTTAAAAATAAAAAATTAAATTCTCAATCACTAAAACATTTTCCAAAAGGCACCAGATGTAGAATTTTATACGCTAGGGTATACACCTAGTCCTCCGGATCGCGCAACTATGGATCAAGCGAGCAGAAAGCGGTGGGGCTGCTCAAAGGGAAACAAATGCTATCCTGCTTTGATCAATAAATCCGGTAAAAGAACGCCAAAATGCAGACATCATTAGCTCCATTTCAAACTCCCCAACTCTCCAGAAGTGAAAAAACACACAAGTTCATACAAGAAAGCAACAAAGTCTTCCTAAAATTAATCCCGGGAAAAGTGGAAGTTGCGGTCCGTTGATATTGTTAAGCTCCCATCATGATCAATTTCCACAATCACCTAGCGCTAAAGTTGACCAACATTAGAAATACAGCTTCTTGCCATGTCTAAACAAGAAGAATGGTTATAATTAACACACAGGCAAAGCTAAGATTAAAACAGTTAGTGATTGATTACAGACAAACCAGTTGAGAAGGAAATTTAGATTTTGGTCATCATATCAGTAGTTACCATCTTCAAGAGGTAGTCAACATCTATCGGTAGTAAGCCTGCTGATAAGCTGGTGCAAAACCATTGGCATAGCCTCCATATGCAGGATACCCCAATGGAACTGCTGGGTAAGTTCCGGCAATGGGAGGTGGAGCAGCCTCTGGTGAGTAAGCATAGGGAGATGGTGGGCTCCTGCTGCCATAAACTGCCGGTGGCGAAGGATAAGCTGACACTCCAACTGGGTACTGGGCATGTGAGGGAGACCTTACAAATGTTGGAGGGGTGGGAAAAGATGATACATAGGCATTCGTCAAGCGGCCAGCCTTAGCTGGAGGCATTGGGCCTCCATTGCTGGCACGAGTTCGCTTGTTGGCGGGGGCAACTGCAGCTGGCCTTTTCTTCTCTATCTTGGCCTTCTCTAGCTGTTCCAGGCGTTTCTTGAGGTTTTCTGGAGAGAACTCAGCCTCTAGTTTGTACTCTTCGATGCACTTGATGACAGCCCGAAGTGCTGACTGCTCTTTCCGAACAGCAAGATGCTAAAAAAATAATACCAGTTATTTGAAAAGACGAAGTTGATTTGATTCTACAAAAGTATGAAAATTCTGCACAACTAACACTTTCACCTTCGGGGTATCTTGAGAGCTGCATAAACATTAAGGCATTACAGCCTTTCTGGCAAAGCAAGTTAGTAACAGGTATAACCACTTGTCTTTTTATCAGGATAGTATCCCGTTGTTGGAAACAAAATCAATCTCAAATACTTTCTAGACACCAAATGAAATCATCTTGAGTGATAACTACTTCAGTCTTAGGAATAAACAATCAAGCCAAAAAACTGGAAGTCTTATTTTTGTGCTTCTTGTAGTTAGTTAAGACACTCAGTCTAAAAAGGCAGCAAATAACTGCTAGTGCTGCATTCCACCATTTTACAAGCAAGTTGTTCCTAAGGCTCACCAAAATATATGGAACTCTGTGACAGGAGACAGTGCTTCTGGTCTACCTCTTTTCCTTTCTCAAAAGTAAGAAACAATAAGTTCTGAATGCTCAACACTCCACAGAAAAACCTAACATCCAATGGGCTATCAAATAGGAAATAGAAAACTTCTATCCTTTATATGAATGTACCAAAATTTTTAAAATTAGTAAATTAACAATAGGTGAATAGGAATTTTGATGAGTAAAGGAACAATACCGCAGATCGACCAGTATTGTCAAGATCCTCCAAAATAGAAGCAGCAGACTTCCTAGCATCCTTCAAAAAGGCTTTTAGCAAGGGAACAGGAGGAAACGTGTCAACAAGACCAACCTCATATGTGAAATGCACTGCATCAAGTTGCTGTCCTCTACTAATTAATTCCGCAATCATATCTGCACAGGACAACTTATAACCATCAAAATAGTAGACTAGAGCATTCCTGCACTTTAACAAACCATTTCTAAATATTCATAATGTTGACCTAAAAAACATCTCTGAAAAGATGGAATTTGGAGCCAGGCAAAAATACCAGCAGACATCACTGAAAATATCATGAGATTAATGAAGAATGTATGATAAAGATCACAGTGGATTGAAATTGTAAATTGAACTCTCTAGAAGATTAGCATGCAAAACACCCACAGGAATGCTAACCAAATTGTGTGCCAAACTCAATTAAAAAAAAGGTACTCTAGCTCATAATTGATACCTTATATAAGCAACTTAAATGGCAACGCTAGACATTTGCATCACATGTGTCCAATTTTAACCATAAGAAAACTTTTTGCCCACTGGCTCATGTAACTCATATCAGTTCATCAGAAACAACAGCAGTGTAGATCCAACATTAACTAGCTCAACCATCAAAATTCAAATTCTGACAGGTTAAACTAAGGATATGGGTCAAGATAGAATCCAAAAAGAGTTATCAAAAAATGATTGACCAATATGATAGATCTAACTACTTCCCCAGTCACCCAGGATTGAAACATACACAAGTTGGTAAGCAAGAGCACTCAGTCAAGCTTAGCAATTGCAAAGATACATCTGAAAAACTCAAAGAAAACAAGAACTTTACTCGAAGATTCAATGAGACAGATTGCAAAACCCAAGATGACACCAGCCTCTTCTAAAGCTAGGTGGTCAGATATACCCCAAACTGGCAGAGATGGCTGGTTGACATGACCAATCAACTTATTAATCAGCCTCTCTCTCTCTCTCTCTCTCTCTCTCTCTCTCTCCACACAACTCTTAAAAAGTGAACTCTTTTCTAGATTCATTGGCCACAATGTTCATGTCATAAGTCTTTTTTTCAGCAATAAAATGCACACTATTTTCTGATTTCCACTGCCACAAATCCTCGCTACAGAAATATATGATCACACTTCTAACACACCAAATACCAGTTGCTTATTCAATCTGTTATAAACACAAAAACTTTACAACTCCGATCATCCTCTCCACCTCCACAAGCCCTCCACCATAACTATTTTCCCAAGAAAACGCACAAATATTCATTGTTTAAGCATAAACCAAGAGGCTGTAAATCAGTACTCTTTAGGGGCAGAAAATTAAGTTTTCCCAGCAGAAACAAAATAACGCAGGCTCAAGAATCCCAGAAAATCTAAAGCACCTGTAAATAAATTGAAAGTAAATAGCGAATAGGACCACAAACCATGGGCAAGCGACAAGTCATAGAAGTAACATACCAGGCATTTTATCGCCCAGACCAAGCGAGAGAGCAAGCTTAGGCATTTGCTTGCGCCAAGCAGACCCAACCACAAGCTTCCTATACAATTCTACATCTTCCTTCTTAACAATCCCAAAAGTCACCAAATGCTGCAAAAAAGTATGCACATCAGGAGTCTTCACATTCTCAATGCCGCCACGCTCTTCCAAGCTCCTCTTCCAAGTTTCTGCAATTTCCTTAGCCCTCTCCTTCACGCTCGGTGTCACCAGCAGCCTGGACTTACCTATCACCGGGTCCATCATCACCGGAATCAAGCTCTCTAGAATCAGAACACAAGCCCATCCCAAGTCATTCCCTTTCTCAGTCCTTTCTCCTCGCTTATCCACCGGAAACACCTCTGATATGGCCTCCAACACAAACTTCGGCGGATCCACACACTCCGCCAGAGCCAACGGAATCTGGCTCCTCAACGCGTCAAGCTCCTTCTTCTTCGTGATCACGAACTTCCAGAACTCCCCTGCCTCCATTTTTAAACAGAAAAACTTGAGACTCAGGAGCATGCCGTCGTCGTCGACGACCTGGCCGTCAGGATTCTCGCAATCAGGACCCTCGAGAGATTTCAGAGCAGCCGACTTGCGTTCCTCGACGCGGTCGAGGGCGATCTCGACGCTGCCGTCGATGGTGACCTCGCGCTTCTCGAGGGAGTCGAGGGAGGCCTTGGTCTCGTGGTCAATGGCCTGGATTTTCTGACGGAGAGCCTCCGACTTCCGCCGGATGTTCTGCTCGAGAGACGTGAAGTGATCGGACAGTTCCCTCCAGAGGAGGGTGCAGCTGGTCATCAGAGACGTCTGGCGCTGGAACTCATCGAAACTCGGCTGAGTCAACTCCGTTAACTCGCCTGGATCGGGGATCGACCCCATGTTTGGTGAGGATTTGGACCGATAAACCAACTCAGTAGCTGAGAGAAGTAGAAATAAAAAATCGAACCCTAGAAATTCAAAAGAGCGTCTGTGTGTGTGTGAGAGAGAGAGAGTGGAGAGATGGTGACGGGAGAGATAAAGCTACGAGTGAGAAATGATGACGTGGAAGCGACAAGCACAGGACACGCGTACTTCTTGCTAGAATACGCCGGGATGCGCAGGGAGGTGGGGATTTACCCGCGTAGCAGAGCGAGGTCTATGCTAACGTGAGCCGAGGGAGCGCAGGGTAAGAGTTGGTGTGTGCGGGTGACGTGAGCTGAGGGAATGTTTGGGATTGAAGTAGAAGACAAGAGGAGGAATTGCTTTCGCGGGAACCGAAGGCAGATCGCAGCAGAAGAAAAGCAAAGCACAGTGATAGAGAGAGAAACACAGAGAGAGAGAGAGATAGAGAGGCAGCTGTGAAGTGGGGGTGGTAGAGAGAGGTGGGGCCAGGGGCCACTGGCCTGCACATGGGGGTGGGTGGGATAGGATGCGTAAAACATCGCGCACACGCGCGCGCAGATTCACACGCACACACGTAAGAAGGAGCAGAGTATGAGGACAGGCGTGCGGGCATGTTGACACGAATTTGGCCTTAACCAACGAACGATTCGCGCGTCATTAGTAATCTACTTAATGCGAATGTTAATTTATTTTTTTCTGAAAATTAGAATGATATTAGTTATAAAAGGAAGATAATAAAATTATTTATAAGATTTTAAAATTTTTTATTTAATTTTAAAATTATAAAAATAATTTTTTAATAATTTAATTTAGACTGACGCATCATCTGCATTTGTCTTTATGACATGAAAATTAAAATAATAATAATAATAAAAATAAAATTTCTTTTCTTTTTTTCTCAAATTCTTGGCTTCACATGTTACAAATCACCCCCATTATTTTTCACACGAATTTCATTCCTTTTATATTATTATTATTATTATTATTATTATTATTATTATCTTCGAGACTCCTTTATGATTGCTTGTCCTACTCAAGATTAGCTACGTTGAGTTCAAAACACAAACACACACACACCTAAAATAGACTGTTATGGCTCAACCCGCTAAGGGGTAAGCCACTAATAAGTCCATTGATTGTGAGCTTCAGTCCTTGTCCTCTCTTTTTAGCCAGCGACCATCCTGCAAAAAATTCAGTCAATTGTTTTGAATTTTGAATCTCAGGCTTTGGCTCGGGCTTTTTTTTTTTTTTTCTTCTTCTTTCTTTTCGTTTCCATTACACTACATACACACACGCGTGTGTATATATATATATATATATATTTCCTTAACGCATAGATATTCGGGAAATCATTGATTGGCGGACGAAAAAGAAAGACAGACGTGTCGCGGAGAGGCTTTGTTTTGTTTGTCTAAATGAAAAAGTTCCCAGCGTGTAACCAGCCGACTCCGAAAGGCTTTCCCTAAGCCATAGCCTTTGGTCTTGGGGGACTTTGAATAGGTTTTTAAAGGCCCCCTTTCCTTTTTGTTTGATCAATTATTGCTCCCCACCCCCCGTGTTGATGATGATGATGATGATGATGATTGAGGATTCGTGGATTTTTACCTGCCCCCTAATTCATTAGTTAGGCAGGAATCGAATGGGGATTTGAATTCAGTGATGGCAACAAGCTGTTTGTTTGTTGGTTGCGATCAGGTTTGATGGGTTCATGCAATTTTTACATAGTATTTTATTTTGTCCACTTTGAATTCCCACGATACTCTCAGTTTTTGGATGCAAAAACCATCGTCAAAAAATAAAGTGACGGGAAATCAGCAGCCCACGTCAAACTGATTATGTATTCGGGTGGCCCACCAGACGGCTTTAGTTATTTGGTTGAATCAAAATATTACTGCGACGTTGCAGCGGCGGCTTTAAATCAAAGTATCTTATAATTTCTTTTATTGACAATATTATTATTTATAAACTAAATATTAAAAATACATTGTTCCATTTTCATGAAATTCTATATTTTCCTGTTCAAAATTAAAATTCAAAATTTTTAAATAAAAATTTAATTTTTTATCCATTAAAATATTCCTTCAAAAAACATTTTATTATACTTCATTGTCAACGCAACGTAATCAAGGACTTTATTCTGACTAACCACGAATATCTTTGTGCTAATCTCAAAGAGACGACGACAACATCACTCTCACAAACCAATTTTACAAACAAAATCGCACATATATTTATATACCACCAGTAGCCTACCATTGCATAAAAAGAAAAGACTGTTAATTGGTTACAATTGTTGGTATGATTCCCCACTCCCTTCTACGTTAAAAGCTATTTTCCCAACTAAAAACGAGGGGCCGAAAAAATTAAAATAAAAAGTGTTTTGTCAATAACGAACTTCCCTTTTAGCTACAATTTTATTGGCCCTAGCACTTCATTATTTTTTAGGCCGAACTCGATCCAATCAACTGACCCACCTGCCCCCGAATTTGAGCTGGTCCAGCACCTACACACCAAGCGTTCATTGAACGGAAGCAGTCCCTGAATATGGTTAGATCATAAAAAAAAAAACCCTTAAATATTCCGGACATCCTTCAAAGAGAAGTTGATAGAATGTTGCGATGGAAACTTTTTAGCAGTCACTCCCAAATTTTTAAGCAACGACGTTTTTAGCAATGATGTACACAAGAGTGAAGGCCAGGCATCTGTCTCCGCTTTTGAATGTGGTACGGACGATTATGGCAACGATACCCATAAACCTAAGATCGCTGACAAGACGAAACGAGGTAATGGAGGATGAGACGTGACAATGAGGTCTTTTGAACCTGGGGCCACCGAACATGAATCGGCCCTGCCCATATGCCATCTCGTACATTTTCTCTCCGAGATGTTCACCCCTTCCGTGCCCTGGCCAAAGCAAAATATATTATTATTACGAGTCGCTGTTGTCAACGTCTCATCTTCCCACCGCGCGCAACACAACGGTACAACCCATCATGGAAAGGAAGCGAGGATCCCGAGCACGCACACACACCCCCCACCCCGATTTAAGTTGTCCGTTTCGCTCGTGTGAAGGCTTAGCTACCCTTGATCGTGTGGCTACCCAATAATGACTGTGTTGTGCAAACCAAATTGGGCCTCTTATAGGAGCATGCCTAACCAGCTAAGAAGAATGGCAGCCGGAACAAACCATGCCAAAGGCATATAATCTTAAACACAGCTTCGAAGATGAATGGGGCGAATGCCAAGCATCTAACGTCATAATTGTGACCTAAAACAGATGGAGCCAAAAGCTTCCCCTATGGTACATGCAGTCATTATATAAAGCACTAAATTAGCACGAGCACCCTAACAGTACGCCCTCTTCAAGGATCATCAGTCAACCCGCATGAATCTTTCCCCTCTCGCACAGCACAGAATGTCGGAGTTTCACACACTTGATAACAGGGATACATTTTATGCGCCATTGTACCTCTTATGTCATCGAGAGACTACTTGGGATACACTGTATTCCCTTTGGCTCTCTATTCTGACCTTCTTCCTTGTCTCAAAATCAACCTTGCACAGATCTGAAGCTGCCAAGAGATAGCCGTACAAAATTCTCTGTTTCCCACCATTCCAATCCACCTTCACAAGGTGCGGATTTTTCTCATCGTCTTTGCCAAATGTCACAGGCTGTATGCGTTCCCAAGCCCTACGTCCATGATTGTCCTTCTCGAAAAATTCTGCCATTCGTACAGCCTCTTTCAGGCCTGACTGATCATCACTAAACTTGATAAGAGTGATGCCCATATGACCATCTCTTCCATACAATGACTTTGACTTGCCACCGGCAAATCCGAGGTCTGTACAAAGCACATTTAAAAAAAAAAAAAAAAAAACTGAAAAGGCTGTCCAGAGTTTGACTATTTGAAGCAATAAGAGTGTGGCCAAGCTTGTATGAAAGAAAGGATCAGCCATATCAATGGTTCCATTCACTGGACAGCAAATTCCAGACATACCAGATGGCAACTCAAGACCCAAGAAATATAGAGCAGCTACAACAATTCTTCGACAACTATTGGGGAACACATTTAAATGAGTTTAATGCTCAGAGAGTGATACAAGGTAACTCTATGCTCTTTTAAGTCACAAGACATGCAAAAAGTGGATATTGTATGCTCAAAGGGGATATTGTACAGCATTCCCTGCAATAGATCAAAGAAATTCTGAAAATATTCCAAACCTTTTAAAAGTCCAGCCTCCCCTCTTTGGTGTTAGCAGACATTGACATCCACAAGAACAGAGGCAGGCTAGACTGGGCTGGAAAGGGCTGTTGGGATGGGTGGGGCTGAGGGGAGTAACAATGCATCAAACCACAGAAAAAATGCCAAATAAAAGATGAAGCAAAATGCTCATCACAACTTAGCAAATAGTACATTCACACATAAATTGATGAGCCTTGAACCAACAACATATCCTAACAACCCGTCCCACTGCCCTGTAGAGAAACTTACTTTACTCCAATCACATTGTGCTCGATCTACATCGTAAAGAATGAGATTTGCAAATTAAATTAGCATAGGAAAGCAATCTAAAGATACTACTAGCCAAATGATTGAGAAAAAATGCACTAGATGGCACTCAAGTGCCTATAACGAGGAATGGATAGATACCATTTAGTTATCTATGACTTTTGACTTCAATAAGCCCCGTATGATGCAAGTAACCTAACCCTGGAGGAGGGAAGTATCCCTCTCCCCAGCAATTGCATACTTTCTCGCATCCAAAGAATCTTTATTTAGTGCACAAGCACCTAGCATAAGCACTAATCCATTCTGCCACAAGTAACAACAGTAGAACCATGTAACTGTTTGCAGCATCCAACAGTCTCCAAATGTGTTTCCATTATGGAAACATTCATCCGTAACTTAAACTTTTCTTTCAATTAAGTTGGTTGTGCAAAATACTTCAACGTGACTCTGGCACTGCTGGCTGAAGCCATTAAGGAGTGGAAAATAGCTACCAGAAGGCCCTTTTCAACATTGGAAACAGAAGTGGGTTGTGACTGTTCTAGAAATTTGGCTCTTAGATGGACCAACATCATATAATGAGCAGCAGCTGAAACAAGGCCAAAAAGGAAAGATGCCTTGGTGTTGATGCCACAAAACAGAACAAGATAACGGAGTTTCATCATTTCATTTCCAGTGTGTGCAAGCCAATTGATTGCCCATCAGTGGTGGGATACTGAGTGGTTGGATTAAGAAAGGAGCTATGCTTTTGGAGACTGCCCACCAATCTCCACAAAAGAACAAGGAACAATCTTTAGTAAAAGGAGAATGAATCCATGACCCTTTTCTACATCACCAATCTCCCTTCAGGGGATAAAGGGGTACATTATACCCATTTTGAATAACACACAGTGATATACACCAAAATGAAATCAGTAATGCACTACCATTGCAGGTTAGATATAACCTAACCGCAATGCAAGATTGAGATGATTCTGCCCTTGACCAGCAAAATATCATCACACAGAGTCAATTACCAAAAGAGAATAAAGGGACACATTATACCTCTTATTTTGCTATCCATGGCCCTGTTTCCAAACCTTCCATGCGACTATCTTTACCCTTCCCAGTAAGGGTGTTATGAACTATCACCATGGGTGGCCACATAATCAAATCATCCCGGTTTGCTGCTGCTACATCAGCAAGCAATAACTGATAAGCCTTTGAGTTATCAGGAGGCTGCAAGTAGTTCCAGCCCATTAAAACACACAGAGCTTTGTGCAGTCCCAAGTGATCCACCCGTGAATCTGCATTATCTGAGTTGTATGCATGCATAATAAGAGCATGCATGTTTGGAAAGTCTTTCGAAGACCTGTAATTTGCATACCAATGGCATTGAAGCATAACAATCAAAATTTTCTCCCGAACATTATGGGGAGTCTAAAAGTTAAAACCTAAAGGCAATAAAGACCAATGGTTCATGGTTCTATTATAAATTCAAGGATAAGATACAAGGTACAAAATAAAAACCAGCAGATTTTGTGTACTTCCATCCCAGCAAAAATAGTTAGCATGCATCAAAGTTCTATATTAAGCTATCAGGTGGAGCTTAACTTTGGATTAAAATGAAATCAACTAATGCAATATTTTCACCCCTGCCGTCACCCAAATATCACAGGAACTCTTTCAAGGTAAACCTTCAAGGGATTCCAACAGGAGGTGCAACTTTTTCCATAACCTGGGTAGGAAATTTAACTCACAGCATATATAAGCAATCTTATATTATAATATAGATACACAAAATATCTAATAATATGTAACCACAATGCTGTCACTAGGACTATTATTAAACTTGAAGCACATTCTTCAACATGTAAAACTGAACATACAGCACAGCACCACTACTAATAGTACCCTACTTCTGAGTGAACAGAAAATCCACAGATACAAAGAATTACTCATGTGAACTTGTATTACCTCCCTCTTCAATAACCAACACCAATGGAAAATAGACTGCCAACACATATAGAAAAAGCTAACAAGTACAGTGATTGAGGAACTATAAAAAATTTAACAGCAAACAGGAACAGAAGTAAAGGGATACTGAGATAAAACGAGGGAGCCTTCAATTTCACCAAGAATAAACCAGTAAAGCATCAACAGGAGGCAATGCTTGAGGCCAGAACAAACAATCAGCCAACATGACAAAGAAATACCAGACGAGCAGTTAATAATAAATATAGCTAACAAAGATGCATGAAATGCCAAGAAAGTCACATCTGTGTTTCATCATAAACCACATCTTAATCACAAGACATTCACCCACTATTATGTCACATTACTTCTTGGCTATAGAGTAACAACAAGCATTCTGCCAAAAGTATCTTATACAATATGGAACTTCAACTTTGCCTCATTTCACTCATAAGTCATAACCGCATAAAATTCCATGTTTTTTAGCACCAAGAAGAATGTGCCTGAGGCAGCCACCCCTGCAGTGGGGGGTTGTGGGGCCACCAAACACAAGTATGCAATGACATCAATAGAACTAAAAGTAAAGTAGCTACAGTACCAGAATCAAATTCTATACATGTTTAGTTAAAAGAATCTTGCCAGTTAGTTCCATACTGCCCTAAAGATACAATACAGTAGTTGCTATTGTCACTGATCCCAATGCAAACATGCTTCACGGTTTCCGCTTTGATTTTTGTTTTTTGGTCGAGAAGGACAAGGAGGGGTGCGTGGATCAGGAGAAACAAAGGCTCAACCTTTAAAGTGAAACTAAAAGAGACATGCCTAGAGAGCATATCACTACCTATAAGTGAGCCACAATTTAGTATAATTAAAAAGATCTAAACAGAAAACTTGTCACCTTTGTCCCTCAAGTAAAAATTATGCATAACTAGATATCAAACAAATAACAGAACTCCACTCATCAAACCCCACCACGTGATAGTTTTGCTGGTTTCTTTTTCAGGTGGAGGAAGGCAAGGAAGGCAGCAAGTGGAGCCTTCATACATGTGCAATAATTCATATAGCAATATCAAACAAAAATAAATTACAGCCTATCTTCTACCACACATTAATTAATACATGAACAAGTAACTTCAACAGCTACCTTAGCAACAATTTAAAGCTATAAGCCACTTTGAAATTTTATATTAAAGCTCAATGAAGTTTAATGTAAAGTCCAATTAATCCTATCAAGTCCATATGTACTAACTCTATAACTATTTGGCAGCCAGGAATGACACTCATGAACTTCCACAGAATCACACAAGTTAAAAAACCAGAATGAAACAATTACCATCCAAGATGAAGATTGCAAGAAATAGAGGACAAACCCAAATAATGACAGGACGCAAAAATATGTAGGTATCAGAACAAAACAATTAAAGCTCTGTGGAATGAAGGAAAAAAGCAGAAGTCTTGACCAGTAGCAAGTAAGCCTCAACTTCAGTGCCAATAGAGGACAAAATGAAGCCAATTTAGTTATGTAAGGTGAAATTAAACAAGGTTAGTTTCCCCTGCCCTCCCTAATCTAATGAAGCAAAACATGTGGGAACTATCTGTGATTCTACTTTACAATTAGATCATGCAAATAACTGCTACTGATCATTGAAGTCTATGCAATGAACCATAAGCATAAAGATTATCTTAATGTACATGCCTGGCCACTATTTTATTGAAAAAAAGAAAATCACACAGGTAATGTCTTGCTTCTCAAAAAATGAATCACCAAAACTCAAGCCAAAACATGGAATTTAACTAGGCATTGGGCAGGGTACCAACGAATCAGGCATCTAGGCACATTTCCACAAAATGCAATCAGAAAAAAGTTGATGAACATATTAATTCTATCTTGCTAGGAAATGGGAGTGTGCATTTTTCAATCAACTTTGCACTTAGAAACATAATGTTACAAGCACATTTTTTACTAAAAAGGATATACAAATTTTGCAACAAAAATTCCAGATCTACAACCTACCTTCACAAAGAAACAAAGATTTACAAGGAGATGACAACATCAAGTAACAACATTGCAAATAACATAAAATGGAGATGAGGCTTAGTAAATTCAATCAGTGGCTCACAACCACAAAACAAAGGAATAAGTCAATAAATGGATGGAAAATAGGTAAGACTATGGTGGCCATACAAGCTACCTGCCAACCACAATGCCATTGAAGTACAGAACTACCCAAATGAATTTATCTCTTTCAGGACACAATATCCCCTAAAGAAGCTAGAGCAAGGTGCATGCTTAGCTACTTAACCAGAAATTTAATGTCATTCTGCTGATTAAAATGGACAATGAAACAACATGTTGGCATAGACTACAAAAGACTGTATTACCATAATTGGGAATTAAACAAGTAACATGCATATAAAGTGCCCAGGGGCAGGAAACAACAGTCATTTTAGTAAGAAATATACATAAAAAGAATGCCACTTCCAAAAAGATTCTCCAAGATGAAAGAAAGAAGATATTAAGGCTTTACAACTTAAGGTTCAAAGAAAAACCAATAAACCCTAAGCAGATTCAAATATTGCCTCCGATTCCTCCTATTTACTACCAACACATTGTCAACAGCAACAAACAACATACTATCTGATGCTTTTTAAAATGCAATCCCTGAAAAGAAGCTACTTTCTTCTTTTTTAGTACATAAGAAGCTACCTTTTTGGACAAACCAGTAGTTTTTGATTAATCAGTTCCAGGAAAACAAACCAAGATATTATTAATGACAATCACTTGCAGTTCCAAAGCAAAGTAAGTGCACAACTTCTTAGGGTCTAATTGCACAATTTGAAGAATATCATACCTGTACAATACCAGCTAAAAAATTAACATTATGAAGATAAAATGAGTGTCAGAAAAGTCAATAAGAAAGTTGAAAGCAAACTTTTCTACGCAATAGGCCTTAAAATCAGTTATCAACATGCAACTTAAATATCCAACATTCACAAGAACCGGGAAAGTCTTACCATACAAATGGGATTCATGTATGGAGTGCCCCCCTAGTGCTAGAGAATCTACTCTTAACAAAAAACTATCCTTTTAAAGAAAAGGAAGCCAAAACCTAGGTCTTCAAAGCTACAATACAACAAACATTTGTAGTGTACCCTACTATTACTATTTACCTATATTGAAGCCAGAAACAACCTTTGTGTCCCCGTATCAAGAGGCACCATATTCCAAATCCATCATGAGAAAAGACTAGGATTGAACAAGATATACCTACACAAATGGCCCTACTCTTCATGCACACACAGCACAGCTTCCTTATTGCTAAAATCCAGTGCCAGAAGAACTTTAAATTCATGCACATAGTTTATCTAATTCTTAGAGCTCTAACTAGAGTTAAACATGTCCAAATGCCTCTGGCAAGTAAAGGGAAAAACCAACAAATAAAAGAGAGCTTCCAAGAAGATAAATTTACACATAGGCCCTTTCTAGCTGCACAAAAAATAAGTATCCTGTGCAGCAAGCACTTCCTTAGAGATCCAATAATTCCCTCTGTACTCTCTAAACATATCAAACCACTTCCATAGTTGAGGGACCGTATTATTGCAGAAACAAAGTAGTACCAGTGGGCAATGCAAAATATAACAGAAAACAATAAAATGGAGACAAAATTTAAAGCAATCGTACCTGCTACAAGCCACACAACGGAGGCGGCCCAGCTTCCCATCTTCCAAGTAACGCTTTCTATCGCCCTCATTCTCATTAATCACCTTTGCAAAGTACAAAAATGCTTTCTTTAGCATATCCTGGTCCACCTCAAGATGCTTATTATTATTATTATTATTATCCGCAGCCACATTATCACCAATCCTCATATGCTTTCCAGGCCTAAAATCTTGACTCAGATCCTTGCCAAAAGGGCTGCTGGTCCCGGCTGAACGCTCACCGGGAAACTTATTGAATTCCTCCTCGCTAACAAATTTCCTCTTCATAGCGTTATTTTGGATTTGAGATCGATTTTGGTTTAGATCGCGGAACCCTAACCCTAACCCCTCAGGGCTCATTGGTGGGAAGCGGGGACCCCCGGGGCCAACGGTGGGGTGCAAACGAGGAGGAGGAAAATCTTGGTAATCGGGAGGGAGAGCAAAATAGGATCGGACGCTGCCGTCGGCGAGCACGATGGTGCGGCGGTCCAGCATGTGGAAGTCGTAGGTGGGAGGCTGGATGGGTGGCGGCCCCGGTTCTAAGAAGGGGATAAGAAACGGGGCTGCAGGCATTGGTCTTAAGGCGGAGGTGTTGGACTTCGGGGACGGGGTGATTTTGGGTTTGGGCGAAGGTCTTGAACTTGAAATTGGTTTGCCAGTTTTAAGGTCATTGGATTTCGAGCCCTGCGACCGGTTTTTGCCATTGGTGGGGGCTGCGGCAGAGTACTCCCAGCGAGATTTGCGGTTGGGAGCAGCGGAGGAGGAGGAGGAGCCACCGGCCATTCTCGGTGGCTTCTTATCTTCTGCGCTCCGCAGAAGCGGAGAAAGAAGAAGGCTTTGGTCTGTTTTGGGAAAGGTGTCTACTTGACTCTTCGGGTGACATGAAGGAATAACGGGGAGACACTCTACATGTGTGACACGTTATGGCCTTCTAACGCCTTGAAACACTGCCACGTTTTTTCTCTTTTTTTTTTTATTTCAATTAAGAGACTTTGAAGAAGTCTCGTCTCTTCGTTCGCATAAACTCACACCCTCAGTAAGGGTAACATATCCGTCCAAGACCTAATTACTGAAATATCCATCGAGGGGCAATTGTAAAATAATGCGGGCGCTTGGCATTCAATATGTTAAGCCTTTTGGTTCAGAAAACCTTCATCCTACCAGGAAAAGTAACAGTTGAAGTCGAACCTTTTGGAGGGGCTTCTCCTCGACCAAAATTCACTTGCTATGCGCTGCCATGAGCAGAAATGGATATTGCTTCTCTTTTTGAACCGTGTGGAAGGGTTAGAAAATCCAGATATCTTTGAAACCATTTTGTTAAATGGAATCCCTGTACAAAAAGCATTTGATTTTTTTTGTCCAGGGAAATCCACGCTTCTCAATGCGAAGCTTCGATAGACCACAGGTTCCATCGATATTTGCCGTGCCAAACTGAAAATATAATATACCTCAGTTTCGTCATTAAATCACAAGTTCTATCACTCATGCTGTGATTTTAGTAACCCAAGCAAATAATTTTACTGTTACACACCTCAGTTCTCTCCCTCAGTGTCGGTAGCAACAGCAACAGAGGAGGATCTCACCGTGTGGAATACAAGACCATTTGTTTATTACATGTCCCAAGGATGCAGCAAATCCTTCCAAGGAACCTCGTCTTTCTTAGTTTTCATGTCCAATCCATGTTGGACATGCTATAGAGAACCAATGTGCCTTGGTCAAATCCTTGATTTAACATGCCCAAATGGTGCTTCATTATCACAATCACAAATCCAAGAGGCAACCAAACCACATCTCAGAGCCCATGCCCAATTATAGTTGTACGATGCCTTAATGCCAACTTAAACAATCCCGTGCCCGCCAATCATGAAAAGTCAAGACCGCGACAGAACTCCTTTTGAGCTGCATATACCAAAATCTTGACAGCATTAGAGCTTATATCCACCCATTAGTCACAGTTGAGAAGATTGTACAATTATGTGTTGCTCGTAAAAGTTGAATACGAGAACATGGTTAAAAACTGAGGAAGAAAGCTTCCTAATCTTAAATATGCACAACTGAAAAGATAAACTCTCAAGTAACCCATCCAGCTGCAGGTGCTACTAGCTGATGCATTTCAAAAAAGGTTTTGGTATCATAATTGCATATGCAAGTCAATAATCTCTGGACCTGGCGAACTTGCAAAATTTCTTGGTATATAGCATTATATCAAGTTGCACATGAATAAAAAAAAAAAAAAAAAAAAAAAAGCAAAAAAAAGACATTTTTCTTAAAATAGGAAATATTTATGAGCAAGGACCTAAATCATCTATTTCATTGGTGAAACTTGGGGAAGCATGTGAAAGCATTTTGGAGCATATCTGCAATTCATAAGACATCTATGAGGGAAAGATAACAAATCAAAGGAGATATCAGACCTTGGAACACTCCCAAGGCGACGTGGGTCATATTCTGTAGCTTGTCGAAGAGCCCTAGCAAAAGCTTTGAATGTTGCCTCAATTATATGATGAGAGTTTCTTCCAGCAAGCTGTATTCAACAATAAAAAAATAAATAAATTAGGACAGAACATTATGATCAATGAAAGCTTCTATATGCCAAGATACTGCAGAGAAACTCATTGGCCAAAAAAAAAAAAACCGCATTAAAAAATGTGCAACAAAAGTGAACACTCAGACTAAATTCTAAATTTAACATTTACAATACCAGTAATGAAACAAAGATGAATTAAATTGCAAAGATAATGGAAACTAAACTAAATTACAAAGAATATGGACTATGGAGATTTCATTTTCTTTTCCTCTAAACAATGAAATATATTGGTGAATCTTGCTTGAATTGCAGAATCTAAGGACATCTGGCTTCTAGGTAGCATACCTGCCGGATGTGAAGTGTCATGCCTGAAGTATTCACCAAAGACTGGAAAAAGTGTTCCACCAACTAGAAAGAACAGGTTAAACCAAAAAAAAAAAAAAATCAAAATCAAATGTCTGCTAAATTTAACAATTACAAGTATTAAATCACTAGGAAAAAGAAAAGAGTCCAACAGCCCAAATTATATAATTAAGTTCAGAATTTCCCATAGGTATGGATCATAGCACATCAAGTTGCCATCTTCATGGACAAGATTTCACCAACGTTCCTTGAATTGAGCAATAAATAGAAGTTTTTAGACCGTTGAGTGTGGAAGTGAAGAAAACAATTTTTCAATAAAGTGAAGCACCTGAGTATCATATGTTCCAACCCTCTGTGTAGGAATTTGCAAGTCATAGCTTAAATGTGGTCTGCCAGATAAATCCTGAAACAAAACAAAACAAAATCAAATTTCTTTGCAGAAGAAAGCCAATACATGACATAGTCTAGTAGTAAAGATGGATTTTGACTCAAACACAGACAATAAGATGGAGCTGTATGTATAAGGTTGATTCCAAATGCAGCATTCAGATTTAAATCATACAGGCTCAGGGATTTTTCTGATGTTTGTCTCCATCTCCTATGTCCAAAGCCATTCTTATCATACGAGAAACAAATATTGGGTATTATCTACCCCCAGTTTGAAAATCCATCTTTTATCCTTAAATGTGATAAAGAGCAAAACAGGACCAGTTGTATCAAACAAAAGGTGCAATTTATGATAAAGCAAAATGATGAGGCCAAACTCATATAGCCAAATACAATTGAATTTGGGATTAAGGCTTTATCTGTTGATGTTTTAGCAAACAAAAAAATTCACAACATATTCAACATCAATATTGCACTCAATAATAATTCTTGGGACTGAGGCAGCAGAAAATATAAGGGATGTTTAATTTCTAATCCTAAATCTCTCCTACATCAATATTAACACAAACAAAAAAAGTGAAAAACATAAATGCTGATATACCAACGAAACATGTATCAAGGCCTCATCGAGGGGAGCTGAGAAGTCACCAAATCGATTAATTCCTTGCCTATCACCAAGTGCCTGCAGCAAAGCCTGCATACAATTTGTTTTTGAAAAAAAAAAAAAAGTCACATTGCCACTCCATTTTACTAAGCAAGATTCAATGCACCGAGTGAGCAATCTATATACAGGAAAAGAGTATGAACAACAACATGTAATGTAACACAGATAATTTCCACTAATCTAAAAACCAATTAAAGAAAAAGAAAATGGGGCAGAAATTTACAGTTCCAATAGCGAGGGCAACATCTTCGTTTGTGTGATGATCATCAATGTGAATGTCACCGGTCGCCTTTACATGCACATCAAACAGCCCATGCGACGCCAGTTGCTAAAAAATTCATCATTTCAGCCACACCCAAAACAAAGACCAACGCAAACCAATCACCCAAAAATAAAGTAAAAAGAAACAAGAAAACCCAAAATTTGAGAACAAAGCTAGATATTATTCTATTTTATTTATTTTGTAAATTGGGATGTCAAAAACACTAACATCTAACATGTGGTCGAGGAAGGGAATCCCAGTACTAGAATCAGCAACTCCCGTGCCATCCAAATTCAGTTCCACCAACACATTTGTCTCCTTCGTCGATCTTGTCACTTGTCCAACTCGAACACCCCCTAATCAACCCACCCAAAAAATATTCCAACAAAACACCAAAAAAAAATAAAAATAAACTAAAAAATTAATGGGTTGGGAGTAGACGGAAACCGGATCCGATTGGCAGCGAGGAGATGATCGGAGAGCCATTGGCTGAGATTGGAGTGGCGCTGCTGTTAGGGGTACTTAACAGAGTTGTTGGATGGTTGTCCATTTTAATTGGAGTCGAGGAGAACATTGAGAGATGACAACGTGTTTGTTGTAATAGATTTGTGAGGGGGAAATTGTGAGGGCAAAGCGAAAATCTGAGCTTTGGTGAAGAGGAACAGCTTGGCGAGAGGAAACGAGCAGCAGCAAGCAATGAATGCTCCATCGTCTGGTTTTCCTCTTGTTTTTTTTTTTTTTTTTTATTAACACTGCTCATCAAGACGGGTTTGTGACTTTAGTTGCAAAGGGAAGACTTGGGTTGGGCTAGGCCCATTATTAGTAGAACACGGAAATTAAAAGACAAAAAATAATTATTAAAAGTTTAAATAAAAGGGTCCGACTTAGTAACAAGTGCAATTCGTCGTAGACATGCACATTTGAGGGAATAATTGGTTTTGATTATATCCATGGAGTGTGTAACCCTGGAGCAGGGTTAGGTCTGGGGCACTACAACATAAAAATAAAAAGGTAAAACCACTCCTGCTACTACTCCTTAAATTATTCTTACCACTCTTGTCATATACATTCGATTCGATGCCATTGAGTGAAAATTTGACGATACATGCATTCTTTTGTATCAGACGTGCATGTGTCCGGGCACAAGGTTCCTCCGCTTCCTGTTTCTGGAGGCAGTAACTGCAAAACTCATAATCCGAGAATCTCCGATTAAACCGACCGCATGGCTCGTGCACCCACCTAAGCCTTTGGAATCCCGATCTACGCCTAATTAGACACAGAACACCGCATGGACATATGGGATTAGAGTCACCTGCGTTATTCTCCATTGCCTCTTCCAGCATCCTCATCCCTGTTGCAGCTCCAGGCCTTCCGCATTCTGCATACCAGAAAAACAGAAAATTGCAATTCAATTGTTAGCTCTCCAGACTGTAGAGCCTGCCGGGCACCTTTAGAGTCAACCTTTTTTTTGGGGCATAATCAGGCATATAAACTTGAAGAAAGTATTCCAAGCTTGAGTCGGAGCTAGAATGGAAACAACATTGAAACAAGAATTAAGCAATTCCCACGGATTATGTTTCAATGTGTCAGAAACTTACAGGAAAGCAAGTGAAAGAATAACATGCATCTCACAGCAAGCATCCGGGAGGGTTCAATCTGCAGAAACTAGTAAAGAGGCTGAAAAAATATGGTAGCATACTATCACAGATTTAATCAGCTCTTAAACAGGGACTTCTCTTGAGAACTAGTCCAGTAACAATGAATTGTTGCTTCACTAGAGATGTGTCAAGCCAAGCAACTTGCACTCTTAGATAAATCATATAGTGATCAAAAGGACCACAGAAAAAACAAAGATTGTAATTACAGGAAAATTGAGATTCAAAATTCGGCTGTAGCCACCTTGCCATGTTGCAAATTTAACACCAATTAGAGACAGTGCCTCATTAATATTGGTATGTTAGAAAACTCTTTGAAGTTTGAATTCAGCAGATTCAGATATGTAAACATTTAAGGTAAGTGCATATTGATCGACAATGTATTCAGAAGATTTACACATCATCCTCCAGGTAATACGCTCCCACCCAAAAAATATATATAGGCCTATATGGTGCCAATTAATTCCATTAAGAGCCCATGTAGAACTCTTGGAACAGACATGTCCTTTGTACTCTGCCAAAGAAAACTTCATGACGTTGAAAATCACGAGAATGAGCACCAGAGGCCTAAAAATCATGATGTCATCCACTTAGGGCAATAACAAATAAGCAACTGTGCCTACCAGTCACACACCTTGGCAGATTCCCCATTGACAGAGCACAACAGGTGATTCGGCATTAGCAAGCACTCGGCAAGAAGGTTGTGCAAAGCATGAAACCAGGCTATAATCCAGTTTCTCTTCACTTCATCAGATGCGTGGGACATTTATGACATTTTGTATTGGCTCTGCACCCATGCTTATGTTGCTGCCCTGCTCAAACTCAATTTCATTCTTTGACTCCAAGCTCATTTGATCCAGAATCTTGGTCAGCAACATTGAAACTATTTTCAGACTCGTACAGGATTTCGTTGATCTGGTTGGCAGGGCTTTCAGCAGCTGGTTCTTCTGTGGATGGATTAGCTTGAATACATTCCACGTTATGCCTTTTATGATCTTCAACAATGTAATAATTTGAACAAGGTTGGCCATTGTTTGGAACAGTGAAATCCAAGACAGGCCCAATTTCCATATGATCTGAATCATCACCTGAATGTTTGGAACTTTGTTTGGCAGCTTTGTTGTCAAGTAGAGAGTCAGCAGAGTTGGTCTCTTCTACCAGGACAGCAGTCTTAAGTTCACCAGAACCAGACTCATATGGATTCAATGTATAAGCATCATCAACATTGCTCTCCTTGTAAGATTCAGCACTGTTGCATCCATCGATCTCCACAATGTCAGGGGCAATGAAGCATTTACTGTTGGGGGCAGACTCAGATAACTTGTATCTGGACTCAAAACCAGCACAGGTAGTCCCCTCAAGTGGGACTGTATTTTTAAGTTCATGAGAAGCATCTGAAGAACCAATGATCAAAGAAGCATCCTCTGAAGAAACACATGCACATGGTAAATCAGAATCCATGATAGTCATATCAGCCTGAATACTATCATCTGCAAAAGGAGATTCTCTTTTAGCCTTATTTTCTATCTTGCATATATCATTCCTTGCATCAGAGACAAAAATACTTTTCTTTTGCAAATCATATTCATCTATCTTTTTCCCTGATTCACTATCTCCATCCTCATTAAGTGATGCCATACTTCTGAGTTCATGAGATGCATATAAGGAATTACTCACTGCAGAGGCATTATTCAAGGAAACACCTGGATGTTGGGATCCAGCATTAGTATCATCCACATCATTAATCTCACTGGGACATTCTAAACTGTCATTCTCACATTCACGAGGATCAAGACCAGCAGAAGAAACCATATGAGGTTTATTTGCCACATCAGGAACATTACATGGACTGTCTTTAGATTCCATCCTCTTCGCACCTGATGAAATAAATGCAGTGTAAAATAACAATATCTACATAGGATTTCTATAAAAAATACATACATACATACATACATACATACATATATATATATTTACAAAAGATAGCTATATAGTTAAAGGCAAAATCAATAAGAAGCATTTGACTAAAACCTCTGCTGGTGGTCATGTCCTCATCAAAATTTTCTAGCTCTGATATCTGCTTCTGCAACATCTCTATACCAGGAAACACCAATATACCAATAGACTTCAACTCTTGTTTAAGTGATTCACCAAGAGCAGTGAAACCAAAAACTTCTGTCCACGTATGTGTAAGCTCAGAAATTGCAGGAATGATCAGTTTCTCAACCTTCATAGAGCAAAGAACCTGGGAAAAATGAAAAGCAGGCAATAAGAAAGCAGGACAAATCCAAAACAAAATGGAGATGGACATGGGGCCTGCCATTTCAATAGTTATTACATGTAAATGCAGAACATTTAGCAATGGTTGACAAATGCTCACCATTTGTGGTGCACAAAAATGCAGAGCATCTAGCAATGGTTGAAAATGCTCACCGTTTGTAGTGCATAAAAAAGCCGGTGACACATGCCCTGTCGTCTATACATATGACGAGTTCCAATGAATGGCATTTCTGCCAACTGAGTCCCATGGAACCTAAGCAAGCATGAGCCGTAATGGCTGCAGTTCAGTTGCATGCTAATCAAGAACCATATCCTATAATGGAATCAAAACTCAAGATCTGACCTAGTAGAAGTTCAGTCCAACTTAACAGAAGTTCTGACGAAATCAAACTCAACTAGGTAGCAAGCCTAAGAATTGGCAGCACTTAGTTGATAGTGGAACAGAGAACATAGGAAAGGAAACTCTAGTTTTAGCTCATAATTAAACAATTTAAAATGCATGACTGTTGCAAGAGCAGCAAACTCCTTTACATCCTGCTTAATTTTCAGACAAACAGTTTCCAGGCATTGGACTAGTAGCAGTACCAATATTATTTTCCATTTAGGAATTTCCCTTGATTACCATTTGATTCCTAGGGCTCTGTTTATATTTTTCTTTCTACCACAAAGTCAATGCAATTGAATAACAAATAAGTGAGCAATATATATATACCTGATGGATGCAGCAGAAATCATTTCATCACCCCTCTCCAAAATGGCTGTGCAGAAGCCACTAAAGTTCAGCCTGTTGAAGTTTGACCTGAACAAATAGAGAAAAGTAACTAACAAAAGCCAATACAGAACTACACATACAAAATAGGTTAATCACCAGATTGATAGCCCCCACCAACAAGAAGAAGCTAAAATCTAAGCAAAAATTTTTATCTAACACTGTAGTGACTCAATTTGCTGCTATAATATCATATTGACTCCATTAACTGAACCAAGATGGCTGCAAGGTAAAGTGTGAACCAACATTCCTTTCAAGAAGCTATAATAATGAAACCATGACAGACTATCCATTCAACAGAGGACCACATCTTAGGGCTAAAAAAATGGCTTGATACTCTGCAATGATTACATTATTGAGTGTAGCAGAGTTGCTTCTTCTTCACACTACACACTCACCCCCACCCCAAAATTCATCCATTGAGGCAAATATAAGCCATCATATGTTGCACCAAGGAAGATCATAGAGCAAATTTAACAAATTTATATCCCATGATCGAGAAGAGAATGCTTCTTACCCAGAGTTATAAAGAACATTATGTATTAAATTGATCCCACTCCTCCTGTCAACAATTGGCAAAAAGCATTCATCCATAACAGATAAAGCAACAGCTAGCTTTGAATTGCACTCTACCCTTTGAGGAAGTCCTTGAATACACACATCTGACACTGCATCTGTTCTATGAATGAGAGACCATGAATATCCTGCCTCTAGTTCATGTTTGACACCTAGATATCTCTGCAGTTGCTCAAAGAGCTGTGAAAGCAACAAACGCATAGGTCAACACCCTCCATTTCAAGTCTTTGGACTCAATAGGCATATCCATAGGACAGACAAGAGTGACAGATATCAGCTGTCACAATGATGATACATCATTCTCAACTACAGATACTAAGCTGGCATTTCTAGCAATGAAGTGTGAGAAGAAATTTCCTTAAGTTCTTTAAAGGACAACACTATGCTATAAATTTCAGAAGCATATTACCAATTCATTTAGCAAAAGCAAAGGAAACTGTAAGACAAACAAAAACTTAAGAGGCTTAGTAATTAGCATTTGCATTAACCAATGCCTTGGCACATATAATATGAACCAAACAAATCAAAATGCTAAATGCTCACTTTCTTGCGGTTCAGAAAGCCAAAAATTCCGTGATCAAATGCATCTTTAAGAAACCATAACATTTATGTGTTAAATTTATGAAGTCCTAGAAAAGAAAATAGTACCTGTCTGCATTTATTGCCACAAAAACTATCAGCCTCAAGAGAAGGAGCATCCATCTCTTGCATGCATGATTTGTGATCTACACGGGTAACACAACAGAAGAATTTCAACAACATTGTATATATGAAAATAAAAGGAAAAACTATACATATAAAAGAAATGGAAAATCCAGAAGAAAGATGAATACATCTCTTTGCACACAAGCTGCAAGTAAGTAGCATGGAAAAGATAGTGTCATCCTCCTCAACAACTTTCTCGCTGGCTGTCCCACAAAATTTGCATGAACAATTAGGGCAATGCCAATCACCTGGAGGAAGCATCTGCAACAAGATGATAACTACAAGTGTCTGAAGTACTTAGATGGAAATCTCCAACCTGTAAAGCAGACTATAAGACCTAAACACTACTGTAAATAATGATTAAGCTCAATTCAACACCTTTGTCTAATATATATTTTTTTCCCCTTTTAATAAGCTGCTCTGTCTAATAATGTAAGCCAACTTCTGTGTAGCTAAACATTTATGGAGCTGAAACTGATGCCAATGCTGTTTTCACATCATCATTGGCTAATCAAAGAGACTATGTTGTATTTTCATCACAAGCTAACAGTTTCTATACCCTTTAAAATAGAAACTTAAGCCATACGAAGTACTGTACTGCAAGAGACATTGATCGTACTAACTTAAATTGGGGCAATAATCTCAAAAGTTGTGGCTTTCTTCCATACCCAAAGTAAAAATCCACGTGTCAACAGATTCCCTGGGATTCTTCAAGTAGGCCATTAGACTTTCTGAGAGAAACTAAGCTAGCCAACTGTTTTCTACTATTCATTTTGAAGAAGTGTATTGAACTAAAAATATATTTTTTAGCAAACCCTACCATAACGAAAGCAAGCTTGCAGGTCCTAATAGTGTCAGCATTAAGTAAATTCTCAAATCTAAACCGATAGAAGTTATTAAATACCAAATAACTAGAAATACAACAAATACCAGACCAATAAAATCTTGCATCTTGCATCATTTAGCTGGGCATTTGTATGTAGGTATTGATGAACAAATACCAAATAACTAGAAATTATCCACATTTACCTTTATATCAAGGCAGCTCTGGTGAAATGTTGATGGACAACCATCACAACAAATCAAATCCCCACCATCTCCACAAATAGCGCAAGTATCATCATTTGGATCATCACCATCAATATCTATGGAGTGAAAACCAATGCGCTCAACTGATTCCTGTCTGTTCCATGCCTCAATCTGGCACTCCAGAAGGGAAACCCCAGAATCCAAATATATATTTTGAAATGGCTGTCGCAGTTTGCTTCCTGCATGGATCTCAAACTTTGAGACTGTAAGTATTTTACTAGCAACCACAATGAATGCCGTCTTTTGTTACCCAACCCTCCAGCATTACTTTTGTCTGCCGGCGATTCATGTACCTCACCTTTTGACTTGACTGGACTGTTCCAGTGTCAATCAACCAGGACAGCAGTGTTAGTTTTCCAGCATACGGAACAAAGCCATCACTCTCAGAGTTTGACCCCTGATTAGAATTTCGCACCAACAAAGTGCATCTACGATGTTTCCCACTTTTTCTTCCTTGATGAGAATTAAATCCAGAGAATGGTTTCTCAATTCTGTCATCAAAATTCTGAATGGAACTCTGACCTTTTGAATTTACATTGAAAGAACTATGGCCATTGGCTCGGCCCTTCACTGACTTATTACCCTGCTTTACAAAGGAGCTCAGTTTTTCTTCATGGCTACCACTGTCCATGCTCTCCTCATCAAATCTGGTGGTTAGAGTCTTCTTAATTGTAATCTCATTCTTGTTGCTACCTCTTTGCTTCCTTTTTATTTCTTTTTCCATTTTCTTGCAAGTCTTCCTTGTCAGTTGGCCAAGGACATCATTTGGTAATGGAGCAAATGGAGAACCATTAGCTCTGTATTTTGCCTCATCTTCCTTATCGTTTAACTGTTTTAAAAGAGCATCATATGCCTTGATGATGGACCAATAAGCTGTTCCAGTAGGGCTTATGTAAACCGCATCTAGGTAGTCCCTGTTCCTTCTAGGCCTATAGTCTATTGTCCAGCCTGCATCCTGAAGCATACCCCTAATCCGTTCACGCAGCTGTTGCTTTTCTGTGCCAGTACCACGCCTAACTTTCCCTTCTTTGGCTTTGGCTGGTGGGATCAGATTTGATGGTGTTTTTTCAATTTTGCTGCCAGTCCCCTTGAGGGATTTATGAGCATCCACACTCCTTGATCCCAGATTCATTGATGCATCACTGTCCTCAGAATCCATGTTGTGGCCTTGGCCTTTCTTAGTTGATGGCATCTTCATTGATCTAAGTACATCCACTTTCTTTGTTCCCATCTTCAATGATATCTCACTGTCTTCTGTATTCTGCTCTTGGACCTTGCAGTTCCTAGTCGGCAATGATCTCATTGAATTCATTGCATGCTTCTCTTTTCCAACAAATGTACCATTCTGCTCAACATGTATGGACTCACAGTAAACTGGAGGATGGATTAGAACATTTTGCTTGACAGTTTCTTCTGCCCCCAAACCTTTTCTATTTTCCTCATTTTCCAAGTGATCATAACTACTCAAAGAGCCACCTACCTTCTTCTTCTTCTTCTTCTTCTTCTTGTTCACCATGAGTTTTAAAACACCATTTTTTCCCTGAACCCTGATGGGTTCATCAGAATCATACATATCCCTCAAAAAAGATAAAGGCAGTTGAGCAGCATCTCTGTCACAATGATCACCCTGACTTAGCCCTCTTGTCCTCTCAAAATACAAATCCTTCTTCCTATCAGCAACAGAATGCCTACTCAAGCCTGTCTCATATTCCCTCCAAGTACTACTACTCCCCACCATTATAGACCCAAAAGCCTTCCGTCCCTCCATTCCATCATCTCCAAAACGATTCCTCCTGATCATTTCCCCATCATTTCCTTCATATTCATCAAACTCAAAAACATCTAGCCTATTCCTCTTCCTTTTGCTAAAATCCTCCCCATTCCTACCAATCACACCCATGACCTCATTACGCCCAACATCCTCCCTCTTGCTCCTCTTCCTATCAGCATCACTCTCTTCTACAACACGCTCGTCAAAGCCACTCAATCCACCACAAACCCTGATCGTTTCGGGGCCTAACCTCCTCCAAAATGGCATTAACAGCTCTCCACTAGACCCTGAATCGCAAAAATCCAGCCTAGGCCTCTTCTTCGCCTTCTTAGATTGATAAACCTTATGCACACCAGAAGATCCTGCTCCTCCCCAATCATCACTACCCTTTCTTTTCACAATCAAACAACCCGAAGAGCTCCTGTTCTTCACAATAAACCCTGACGGCTGGCCAGATCTCCTTTCCTCTTCCATATAACCCTTATAAAGAACACAAAGAAGCCCTAAATTCCCAAAATCATCCCAAATTAAGCAATAAATCAAATAAAAACAGATATCAAGACCTCAAATCTATCTCAAGATTGAAACGTCCAAACGAAAAAATTAAAACCAAAAAAAAAAAAAAAAGATCTGATCCAATCACTGTAAGAATGCCTATTACAGACAGCCAAACACGCGAATCGACAACAAATCGAGCCAAGAATAAAACTTAGCCGCCTCCCTTTAACGTTAAATCGGTGGCGTCAATGGCACGGTACGTGACGCAGCTTTCCGGCGACTATAGCGAGAGAAAAGTCACTCTTTCTATTTTAATGGCGTAATATAATTATAAACCAACATAGCCAAAGAGCCGATAAGCCATTAGCTTCTGTTGATACCTGTTTTTTTCCCCACCTCCACCCCCCCTCCCCGAAAAAAACCTTCTCATTTTCCCAGTTTTCCCTCCAAATCCGGTTCCCAGAGACGAATGCATCACCGTGTGATGTTGCCAAGTGGACAGGGGACCAGTTTCCTGAGAGTTGTGTATGACGTGGCTTGATCACGGAGGTTCGATCCGACTGTTCGCAGTTGACTCTACTGCATGCGAGCTACCGATTAACGACGAGCGTGAGATTCCATCGCACGTGGCCTGGGCTTTGTCCCCCGTGATGAGATCAGCGATTCTCTGTTTTTTTTTTTTTAACTTAATTAATTTTAACTAAAACTCAAATTTAAAATTATTCTGAAAATAACTATAGTATCAATAGACTAAATTTCACTCTCTTAATAATTTTTTTTTTGTGTACTGCATTTTCTTTTGAATATAATTGCACTTCTAGGTGGATTGCGTTCATTAATCGAATTATCGTAGTATTCTTTGTTGATTTTACCATTGCAGGCATCGGGACATTAGAAGCATTAATATGGAACTAGGAAATTAGTAAGACGCTCGTTTCCTTCTTCTTTTTTTTTTTTAATACTTTTGCTTAAATAAATTGTGTCGTGTTTGTGTTGAAAGAAACCGGTGCCTCTCTTTTTTTTTTTTTTTTTTGTGTCAGCAGAGAGGAAAATTTTTACCCTCTTCAGCTTCTAAAGTCAAAGCTTTTATTCTGTAATTATATTGTACTTCAACTCCTTTTTCTACTGTTGAAGTTGAAGAGTCAACCGTTTGGTGAAATCTCATACACTGACTTTATGCTTCTTGATTGCTTAAATAGCAAAAGAAGACAAATAATAATAATAATAATAATAATAATAATGATTAATCGCATCAACTGATGGAAATTCTATTGGGTAATTAATGCATTGGATCCACGTAAATAAGGACATATGATATCCAAGGCCAATCGAACAATGACACGTTTCCGACGTTGTTGGGCAGTTAATCCAACTTGAAGAGTTGCACTTGATCCCAGAGAATCGAGCTCCAAAGCCTCGAGGGACAAGACTAAACAAATGTAGACAAAAATACTTTGACTTCTTTTTTTTTTCTTTCTTTTTTAATTAGCTCCTACTAAATCTCAAATTTGACACGAGGGGACAATTCCAATATCATTAGAGAGAATAATAATGGCGCCAATTTTTATGGACCATGCAATTTTAACAGGGAAACCTAACCATGTCCGCCCTTTTTTTTTTATTTTATTTTATTCAGATTTTGCAATTTGAAAGCTAGACAATTATCAGTTCTAAATTACAGAACTTTAACAAAGAACATGGTTTAGAGGTGCCTAAATTCGTTTTGGCCACTGGCCAGTCTCAGCAATGACATCAAAAAATGGGTGCCTTAGAACAAGTATGGTTGCAATTGCTTCCACTAAAATAGTTCCTCGTTTCTTAAAACCCCAACACGCAAAAATGTTCAGCGGACTGGCAAACACAGCAAAGTAACTCAAACGAGAAGTACACAAAACCTTCTTTGAGCGTTTGACAGACAGAAAAGAAACAGAAGAAAACGGCTAAGCAGCCTGTAGTACAACTGCAAGGGATTAACTCACCATCCTGAGGATCTCACTTCTTCTTACCTTTGCCAGCATCTCCGGCCTTTGTCTGCAAACAGATGAAATGTCAACGCTGCTGCCGGAGGTTATGACATAGAAATTTATAGAAATAAGCATGGGATTCCAAAAAATGATGCTTCGTTACCTTCTTTACCCCTCGGACTTTCTTGGCTCTGTTCTTCCTTTCCTTCATCTGCTTCCTTGACTTCTCTACCTTGGTGTCTAGTCCATTCTACCAACAACCAGCAATTCAGTGCACTAACATGGATGAAACAGAGATATGCAGAGGATGAACTTGTAAGACACACGGAAACCCAAACAGATGCAATAATGTCTATGTCTCCATGAGAAACATATATAATCCTCAAGTTCTTTATTCCTAACCAGTAAGCATATTTGACAAAATCTTGTATGCTCAAAAAGTTTTAAGTCCAAACAATGATGTCTAAGTATGCAAATATTTATTACATAAAATTAAGAAAGAAATAGAAAAGCTATGCACAATTATTAAATCAGTGTCATCACTTGAACAAGGTCAATTATATAGGATATGCGATTTCAAATGCTTGGCATGGAGAATCTTGGACATTATCCTATAATACTATGATTCAACCTCACACCATGAAGAAAAGGGAGAAATTGAGGCTTTAGAGCATAATTCATAAGAAAGAGTATAAAACTTGAAGGCCAATGGATACAAGCCAGACCAGTGGGATAATGTTAATTTTGAGTGCAGTTATCTTTTGAAAAAAAAAAAAAAAGAATTGCAAAATAGGCCAGTGAAAACTACCCAACCACAAAAGCTTTGATTCCCAAAGAAAAAAGTATGATAACCAGAAATTGTGTGCCCAAGTACAACATAAAACCCATTATATCAGAAATGCAACAAGATCTTATAAACACCAGTAACAAGATGAAAAAGTGAAAAGCCAAATTCATTAATGTAATGATCTTAGTCTGGTCAAAGCATATAAACCATTTGCCTAGAAAACATGGAACGCGCCAACATCCAAAAATTCTAGGTAAAAAAATCCAAATAAATTCATCTGACCAGCAGCCTTTCATCTCAAAACTGCCTTGCATGACAAATCTACCCCCAAAAGGCCTCTGAAACAATCTGGAAATAACTCAAAAGTGCACAATCATCCTATATCTAAAACTATAACTACAGATAATTATGTAATTATACAAAACTTAAGATATCATTCAGATATTAAAGATACTCTCTTACGAGACATATCACATGTAAATAGGCAGCAACAACAATAAGCAACCAAGTGAATACGGTAAGTACCTGAATTAGTCAAAGTACCTATTCAAATGTCGTGTAAAAAGGCAACAACAACAATTAGCAATCAAGATATGCAATAAAAAATGAAAGAATATAGTAAGTACCCGAATTAGTCTATACTTAGGCTCATACTTCTTGGCACTCTCGACCGAGTCATATATCAGCCCAAACCCAGTTGATTTGCCACCTCCAAAATGAGTACGAAACTTGAACACAATTATGCAATTCGGGTCTTTCACTTCATATAAACTTGCCAGCTTCTCCTTCAGCTCAGCCTTCGTGATTAAGCAAATATCAGCTGAGAAATCAAAATAATTCCCTAAAAAAAAAACTAAGGAGAAAAAGAAAAAGAAAAAGAAGGTACCTTGGAGACGTTGGGTCTCCCTGGATGCAGAACATCGATAACCTAATTCAAACCACATTTAAAACTTCCTTTCACTGACCATTTTTACACGAAAGTTTATGATGCAAACACCCACCAAAAAAGAAAAAAAAGCACAAAATTCAAAAAGAAAAAGACAGATAAAGAAAAAAGAGACAGAACCCACAAACTGTTTTCTTGAGAGCAGCCTGTTGGTCATGAACTTCCTCGTCCTTATCGTGACAGCCTTGTCCGCCATGGTTTTCTGCCCTATTAAAACACACAAATTAACATATATATATATCCCAACAACAGACGAATAACCATACACACAAATGCAATCGAATTTAGTGTAATAAGACCAACAATTTGGTAAACAAGACTTCGAGTGAGACTGCGTTTGGGGAGGAAGAGTGCGAAATTTGAGTACCGTTAGGGATTTTGAGAACAGTCAATACATTCGGGCTATGTTTGGCTATACAGGGTTATGTGCCACTGGCCCGAGTGGGGTTACCTTCTTCCAGGCCAAGAAACATAGTTATCGTTATTATTTTCTATTTGCCTATAATTTAAAGGTAATAAGATTCTGCACAAAAGTAAAGGAAAATTAGTAAGTATCAATTGGCAACCACTCCCATCATTCAAACCTAGATTGACAGGAGATTTTTAATTTTGTTTTTTCAAAGTAAATTAAATTGATTTTGTTACGGAGGAAGTTCTCAATTGTTTAGAATTTATTTATAACATATATTTTAACCTTACATTTCACGGCAAAAACTGCCTGAGAAAATACCCTCTTGTGAAGCCAATTGTTGCAGTCAGCCTTTAGCTGTCCATGAATTTAATCTTCAAGCCCAGAACCGAGCCTTTTTCTCCTTAGTAGAGCCCAATAACATTTAATTTTACATAAATTTCATATAAAAATTTATAATATTTTTATATAATTCTCTTATATTATGTAAAATATTATACATATAATACAATTTATATTGTGTTTTACTAAACGGCATATTTATAGAAAATTTTGCCTATGTTAGAAAATATCAATTATATATACATGCACATGCATGCGTGCGCATATACACCGTGTATATTCAATCTAATTTAATATGTTCATGAGTTAAAGATTAATTTTCTTATTTCACACAATAACAAATGACTTCTAATCGAGTCCTGTGATAATTCCATTTGACCCCACGTCTTTAAATGGAGGATATTTTGAAATATTCCACGCGTATTGACTCTCGCCTGAAAGTTTGAGACTACCAAAAATTGAGGTATCTAACCGCGAAAGGATATTGGAATCAGAATCATTAGATTCGAGTTTCAATTGGATTGTAAAAACAAAATGGACCGACATGGACCAGTATGTCGGAGAATAAAAAGGAAAATTAAAGGAAAATTAGATATAAGTTAGCGTATAGAGTTAAAAGATAAGTTAAGTATACAGACTTCATATATTAAAAAAATAAAATTTATTTTATCAAAATTAATATCCCAAATCATTTTAGCTTTCTTATTTCGTATTTTCTCTCTTTATCAATTTTTTTCGTAAAATATTGAGAAAAGAACAAGAAAAAAAAAAGAAAATCTCTGGAAAAGTAAAAAGTGAAAAAAAAAATAAGAAAATCTTTGATAAAAGGCAGCCCGCCCATTTTTCACAAGTTACGGCACGAGCATTGGCCCTCATTCTCACTAACCAAAAACGTGCGCGAAAAAAGCGGGCCGATTCCACGAAGCCGCCAGCGCCAGATTGTCATCCGGCTAAAAGAGCTGACACGAAATGCACTTCGCTTCATTCATCACCCGTGGTTCATAAAGCAGCCAGCCATAGCCTCCTCCTGCCCCCAGGAGCCCTTTTCAGTAAAGGCAATAGAGCCCTAATGAAGCCCTGTTCGTAATTTAATTATATAAAGCCCTCTCTCTCCGTTTCTTTTTCTTCTTTTAAGCTATTGGGAGACAAAAAATGGAAACGTCGCCCCTGCTTCGAGCTCCGATCACCGGCCGACGATCATGGTCACCAACGACGATGGCATAGACGCCCCGGGACTGCGCTCTCTGGTTCGCGTCCTCGTCTCCTCCGGCCGTTACCGTGTCCTAGTTTGCGCCCCTGACTCGTACTCTTCCTTCTCTTTATGTCTCCCACATAGCCGATTCTTTTTTCATTATAATTATAAATTATGAAGTATTATTATATTTATTGTGAAGAATTTCTTTTTATATTTTATTTAAACGTCAAAAAAATAAAAATAAATTTGGATTGTAAATATTTTATAAAAAAATAAAAAATATATTTTATTTTATTTTATTTTTGTTTTGCTTTTTGAAGAGAAAAAAACTTAATTTATGTAATTAGACTCATAAAATAGATAATGTAATTTATGGCATAATTTACAAAAGTCATAAAAATTTAATAAAACCAATTAACATCGACAAAAAAGTCTATATAACGCTAAGCTTAAAGAAAAATTAATTAGGTAAAATAATGAAATCGATCAATACTAAAGATCTCAAATCATTTACTCTAATTAAGAAAATAATAATAATAATACAAGTAAAAAATACTTATAATTTTATAATACTAAATATATGTTAAAATTTTAATTTTATTAAAATGTTAAAAATTATGATTTAATTATTAAATTAATGTTAAATATTATAAATTATAAAAACATATTAAAACAAAATTTAAAATTAAATGAATATTCCTGTATAATCGTTTCACAAACTTGTTATCATGTTATGCCTAGAGATTCATCCGTGAATGGTATTGTTTGTAAATAAATTTTCTGCTCATTTCCTCTTTGTTTGTTTGAATCTTGCGCAACGTAAGCAGTATACCTAGCACTGGTCATTTCAGTCCTTCCCTCGTTTCGGCATATTCGGAGCAAGTGGTTCGATTCGCATTCGTGTTGATTGTTTCAATTTCAATGGCGTTACATAGAACGCGGCATTGGAATGTGAACATCGCTGAGTGGATGTGAAGGCTGATGCCTGCTTTTTGTCTTCTGACGTAGTGTAAAAATATTATAATAATAATAATAATAAGAGAGAGAGAGAGAGAGTATAGTTATTCATGGTATTTTGAAGAGTTAATTGTATGGTTTGTGCATTTTTCCTTTTCAGGGAAAGGTCAGCCGTTAGTCATTGTATCACTTGGCTTCATGCTGTTTCTGCACGGCGAGTTGATATTGGCGGAGCAATAGCATATGCAGTTTCTGGTTTGTCTTCTTTTACAATTTTCAGACCGTCTCAATTCCCTTTTTTCCAAAGCAAAAGCTGAGGTTTTTGTGTCTATCTTTATTCTTTGCTTATATGGGGAACCGTATAAATTTACGTGGATGCCAGATTCATCTCGTGAAGAGTGTGAATTTTGTGATTTAATGTCATTATGAAAAGGGATCTGTGCTTGGGAATTCCATAGTATGCGGGCATTTGCTCAGGGTTTCAATTATTTCATCCAGCATTGTACATCATGCAACAGCCTATAATGAAATTACAATGCGTTATTGTGTGGCTTGGGTTGTTGAAAATATATCGGTAAAACATGTATTTTGTCAAAGGAAAGAAAAATTTTGAAAAAATATATATTGTAGTGCATCTTTTGTCTACATTGGCTCTACTGCATGCATTTTATCGGCCATGACAAGTAAATGTATGCAAGGACAATTAAATGCATGCAACCCAAGGAGTGTACATTAGGAAGCTGTACGATAAATAAGGTTGTATGGGCAGATTCCTTTTCATTTAAATGACCTAATTTGTACATAGTGTTTTGACCTCATTAATAGAAACTAAAAAAAAAATGTCATAGAAGTTTGTAAAATAAATGAGAGATTTGATACAAATTATGATGTATAAAAGAAGCATGTATCAAGAGAAAAATTTTCAAAATTTTTCCAAAATAAAATTAAAATTTTCTCCATTATGCTTTGCAGGAACTCCCGCAGATTGCAGTTCTTTAGGAATCTCAAGAGCACTCTTTCCAGAAGTTCCTGATCTGGTATTTTTCTGACTTTTCTCTGCAGCTTTGGAAGTGTTAATATTCTCATTGCTTAAGACATACCTCGATTCATGCTTCACCTGTCCCCAGCAGACCTGCAAAATGACTACTATAAGTTCATTATGACAAGGATACCTTCCGTTTTGGAGCCATTTTGTTGAACAACTCTTTTATATGATTTTACACATTCTTTGTACATAAATCAGCTTCTTCTTCTTCTTTTTTATTTATCAAGGTGCTCCATAAAGTTGTGATGCATTCCCTATTTCTATGTACAGGTACTCAGTGGCATAAACTTAGGCAGCAATTGTGGGTATCACATGTTAGTAGCAATTACGCTCTCTTGCTTTGCCTGTTGTCCTAAATTTCTCAGCCCCATTATTTCATCTCCTCCATCCATTCTCCTCCCCTCACTATCATTCAAATTTTCGTGAGTAAAAAGAAGGGGGAATAGGGTCAAGCAAGAAAGCACCTAAAATAGAGTGCAAATTGTCTAGAATGTATGTAGAAAATAGAAATAGCTTTCATAATTATGCAACAATAATATTTTCCATCATTGAATTGACATCTGGTTATAATTTCTTTCAAAAGCTGTAGCATACAGTTCTGATAGTTCACCAGTGTGAAATTTTAAGGACAAGCAAAATTATGAAGATATGATATTACTGAGTCATAGTACCAATAAAATAAGCAGCCTGCAGTTTATGTTTTAGATCGGGTTACTCATCCTAAAAGTAAAGGGGCAATTTTTTTTTTTTTTTGTGCAAAAACTGCAATTGTATCTTATGATTGGAACTGCAGTGTTTACTCTGGCACAGTTGCTGGTGCTCGAGAGGCCTTCTTTCATGGTTTACCTGGTGTTTCAGTATCTTATGAATGGTATGTAGGCATGTGTCGCAGAATATATGGCAATGCCAGTGAAAAGCTAGCTGCTTTTGGCTAGTCGTTACCATGTATGTCCCATAGTATGCTTATATGAATTTTCGTTATATGTAGGGTTGAAGGTAAGAGCAATATCCAGGACTACACTCTTGCTGCTGAGGCTTGCCTGCCAATTATAAGTGCGATAATCACTGAGATTAGAAATCAAAATTATCCTTCAGCGTGCTTTTTGAATATTGGTCTGCCAACAGATGTTGCTAATCATAAGGTATGTGGCAATTATATGTCCCCACTTGCAATAAAAGTTGTTAGCATCACCATTTCTGTTGGACGCTTATTCATTTCATAGATTAATGAACTTCTTTCTTCTCGTTTTATCGTCTCGCACACTTAATTTTCTTTGTGGCCTGTTTGCTTGGCCTAAAAAGGGTTATAAGCTCACCAGGCAAGGTAAAAGCATTTATAGAATGGGGTGGAGGCAAGTTACTTCTAATGCACAAGGAGGAAAAATGTTGTCAACAATGACGATGGATGAAGTTCCAGCTTTACCAACAGATAATGATGCATTATATACATCAGAAGAACAACTGTTGTTTAGAAGAACAGTAATCTCCTTTCTTTACTTCTATCTGTGCCTTTATTGAGAAAGCATTCAACAAATGTTTTTGCTAATTTGGCATTCCCATACTGTTGAAACATTTAACTTTCTTAATCTAGAACAAAATTTCTTTTGCATCTCCATTCTGCAAGTACTCAGTGGTGGAAGATACTTCTCTCAACAGATGAGAATTATAATGCTATCTCACATGGCTTATGTAGTTGACTGAATCAACTGAGTCAACACTAACAAGACTGATAATCTGATTGTTCAACATTTGGCTTCTCTGTCCAGCTTAAATAGATGATTTTTTCTCTTTCATTTCATCTTCATACTGTTTCTTGTTTTGAAATACAACTGCACTTAAATTCTAATGTTTCTTTACCTTTCCAGGTAATTGCACAAGTTGATGATGCTGATGATGACACAGACCATAGACTTCTTCAGGATGGATATGTGTGTGCTTTTTTCTTCACTTGATGAAACTTGAATGGAAACTGTGGCACAGTGTTAAAGCAATCCTGATGTTTCATTTCAGATTACTGTAACTCCTGTAGCTGCCCTCTCCCCTGCAGATATAGGCAGCCAGCTGTACTTTAAAGATTGGCTGCCAAGAGTGGTCGAACAGTCATCTTCATCAGCTTTATAATCTAAGATCTTCCAGGTAAGTAAGCATCTCGGTGGAAGCCTTCGTAAGTTTCATGGAGATTTAAATACTAGTAATCTCAGACCATCTCTTGATCATGTTTCCATTAATCCAAAGGATATTTCAATCCCATCACTTGATGATCCCTAGTATTATCTGTTTTACATATTTCTTTTTATGTTTCATGCATCCAATCAAAATAGAGAAACTTAATGTTTGGGATGAAAATGCTTGCAAATCTATTGTAAGATTTTTGGTTGAAAAAAAAATGTTTGCCTTACATCCACTATTATGCTTGAAAAGTTGTTTTGAGGCAGAAACTATGAATTCAGCTAAGAAGCCTATTGTTATTTAACACACATTGATAGAGGAGATGTATAATTTGCTCGAGTTGATATGTCATCAATATATTCCACCCTAAGGCCGTCTGCAGTTTTAGTTTCATTTCGTTGTTTGCTGACACGGTAGTTATGTCTTAATCTTAGGAAGGTTCGTTGGATATCTCTCTTTTGTGACCAAAATTCCATGCATTTTGCAGAGTTGAATACCAATTCTCATTTTCAGGACATTCTTCCTGCCATCTTGCTTATTTCTTTTGAATGAAAAATCCAAATTAATGGCAGGACTCTTGCTTTCTTGGCTCATTGACTGGATTTTCAAGTAAAAATGTGAGGACGAGGAAATCTTGTAGATTCCTATCTTCGTGGTATGATTTTTTACCTGCTTATATTCGCCAGATGTCATTTTTCACCTGCTATTTGTGCCCGGTGTCTATGTTGTAGCACTTTGTTTCCAATTAAGAGCCATAAAAATGCTCTTTATGACTATTTTGTATCTTGATCAATGAGAAACTCATATGTCATGACTGTTTACCTGTGGGTCATTGTAACAGCGAGTTAATAACAGTTTTCTCTTGTGTTTGGTATTTGATATGGTGCCTTGGTTAAGGCACTCATGAACAGGAATTCATGGTAAATCTTAACTGTACAGAACCTTGTGTCGATTTTTTGAGATTTTCACCAATCTATTCAAAAATTCCCTGTAACCACACGTCATTTTCGAGAGAAAATACCTATAAATTTCGATCCCGAGAATTGCAATGGACATCCACACAGCATGCCATGTACAGTATACTAAACTCTTGCAAGGCTTCTTATGCTTATTTGGAATGTCCTCTCGTTTGCCCTTCGCTGTAATCATAGCTAAAACTCATTTTCTAAATTCTTATATGTTTTCTTTTGCCTGCCCCAAAGCTTAAATCATTCTGCATTCTTTCACTTTATTTTTGGACTTTGAAGAGCTAATTCTCATTGTCAACGGTACTTTCCTGTTGCGTGAAGATATCTCTGCTTTGTCATTAGTGAGGGAAGATTCCTACTTCTGCACGGTTTTAGAACAGAGTTGATCATGATTGGCACACATAGATAGTTTATTAAAATGTCTATTGAGGACTTGAAAAAACATCCTGATTGTCTATCCATTCTGTAGCTTTTCTTAAGTTTCAGGAGCAAGAAACTGACTACCGCCCAAACTTCCGAAACTGAGAAAGCAACAATAAGCCAAATGCAGCAAAAATGGAGCTTTCATTCACCCATACCTCGTGGTTTAGTGTCATTAAGCACGTTCACGTTATTACGTACTCGATTTGAAGACGCTCATGGACATACATCGTAGAACACTCAAGACGTAAACAGATTAACAGGTACTTACGTTGGCAAGCACAGATAAAAAACCAAATGTACTCGTCTGCGGGGAATTGAAAGAAAACTAAATAAGATTAGGAAGAGAGAGAGAGAGAGAGAGATGACTAATGAGATGGAAAAGAGATGTTCTGATACGAGAGAAGGTTAAAAAGCAAAGTAAACTATAACCAAAAAAATCCATTTTGCGATAATTCTAAAACACCATAAATATCATATGTACACGACTGGATATCTCATGGTTCTGAGAAATCTCTGCAATTTTTGGCCTTCATTGCTTTGGTGGCACGGAAGGTGCATGCGTCTCCACTAGTATTGACCACAAGACATGCACATCCTCGTAGGGGCAGGACTTTACATCCTCGTATAGAATGTATATCCCTCTCCCTGCGAAGCGGAAAATATAAGTTTAAGTAAAAAAAAAAAAAAATCTACGAGATGATGGAATGGAAAAGAACTAATCTTCCAGTGGAATTAATAAAAGATAAAAAGAAGTTGAAAATGAGATTGAATGGATGAATGAGTTGCAGGAACAACTCAAGCATCTATCAAAAATTCATGCTGAAGCAAAGAGGTGATAATATTCATTAAGTAGGGCTGAAGAAAGATGCAGAGACGGTTTGGTCTTTGTTTCCCTTTAGTTACAATTGTCAATATTGTGAAGTCATAAAGTTAAATAGAGAATGGTAGGGAAGGAAGGACATCGGCGTCACTGGTAGGGGAATGTTGTTGTTATCACTGAAGTGAAAATATTGATCAGGTTAAGAGGTGTTGCAATATGTTTAAACGAAAATGCTCAATAACTACAGAACATGATATTAGGATGCACGGAGTGTCAATATAATGAAAATGCAGCTATGGGAGAGAATAAGGACGTACTCTTTGGAGTTGGGTGTAAACGAAACCACAGCTTCTTTAATGGGGAGAGGAGGGATTGCATCCACCCCATTTACAGAATGGGGTGTAGTTAGCTCATCTGGGTGGAAGAATGAGAGGGAACAAAATAAGACAGAAAAACTGTCTGGTTTGCTTAGAAAAGGGTGAACTTTGAGGCCAATACGTGGGTAGAGCCATTTCTATATTTCCCTTGCATTCCAATCATGAATTTCACATTTTGCTCTTGGTGAAATGTCATTGTCAAATCTCAAACCCTTTTCACCTTCTAGGAGAAGAAGCAATCCTACCAATCCGTAGTGCTTTACACGCTTCTTGCAAACTCTCTCCCAGTGTCACCATATCGTATCCTTAATCGCTTCCCTTCTGCTTCAAGCCTTGTTTGGAGTCCTCATTACTTTTTGTGTATAGTAAATTTTGGGGTGTGGCAAACCCTCGTGGGGTTCTTTGTATTTTAAGAAAACAGAAGCCCTGTTTCAAGAGTGTTTTACAAGTCTCCTTCTCGGATTCCCCCAGTTCTCGCACCTGTCCATTGGTTGCCTTGAAAGTGTAACAGTGGCTCGCTTACTGAAAGGTGGCAATTGAGATTGGGACAAATGGCAAAATTGACCTTCGTGCTAGAACATGAGAATCTTAAGCATCTCATTATCACTCACGTTAAAATATAAAAATCAGCCATGAGGGCACCTAGAGCCTTAGTGCCTTCCCAAAAATTAGTTCGATGTCCCTTATCGCCAAATGATTTACTTTCCAAGGGGGAAAAAAATTAATTGTCATTGATTTTATTTTTTGGCCTGACTTGTGTCAATCGCAACTCTTTTCCTCGAGCATTGCAGGTCTTCCGTCATTCCAATTCTATGGAAACAACCCGAAATCAACGGGAAGTTCTCCACATGCTAAGCTTAGGTTACAAGAAATTCCAACGTATCTTTTTAAATGGTACATTCACTTGGTATCTCACTTTCCTTCACATTCAGGCGTGAATTGGGCCAAGTCTTGGAGCGTTAAAGCTGGACATAATCCTTGTTGCAAAACGAAATGCACCGGAAATGTGGCCCAACCATGAAGATTAATCATGTTTCTAAGAAAGCCCTTAAAGCATTTTATTATGTTCTGGGCAACTGCTTGCTCTCATGGATCGGCTTGCCGAATGGGTAACGGTGGTTAGGCCTGGCCCATTTTACGTTTCTAATTTTGTTATAGCTCTCTGAAATACTTAAACCAAAAAAAAAAAGAGAGAGAGAGATTAAACCAAAATCTCTCTCTCTCTCGCGCGCGCGCGCGCAACTATTTCCACTTCGTTTTCTTTAAAAAAAAAAAAAATTGTCTTTTAATAACACATGGATACATCTGTGAATCAAAATGTGAGTTTGTTTCACCATCTTAAAGTGCTCAACGGAAGTGCCCACGAACACATCATGGCAAAGAGGGGGTCCACAGTAGACATGTCTCGAATGGGGCCCTGGTTCAGTCACAAGGAAATAGGATGTTGGGGTGGTCGGGTCCCACACCCCATGTGCGGATCCATTTGAGCAGTGGTCAACATGCAAGCCCTCAAATTGGAACTTAAAAAACACATCTGGCTCTAATAATGTCTCCCTGAGTCCTTATTCTCTGCAACGGTTCCTAAAAGGTCCGTCATCGAATGATCCTTCAATTCCTTTTCTTTTCCCTGTTTAACTCACTCCACTCGAGACCTCAGTTTACCTTTACAACGTTAACAGAACTATCACTTCACTTTCCTCATTTTTTTCTTTTTTGTTTTTTTAAAAAAAAGTTGAAGATAATATTATTAAAGGATTTAATTAACTGTCCATAGGCCCACGAAGGGGAGAGATCGCAGAAGCCAGGGAGGCAAGCACTTTAGCATATAATAATATATGGTTTGAATTTAAAAGGGCAAATGATTCAGCCATGACAAAAATGTCCTGGTTAATGGGTCTCAGAGGAAATGGAGGGAGGAGGGTGCATGGTGTTTCAAAATTTGAATTGTCGACTTAAGGGGGTAGGTGACATTAGGATTAGGCGAACTAACTCTATTTCATTGGGACCACGTAGGAGGGGCATGAAGCAGCAAAATCATGACCTTATAAGTATGTTCGGTTTACTTATTATTGATTGCTCCCGGTGATTATAGTCGCTGATTGATGTTATTAATAATTAAAAGTATAATCGTGTGTGTGTGTGGCTCGATTGATAATGAGTATTGCCATTAAATAATAAAATGACAAATGAAGATATTGTTTTTTTACAGAAAACTTTTTTTTTTTTTTTTGGCTAAAAGATATGATTATGCGCTAGACAAGTTAAGCCAAGTTAAGACCCCAGGAAATTAGTGAGATTTAGGAAATACACTGCTCCTATCCTACTGACAGAAATTCGAATCTTTTCGACCCATTGCAAAGCGATAATTTATATTGAAATTATTCACTTTTAACATGTAAACGACGACTTATGTTTGACTAGATTAATCATACATTTAATATGGTGAAACTGATCTGACTAATATTGCTGTAACACAAGCCAAGAGAAAAATGACGATGGCAAACCGACATAGCAGAAAAGAAAAGAAAAGAAAAAAAAGGTGTACGCGAAATATGACATCATGTGGACTTTAGAAGGCAAAGAAGAGAATCTGTAACACATTCGAATGGAGACAAACGAAACATATATTTCACTAAACACCAACCTTTTGCGTTGTTATTTTAATTGCCACGATAAAGCTTACACTTTAGCTTTGGGAAGCCCAACTTAACAGCCTAAACTACGCTTTTGGCCATCTCTAATTCTAACACACTACAAGCCTCTATCTTATTATTATTATTATTATTTTCTTTCAAAATGTCATCAAGCCTCCCTTTTCTCTTAAAAACATTGTGCACAAGACGATTCTTTCCTTTTAGTTATTATGTGTGTGTGTGTGTGTGTGTGTGTGTATATATAATATCTGAGCATATCAGGTACAAACATTTGTTTGCCCATTGAGCTCATGCCATTACCCTCAGCCTCCAAAGCATTTGTTATGTGTAAAACAATGTCTCCTTAATGTATGTATGTGACAAGTATACGTCCATATATAGCAAGCCTTAAGTCACGAAAATAGCCTCTCTCTCTTTTATTTTTTCTTTTTCTGTAGAAAAATAAGTGTATCTCATGCTCTCGAATGCCTTCTTATTTGGACGGAAATGTTGTATATCAAAACTATGAACATTTGATCCCAATGGATCGCAAGATATGTTGTTACACATACGGTTGGCTTAGACAGCCATTTTCATACACTGGCGGTTCTTTGAAATGTGTGGATTTTGGGTGTCGTTTTGACTTAGGCGAAACAACCCTTGGGACTTGGAAGCTCTTTTAACTATGTATGTATCGTACAAGTTCTTACCGACTGCAGTTTTGATTTGAGAAAAATCATTTGTTTACGTTTTCTTCTCTTTACCATAATCTTCCCTCCCCACCCCCCCAAAACCCCCCCCCAAAAAAAAAAAATTGACGTATGTTTAAAATGAGCCAATAATATGTACTGTTTTATACTATTGGAATGGAGAAATGAAATAAAGTGAAAGGGTGGATTGTATGTGTGTCTAATTAAGCTTGGAGGTTGGCCACGTGGAGAATGTCCGGAATTTAGTGGAGCCTTTATGGCAAAGAGAGGGGGGGAATATTAAATTCTCCGCCGTAGCAACAACGGACTTGGACATGATTTATTATGGGACAACGAATATCATTGTTTTGACTTATGGGATTATGTGCTTATAATGCTTACAACACAAACACACAGCCCCACATAACTCGATGATGTCCTCTTTTTTGTTTTTCCTCATATTGACATTTGAATTTCACACGACGAAATTATTGGTAGGGTTATTGTACACCAACCGGTTTCACAAACACACCCGCACACAAAAGTAGTACAAACACTGTTCCATTACCCACAAGAAGATATGCGAGAAATACATGGATGGACCCTGAGCCCTGAAAAAGAACGAACCCCAAGTGAAAGTAACATGATCCGGACCAGAGCATATATCCATACGGTACATCAACTCACCCGCCCGTGTCTTGTTATCCCGGAATATCCGTTCACGGGAGTCCCCCATGTCTCCCTTGAGTCCACAAAAGCGATCATTATTTCCTTACAAAATTTTCCAGAATGACCAGTGTACTTGTGTTTCTGTCCAACCACATGAGTGATCAGTTTCTACTTGGAGCATTTCACCTTTTTCTTTTTCTTTTATTATTATTATTATTATTTTGGATCTTTTTTTTTTACTAACTGTCCATTTCTCGTAAATGAACTCCCAACGAGGAAATGTTGCCACTGTCCCATAACGAGACATCTAATTAAATGCATGTCCAAAACGGACTTTAACTAGTGGTGGCGGTGACGTTTTCCGTCGCAGATCGCTATCATTGACTGGCCTTTTATAATCTTTAAATCATTTCTTTTCTGCTAATAACGGCGTTATTCCCCCGACGTTTGCTATATATGGATATCTCCACTCCTTCACTTTCTCAGTCCAAAATCACCACTTTCAAGTTATTTCTCTCTCTCTCTCTAAAATTAAACCGCAAACTGCAAAGTTTTTAAATGGCTGCGTGAAGTAGAAGCTTGGCATATTGGTGTTTCCTTGGCATTAATTGTTGTTTTCTCGAAATGGGCAAGAAAGAACAACATCAACAGCAACAGCAACAACAACAGCAATTAAAAGATGGGAAAGCCAGTGAGAGGGTTGAGGCCGTCCTGGAGCTTCTAAGAAAACAAGCCCCGCTCACAGTGAAACAGGTGGGTTTTCTTTGTGTGCTTCACTGTTTCTTTCTTTGAGATCTAAAGCTATATCAATCTAGCCATCATCACCATTTTCATTGTTATACGCATCTTCAGCCGTAGAAAGTATGCCTCTTGACTAATCCAATATTGTTTCATACTAGGTAAATGGCCAAGATACAATCTTTTTTGTACTACTTGGTCTACGTTACGCCTTTTACTTTCTCTCTCTCTCTCTCTCTATATATATCTTTTTCTTTCCTCTCTGATATGTGTTATGAACAGGAGAAGTTCTGCGACTTTGGTAGTGTGGAAAGGTTTCTGAAGGCTAAAGGTGGTAATGTGAAGAAGGCTGCTAAGCACTTGAGAGCTTGCCTTTCTTGGAGAGAGAGCCTCGGCACTGGTAACACCCAAATTTTCCTCTAGTCTCCCTCTTCCCCCCAATTTCTTTTTTAAAAAAAAAAAAAAGACTTCTCGCTTTATCTATTTATTTGTCCGTTACTACTTTTTGTTTTTTGTGTTTTTTTTTTTTTTTTTTGAGGTTTCAAACGGAATCTTCTGCTTTTTTCTTTGCTTGTTTTGAATAGTTGGACGTTAAAGTGAACCAACCCCAGTGACTCATCATTGGTGAATGGTGCCAAACCACAATCAAATTGAAATAAAGAGAGAATTTTTAATTTTCTTAAACATACAGAAATAAGAAAACCTTTTTTTTATCAGGGAATTTCACTGCCTTTTGATTCTTTTCTTCTCTTTGTTTTTGTTTAAAATACAGAGAGTTTGATGGCTGATGAGTTCTCTGCCGAGCTTGCTGAAGGGTTTGCGTATGTGGCTGGTCATGATGAGGAATCCAGGCCTGTTTTGGTAATTTTCACTAATATTTATTGTAATAAGCCACTTATACAATATTTCTTGTTCTTTTATTTATTTTTTCTTTTTTAAAGTGTGGAGCTTAAAAGGGCATCCATCTGGCTTCTATGTTGCAGATCTTTCGCATTAAGCAAGACTACCAAAAGTTTCACTCACAGAAGCAGTGAGTCATTAATATATATCATGGACATTATCTAAGCTTCGATCTCCAATCAAAATATTATTTGCTCAAATATTTCTTGTGCATTTTCTAGGTTTACCCGTTTGCTAGTCTTTACTCTGGAGGTGGCTATAGCAACCATGCCAAGAAATATTGAACAATTCGTTATTCTCTTCGATGCAAGTAAGCACCTTGTAAAATTTAAACAAAGCTTTGAGAATTGGGGCAACTTTTTTTGGTTTTTTTATTTTTTGGGTGCCAAGAAGTCATGCAATTGCACGCTAGTAAAGCAAACACAATCCACATTGATGAGGGAGCAGGCACCCAGAGCTCTGTGTCGGGGGAACCGGCAAAGCTCTATTAAAATACCCATACCATGTCCGGAGTCACATTCATTGCTCCATTATTAATTGGTCTGACCTGTGTAAGGGCATTATCGGGAGTCGAACCTAATTCCCTTTGCATACTGCCCTAGAATTGACCAATTTCGCTGAGAAACTTCCTCAATAACTAATACGTAGCCAATACTTGTCCAGAATTTATGATTCAGAATTTTTTGTTTTTTCCTCTGCCCTTTTAAATGCAGGTTTTTTCAGGTCAGCATCGGCTTTTATGAACTTATTGCTGGCAACACTGAAAATTGTGGCTGAGTACTACCCGTGCAGGCTTTACAAGGCCTTTGTAATCGACCCACCTTCTCTCTTCTCTTATCTATGGAAGGTAAAAATTCAAATTCCGCCTACTCTCATCACTGAGTCCTTTTTTTTTTTTTTTTCCATTGTGTGTGTGTGTGTAGTGCATGTAGGTTGTACCATCAATTTTTGTCTTCTTTGTTGCTAAAAGTCTAACGCAGTTTTCTAATGCCTGCTGGACTGCCTGCAGTGGTTTGTTTGTTACTGTTTGTTTGACCCTCTTGTGCAATAAGCTTTGTTTTTTGCCTTAAAAAAAAAACAGTTAGGATATAAGTCAAATCTCATTTTCTTTCTAGGTACAATCGCTGTCACACTTATTTTTGTACCGTTATTTCCAACTTAAGCCCGTTGCCATGGTTCAAAAGTATGAAACATGGATTAACGTTGCCGATACATTTGAAAATTACTTAAAGTGGCCATCGGTGGAGGTTGTCCTTGACAATTTAGTTTGACAATTGAGGTGGGGATTTGACTGCGATGCTGTATTAGTCGAGATTCAAGCGAGTTGACATGTACACCACCTAACTTCGATATCAATAAAGAATAATACAAATTCAGGTTTCACATTTGTATAAATCGTGGTCTGGATGTGGCTGTCTCATCTTAACATCGGTGGATCCATTGATATCAATATCGGTTTTGTTGATAACTTGTAATTCGGACTCGGAATGCACCCATTTGGCCTTGAAACAATGAAATTCTTGCAAGATTTACTTAATTATTGCATTTTGTATTTTCAGTGGAATTGACGGCATGCTTTCGTGGGTGCAGGGTGTGCGTCCATTTGTAGAGCTATCGACGGTCACGATGGTTGTATCGTCGCTCGAATTTGAAGAATCATTGGAGTTCGCTGACTTTGCGTCCTATCCTCGAGTTTCATCCCTCCGATTCGAGCCCTCGTCTATCAAATCAACGTCCAAGGTTGGCTCATGCTCGTCCTCGAGGTTCTCGTTCACCGTGTCCCAGCATTTTGACTCCCTAAAGCCCTGGTACCTGACATTAACGGATACGTCATCATCTAAAGTTGGACCCGCCAGCTCCACCCCTCTGGGCCCCGCGCTAATCTCTCCACTCAACGCTAGGTCCCTCTCATTCGCCTCACCGGTTGCCAGAACTCCACGTGGAAGCATCAGCGGCAACGGGTGCACCAAGAGTCGTCCGTTCCCCTCAACACCGTTGCCGCAGCGCGTCACCGCAGGTGATCCCATCAAGATCTCTCAACCGCGGACTCCACGCCCCTCGTTCCTCCAATCACCTGCCATGTTCTTCAAGAAGGATTGCCAGGTCAACAGAACAGAAAAGGCTCGCGAATCTTTCATGCCGTTTTTGAAGTTCTACAGGAGACCGTACGATGAGATGATTTACAGGTCAAAGATGCGGCCCCCACTCGGCGGCCTCATCTCCATAGTCTCTCCTCATCTCAGAGGCCGTCACGTGTCCGTATCGCAACGGTTCTAAGGGAGGACGACGCCCCACAAACAAGAAAGAAATGGAAAAAAAAAAATTAAAAACAAGAGCGAAGAGTACATAGGACTACTACATGACTCCGTGTCAAAATGTCGATGGAAGTGACACTGCTATTAATAATTCGTTAATTATTGTATTAGATTTTTGTCGTCTCTGGGGGCTCCTAAGATAAATCGGTTTTGATTTTGATCACATGGTTACCTGCATTATGATGAAGAATTTTGTTATAGGGACGAGATGAGAAATGAGGTGCGGCATATGTTCGATTATTACATATTATTGTTGAATTGTGATCTCGCATACACTGGATGGATGATTAATTAAGGATCGTGCATTAGTTGACCAAAGTGGGACAAAAACAAATAAAATGGAGACTAAGTGTGGCATGGGACATTAAATTTTGACCTCAAGCGCTCCACGGCTGACATTGAGCTCTGTGGCATTTTTACGTGCATCAATAAACTCTACGTTTTGGGTTTCGAACAATGAAGCATTGGAAGGTGATAGCGTGATCCAAACGGCGAACATCATGTGGGAAATCGTATACCATATATATGGTGGTGCAAATTATACAGAAGAAAGCATTTTGTAATTGTACCCAGAATCTCAGGCCGTTGAAAAATTTCCATTTCGATTCAAATTTGACATGGGGCTGTGAAGTTTTTGTGAAGAATGAGAATTAAATGCCTTGTTTATGGTAAAGAAAGACAACAAGGTTTGAAAAACTTCAAATTGTTAATGTGTTCTACTTTGTATGAGCTGGTCGGTTAATATATTTTACACATTGGTTTGCGAACGATGGCAGGAGTTGGTAGGAGTATGCGTCGCTTTCTGTTGTGTGAGAAGTCAAAATGGAGCTTCTGCTTCTAGTGCTTGTACTTTTGTGCGCGCAGAGTAAAGTAAGCAAGATTGTGCATTGGGAATTTAACATGTCAAGTGGCTTGTACAAGCCTTTGTTTTGAGCAGGGAGTTTGTCCTGTACTACATGTCGTTGGGGCATCAAGTTTCACTGACTTAGCAGTGACGTTAGAAACTTGGAGCCTTCTTGTTTGGACTCTCCTTTCTACGCATTTCTCGATTAGGTCTTGTATTTTAGCTACAGAATGGTTCGGTGTGGGCAAAAATCAAGGCAGTGTTTGTATTAGCAGTGTCGCTGTTTGGAGTTTATTCTTTGTTGCTTGTGGGGTCGAAAGTGTCGTTTACCATTTGTTTTTAGGGGTTTTCTCACGAGCAGTGATGGGTAGACCTGATGCGAATATTGCTTCACCAGCCCAATCTTAAGTACAATAGATTGGTAACCATTAATTTCTGGATTGTAGAACTCTTGTGACTTTACTCTTACCTCCCTATTTCGGTGCTTGCACATTAAACATTTTGGAGGACGACTGTGAAAGAAGAATTGCTGCTCTACGTATTCCACGAAAAAAAGGCATAAATAATAGTAGACAAAGGTAGGAGTAGGTCCACCATATTGGCGCGCTTGTCTGGAGGAAGGTGGATATCTCATGGACATGGGCCGGATTGCAACCTTTCCACCCCCGCTTCTATCTCGGCCTTTTAACACTCTGAAGTTCCTCTAAACTGAATTTTGATGTTAAGAAAACTGTTTTCCAAAAATATGAGGGGTGGGTGAATCCATTATTTCTTTCCACAACATCCCGTGACAGTATGCTTGTTCTTCGTAAATAGCTGCCCACGCGAACCCAGAAGAGTTTGCACCATGTTCTCATTATTAATGGGACTATTTGGGCCTACCGTGGCTGACCAATTCAGTCGTCCGTTCTTGGAGCACAAGCAATTTTATTTGCCATTAAACCCACAGGCTGTCACTGTATTCTGTGGCCCAATTTGCTGAGCTTGACTCATTGAATGTTAATGAAAATCAGCCCGTCCAAACTAAAAAATCTACTTGACAAATGTCATCGTGTCACCTGATAATTGTATTTGGATTCCAAGTCAGCAAACATTCCGTCTGCGTCCGCCCCTCCCCCATTATAAACGCGTCCCCTCTCCGGTCTGCCGGAGCTTCCCTTCTCTTACGATATCTCTCTTCGAGTTCATTTTGTGTTTTGCTTCTAAACTTTGTTTTCTTCGTCAAAGATGGATTGTTGCAGCAAAGTTGTACGCGATTCAAACTCCCCTTTCAATGCTCTCATCTTTGGTACCCCTTTCCTCCTCCTCTGTGACCCTGTCCCATCTATAGAATAGACAAAGTTATAACGAATCAATTCATCATAATATATCTAATTGGTAAGTTTCCTGGAAACAGATTTGGATGACACTCTTTATTCTTCCAAGCTTGGAATCGTGGAAGCCCTGAGGAAGAACATCGACGGTATAATTAACAACAACAATAACAATAATAAAAAAAATTTAATGGGTTAATTTTCATGTATTATTAGCCATTGATGTTGAGTCTCTTCTCTTTCAGATTTTCTTGTGGAAAAATATGGATTCGCGGGGAGCAAAGCTTCGAGTCTCCGAGTTGAGCTCTTCAGAACTTATGGCAGCACTCTTGCCGGTTTGCGAGTAATAATGACAATTCTTGAACTAAACAAACAAGCGCACATTTACTATCTTCTTTGGTTTTTCTTTTTTAATCCTAATTTCCTCTAATTGTTCTATAAAATCAAATTTCAGGCATTGGGTTATAATACTGATGCTGATGATTACCACAGGTTAGCATCTAACATACGAAATTCCCCATCCCTTTTGTTCATCAGCTTTTTATAATATTCATATTTTCTGAACGATGAAACAATTAAATTAAATTTCTTATTTTTTTTGTATACGATCCAACAGTTTCGTGCATGGAAGATTGCCTTATGGTTTGATCAAGCCAGATTCCCAGTTACGCTGCCTCTTGCGAAGCATCACGCAGAGAAATCGTAACTTGCTTGCCGTTGTCTGATAATCTGATTGGCCCTTGTTTTAGTGCTTCGTGTTTTATTAATTATGTCGCTTATGGGTGCCAGATTTTCACCAATTCAGACAAGAATCATGCGATCAAGGTCCTGAAGAGGCTAGGATTAGAAGACTGCTTCGACCAGGTCATTTGTTTTGAGACGATGAACCCGAACCTGTCCAAATCCACGCGCCCCGACGAGTTCCCTGTCATCCTCAAGCCATCGATAGACGCCATGAGAATTGCTCTCCGTGTTGCCGACGTCGATCCTCGCCGGACGGTGGGCACATAAATAACATCGATTCTCCCAAGTTTCGGAATTCTGAGTCAACGAAATGGGTTCGGTTTTTCGGTGCTTTAGTTCTAGCTTCTTACAGTTTTTCAAAAACTCTGCTTTTTGGTTGCAGCTGTTTCTGGATGACAATTCGCACAACGTGGCAACAGGAAAAGCCTTGGGACTCCACACCGCTTTGGTACTTTCTTTTTAAAGCCAGTTTTGTAATTTTACTTTTCAAACTGTTTTTTTTTTTTTTCAGTTTGGGTTTGATAACGGAATTTCGAAGGGCTTAGCTTACAAAATTCTTGTCCTTGGTGTCTATTCCATTTGTTAGAATTAATCCAGACTATAAGTTAATTAAAATTATAGTAAATATTATATTGATTAAATATAATTTAATATAATTGTACCAAATGATAGTACTATTATGCTTGTTTCTTAATTATTTTATAATATTTTATTAATTTAATAAAAGTATTAGCATTCATGTAATTGATTAATTATAACATAAAAAATATTAGGTTTTAATGTCATTAAACTTAAATAAATATTTATAGTTATTTAATAATAACATTAAAATTATTATGTTATGACAGTATTAAAATTAAATAAAATTAATCATTGATATCGTAAAAATTAGAATTTAACTCTTCAAACTGACTTTGTTTGAGATCGTTTTGGAAATTTGTTTTGCGAGTTGCCTTTTTATTGGGCGGATTTGTAGATTTTAATAAAATGCACCGATGGATGGATGGATGGATTTACTTCTCTTCAGTTGTTTGTTTTGTCCACCTGGGACCTTGCTCTGCGAGGATAGAATTTTCCTTGCGACGTGCGGACATGGAAATGTTGTCCTGTGTGCCTAATGGCCACGATATTTAAGATGGTCGGCATGCTTGTTGCCAAAAAGAAAAATAACCCATGAATAAAAATTAATGAGTTGTCATTTTTTAATTTAGGTTGGGAAGACGGTCAAGAGCAAAGGAGCAGACTATGCTTTGGCCAATGTCAACAACCTGGGAAGGGTGATTCCAGAAATCTGGCCAAGCGGAACAGACAATGGCGATCAGAGGATCAGCCAGACCACGAGCGAGATGGACCCCATTCTCTCAGCCACTACATCTGTTGGAGCCTAATCAACTCCGGATTTTAACGGTTTTGCTCGGCCGGTCCGATTGTACTGTACATAACCTCGTTGCCTTTGTGTGATCATCCCGTGTGCATATGGCCAATGAATGAATTGTCTAATAAATGTTTGTTCAAGTAGTAGTAATAATAATAATAATAAAGTCAATAATTCTAATTTCTTTCATTTTCTCAAACATAAAAATATATTATTTTCCAAAGGGAACATTTTATGCTCTTGGAATTCGGAAAAGTTCTAACACCATATGAACGAGCCACTTAATGATCACAAAGATTCGTAAACATAAACAACTACAAAAATAATTTATACCCTATTTAAAATAATTTATATTATGCATATAATATTTTGTATGATATAAAATAAATTTACATAGGCATTTATTGTAAATTTCTTATTTTTTATATATAAAATGTGATTTTGTTAAATATTTTATATTTTAAATATAATATTATTTATTTTTATGGTCATTTATATCTACAAAACTTGCTTTGTGTTTTACTAAGACTTTCGCTGTGTATTATGCCTATCTTTATCAACCCCACTTAAACAGATTGGTTGTCGTGCGAGCCCATTACACGAATATGTCCTGCACTATTGCGTCTGTAGTGGCGTCACCCAAAGGGGCATCATCAGAGTGCGATATCCACCAACTAAACCACTTCATTTAATTAATTAATTAATTAATTAATTAATTATAAAAGATTATTACATGACCATAAATATTTAAACATAAGTAATTATAAAAACAATTTTATATTATATTTAAATAATTTATAATGCATAAATAATATTTTATATAATTTAAAATATTTTGAATCTACTATAAATTATTTTTATTACTATCTACTTTCCCGAAATTTTTAACACCGAGGCTTTCCCGATAAAATAAGGTTTAGACGGGGACGCAATGGTTTTGCACGGCAAAACAAGACGCGGTGCCCGTACGGACTTGAGTGCTCCTCTTCAATGGCTGTCTTTATCGTTCCTTTAACTAATCTTTAATCTCTTATATAATATAAAAAGAATCGCTGCAAGATTGTTATCATGGCAAATGCCACCACTGTTCAATCACATTTGCATAAACGTCAGGCCCGTCCCAATCGTCTCAATGGAGCTTTCCCTTTTATTTTATTCTTTCTTTTATTGTCTTTGATAATGACCACGAGAGACCTCGTATTTGGAAGATTAATTAATCCCAAATTCTTTTTTTTTTAAAACAAGAATTAATCCCGAATTTATGAACAAAGTTAATATGGAAACTTTTTTTTACTACTCGAGTAGCCCTCTTTTCGCCCAAAAGGCCATAGTTTTGATATCCAAATTGACGACTGCAAATCCAAATTTATGGTCCCTTGAGATGACCATAAACTGGTTTTTTACTCTGAAACCCAACTAATTTTTCGGTTTTCATCATATTTATATGTGTATGTATTGAAGTTTGAAAGGAAAATGACTTTCCTACCGAATGAGATACCTGAGCAAATCATTTTGCCTCTCTCCTATATTCATTCCTATTTTAAAGTTGCATGTCATTTCGTCAACATTATTATTATTTTCATTATCGTCAATTTTCTTTTGGTGATGGCAGATGCATCCAAGATTTATGCAACATAGGAAACATGGTATCATTACTACTGTCGCATTGGACCCAAAATACTCCCACGATCATAAATACAATGATGTTGCCAAATCAAAATACAATGCACTCAGCCTTACAGGTCACACCCTTGCTTGCCAGAGAATTCCGCCTCAATTGGGCTGACATTCTTTCCAATGGACCTGAAATTCTGGCCCACACCTTAACGCCCTGGATTTACCTTCTCAGGGTAGACCATCCTCGGGGTGCAAATATTGAACCTTCCCATTTGGGAACACCCTGTAAATCTTGTGCTTAAATCTCAGCCTAGTACGCAGAGCCAAGCTCTGCCCTTCCCAGGCCAGCTTGGGCACAACCATTTTGGATGACTTGGGTGTTCGGCTGTGGGTCTCCAAGAGTAGAGAAGAGGCTAATTACTTGGGTGTTTGAGGCATTTTGTACGGACAGCGGTAAATGTAGGTGTGAGTCTGGATAAGGCAATGTGGGCTGCACCGATTAGCGTATCTGATTTTGATACGTAGCCTAACTCACACTTTGCTTTTTCTTTCAAAACATATTCTACTTGGTCAACGTATATAGTGTTCTTATGTTCTTTCTCCCATTTTTTCCCATTGATCAACATTGAGCAATCTACATTGCTTTTGCTTTATGTGCAGAGTTTCTATTTTCCCAGCCCAAAATTTACTTCTTTCAGTATCAAACCTAATATCGTTTGTAAAGAGTAATGAACGCGCATATAACGGGATTCCTAATTTTAGTCTAAGATTCTGTGTACTGTATCATTGTTCATGAATGATGGTACTCGTCTTATTTTGCTAATTTTTAAGCTTTTTTTTTTTCTGAAAATTTTATTTTGGATCCAGCCCTTCCTATAATACGCCTTTGAGAAAGAAGGAAAATGTTTCCTTTCAGAAGGAAAAAAGACTGTTGGAATGGAAGCAAAAGTTTAAGGAAGAATAAACGGAATTGACAAGTTTATTGCACAATCCAAGAGATAACGTTATCATGTTCATTTGGCCCAACTGTAATTTGTTAATTCCTGCTAAAAATGTAAATGTCACACAAAACAATAGGTACGCTTGAGAACTTGGGACATACAAAATCTTAGTTGACAGTCTCCGAAACACTTTGATCACCCACAAACCTTAAAAAACTACAAACACTAAGCAATGACTTCAAAAATAGGATCAAGAAGGCATCTATATTGATATACTATTGGGAATTCCTTGGCCAGTGAGTCCTTTCTCACTGGGGTAAGAAGTGTTGGGAAATAGCAAGGTGTAAGGCACCCTGACTGGTCCAACTCTGTTCTTCCATCTCTTATCATTGTTCCTGTCCGTGATATTGTTTTCTATTTTTATCAGTTTCTTTCTGAACCTCTCAAATGCTGCTAGCGGTTCTGCATCTGTAGTCCACTCAGGGGAGTCTCTCTGTCCCAAGTATATCTCATCAGTAGCATGCCTTGATAGAATCTCTATAAGGGATATGCCAAGGAGGGTTTGCAGCTGGGGTGTGATTGTTTTCAGGAATGCCAAGTCCGGATTCTTTTCTAGCTCAAAATATTCAGGAGTGCCTGCCTCAGGCATGAATCTACGGCTTATGGTTGGACGGTTAGGAAGGTAGCCAGCATAAGGGTATTGTCCAAAATTGACAGCCGCATGAAGGGCCGAAGCTATCCATATGATGATGGTGCATGTTTGTGTAAGATCAGAACGTGACTGCATAGCAGGCCACCATAATTCATCTTTCTTATCGCCATGGCCTACATTGCGTATCTCTGTCCACCATGACTGGAGTTCATTGTCATCTTGGATTAAATCATCTCTGGGATAGTAGAAAGCACAATATTCTTCAACCCAAGTTTCGATAGCTGACCAGATTTCTAGTCCATCAACTGCATAGGGGTAATCTTCTATCAGGAGCTTGAGGCCATGCTGCTGCTGCACACTCGAATCACGGACAGCTACTCCTCTGTAACGTAGTTAAAGATGAAATTTGCTTCTAGAGAAATCAAACTTGTAGACATGAGACTATTTTAGAATTTTAAAGCTCCCGTTTACCTCTTGAGCAAATCAGCAGGGACTGCCTGCTCAGTGAAAATCCAATCCTTGTAAACGACAGCAGACATTTCCATAGCATATTTGGCTGGGAATACAGTTTTTTCAAGTATCCCACCAGCATTGATGAGTATCTGCCTAGCCAAGGCATTTATATTCATAGTATCGCGGAAGTGGGGTTGCAGAAGCTTGTATATTGGATGGAGAACACTTAATTGTCTGTTTGTGGCAATCACAATTGGTTCTATCACACAATGGGTGCACAACCTGCAAAAAAAAGAAACCAAAAAAAAAAAAACAGAGAAAGAAAGAAGACCCGACTGCCTCAGGTACTCATTTGGAACTAGAACAATCTAATTATGCTACAATGCAACAGCACTGTCGTACCAGTGACTAATGAGCTGGTGATATCCAGAATCGTTTACAGCAACATAAGCTTTCGCCAGCTGCCATATGGAGCCCTCAACACCATTTTCTGATGGAATGAAGACCTTGCTGACAGCACCATGATGCTTCCCTTGTGGATGTGGTAGACTTAACTCAATTGCCAATGGCTTTAATGTCCCATCGTCTTGCAGTAACAAGATTGTTCTGGAGGCATAAGTCTTGTTGTTGTTGAATTTATTCGCTCCAGGTATGGCATCAATGTATCATGATGATCTAATATAAATATCCTGTTGCTTTTGAGAGCCTGTATCAGGGAAAAAAAAAAAAACCATCCTTTAGGAGGGAACTGTAGTGCAGAATGTAAAATTGGTCTTTTATGATATGTAAAGATTGAAATAAATGAAAAAAAATAAAAGAGATTATTGGTACTTGATTTATTGTAAGCCCATTCATATTCACTTCTATAAGCTCTGTTGTTATTGTACTATGCTGGTTCCCATATTCTCTAGGGTCCAGCTTGCTTATTGGGGGGAATTCCTGCAGAAAAGTACCTATTAGTAGATTGTGGAGGTTAAAGCAGATAAAACGTTAACACCACTAGCATATCGATTGGAAAAGTTGTTTTACTTGGAGGCGACTGACGCAGACTGGGTTAACTCCGGCAAGCATTTCTCGTCCAAACTCTTCATCTGTCCTCCAGGCGGTCTTATCCACTATGATCATTGCACACAATCATAGGAAGTACGATGAAAATACTAGAAGGATGTCAAATTTCCAAAGTTGTTGCAAGCCAATGGCAAGGAGAAATTTCTGTAAATACCTTTGATCACATCAGGCATAGGGAACTTCAGTAATCGCTCACCATCATTCCGAACAAGTTCTTTCAACAACTCCCAAGGGATGCGATCTCTTAATTTGGTTACTGAGGGTCCACTAGGTAGCCTCACACCCCCTTCATAGAGCTTAAGAACGTCTTCAAAGGTGTCAAATTCATTTATGGTTTTGTCACATAAAGATGCGATCTCAGGGAATAGTACTTGAACCAGAGATTTCAGAGCGAAGGCCAAAAAGTCTGAGAACTTCAAGTGGCCAAACCTTTCGTCTCTTGGAACATAAATGTCTAGACTTAGAAGTGGCAGTCTGCTCTCAGAATTGGGATCTGGTGTAATTAAATTTCCGTTAAAACAACTAACGTGAACTATTCAGCAATCAAAACTGATTCTGAAACACATTAGTGGATTCTGCATGCAATTCAAAGGTGATTAAACTCATATTTCTAACCAGTTTTTGTTGGTTTCCGACCGGTTCTTCCTCTTCGAGGATATGGATACTCCCTTGATCCACCAAGAACAGGTCGTGCAAATTCTTTGCCCTTGTCTGGACGTCCCAAATCATTGTAGTAAGCATAGTCATATACTCTATCCCATTCCTTAAGCTTGCCTTTTCCATTTCCCTGGAGATTTATAAGTTCTTCTTCTCTATATTTGCCTAACGGCTCAGGTGTCTGACATGGAAGATAGCTCTAGTACATAATTCATAAAGTTAGTGAATCCACGTTTTTTCCTGAAGCTGTGTTAAATCATGACAAATACTGTTTAACACTGAAAGTAGTCCTAAGACAGACAAAACTCTTCATTCTTAAAGTAGACCTAAAACATTAATCTTAGCGCAATTAAAATACTCAACACACGCCTACTTTTTTTTTTTTTCATTATTTTTAGAGAGACGGGACAAAAACTACAAAGAGCAAACATTTTGTCGATTATCTTAAGAGTCATGGTGTGTAAGAGAAACTCCGAACCCAATCAAGGGAAACCACGTCCTGGGAAAATTGCTGGTATATAAAATAATAAGCTTTCAAGATTGAGGCAAAGTACAGAGAGACGGGGATACACTGCTAGGAAATTGAAAAAGGCAATTACCTTGTTGGAGAAGAATACACGGTCATACTTGTAACGATGCGTAGGATAAACCCATGAATTGCAGACAAAATGTACTCGACCACAACCAGGAACATCTTCCAAAGTTACTGTCTTTAGGTAGAATTGGCTGTGATGATGGTTTCTGATTATCAAAGCCCCAGGGACGCCTATGCCTTCGTCCCAGTCAAAAGTTACATTGAATGCTGTTTCTTGGGCGGTTAATTGAGTAATTTTTGTAACCCAATGTTCCAAGAATGCTACCTTTCCAAGTTTGCCTCGTAGGCCATTCGCTGAACACATAAAAAGAAATCTATTTACGGAAATCGTAAATTGATCCAAGTCTTTTATCCCTTGTATGTCAAGAAATGGATGTAACCAATGCGTACAAGAAAATGCTTTGAAAAAGACATTTGCTGCTTGATTGCAAGGAAGTCATTTGTCTTCATCCAAGAACTTTCCTCCCCCCACCCCACCCAAGAAAAAAAAAAAAAAAGAAACCCCCCATAATTCTTTCTTTTGCTGTAAATATTTGGCCCACGCAGACATGCCATTCAAAAAAGTTCAAGAAAGGGTGAAAAAAAAAAAAAAAAAAGCTGACCTGGGTCTGGATGACTGGAGCTAACGAGCTGAACGGACACACCTTTTCCCAACAGCTCATGAACCCGATCAAGAAAAGAAGCTTTATGTCAGTCAAGTCCAACACATTCTTCTTCATCAAAATTACATTCCCGTTGATCTTCCTGCTCTCGTATTCCTTGCCTTTGGCATCAGTCTTCAGCTGGGGACAGAACTTTTCCACTACTTTCTGAAACATCTCTAAGCCCAGCACCAGTCCAGGACAGATCCCAGAAAAATAGCTCTAACAAGTTGTAATAAGAAGCAAGAGATCCTCGGAGTAAAACTGGTGCCCAAAGCATTCAACGGCGTGGCAAAGAAAGGGATGCTCTGTTATTTATAGGCAAAAGAATGTAGGACGCGGGTTAAAATGAAATACATACTATTTAATAATTGTACATTTTTTAGATATTGGATTGTTATTTGTTTCATATTTGATCATTTTTATTTCCTTCCATAAAATGTATACATTTATATATCTTCCATCATTAATATAATTACAAAATGTTAGTTATACATTTTATAATATTTATTATTAGTATAATATTTGTCACAAGTTTGTTCATAACAGTTATTTTAATTATTTTTTTTATTTTATGTCGTTAAACGTATATTGCTGTCAAAAAAGAAAGAAAAAACCGTTTTTTTTTTTTAATTTTTTAATTTTTGTTTTCTTTGTTGACTTGGGAAGACGACGTCACTTTTCACTTCAATAAATGCCACTTGAAAGTTTTGCAACGGTTCCGAAGGCGGCGACTGAGAATATTGTTGAGGTCAGGAAAGGAATTTCATTCTTTATCTCTTGTTTAGCGGATAATTAAAGCACCAGGTTCTGTCCACCAACAACTCGATTTTGACTTCAAAGACCACGTCTGTACCATACCGTGTCTTTTCCTTATCCTTTTTTTTTTTTTTTAAAAAAATTGAATTGTTTGCATCCACGTCCAAGTAATTAAATATCATCATGTGATGTCCCGTATCCCAGTTCCCATGCAAGTTTGTCCACAGCAAGGCTGCCACGCGTTTCACACACATTGATTCTTTTCTTTGCAGCTTTAATAATGACCTTGATTGATCATTTTTTTAATTGAAAATTTTATTTTAAACTGATATTTATAAGATAAAAGTCAAGAGTGTTTAATTGCTTTAACAATTGATTATGTTATTTCTCGTTAGCTTTTAATTTGATTCTCTAACAGCCTATCTACAGAAAATTTGCCATAATTAAGATCGAAGTCAAGCACAAATCATTGCGTGAGGTAATGTATGTGCTTGCGCATGTTGCTCGCGTAAGCATTGGTAGCTTGTGACGACTTTAGGAGGCTGTTGAACAATACTAATAACAGTACAGCCAGATCCAATTTACTCCTAAATAAAATTGCAGGTGTCTGCTGGATGCGCGGATTTGTTGCCTGAGGACCACCCCATCAAGTGCATGTGTGTGTGTGGCAGTGCAGACTTCCTTTTACTCAACATTCTTCGTGATTAATTGTATGCAGGTTTGGATTCTGATTTAGTAGAAACGAGGAGGACGACACAAATGCGTCCACAAAACTCGATGGTCGTAGATGCATCAATCGCCGTTCAAAGTGAAAAAAAAAAAAAAGAAGGCATCAACTGGGGATAGGTCCGCACCAAATCTCTGATCCCAGACGCATTGATATCGTAACTCTTGTGCTGGGTGCTACCATTCAGTGATGCTGGCGGCAAAATGCCGATGCTCGGTCTCGCGTCTGGCTCTATTACATTTATTTTCTTTTGGTACGGACATATTTTAATGTATCAATATAATTATTTTGTGATATTTATCATGTATGTTATAAGTATTTAAATTTATATATTTAGAATAATAAATTATTTAAATTATAATATATTTTTTTATAATTGTACATGATTAATAAATTTTAAAATTTTATTTTTTTACATGAAAAGTGAATATTTTAATTCTCTTTATAACTGGTTTATGATTTGTTAAAATCAATTTTTTATTATTAACTTTTAATTAAAATGACTTATTTTTATATAATTAATTTTGAATAAATTATAAGAAAAATGTAAATTTTTATTAAAAAATATTTTTTATTAATAATTTTTTTTTATTTTGAGATGAAAATAAAAGTTATCAATGAAATAACTAACATACTTTTTGAAATTCAAATGATTTCTTTTAAATTTATATTAACTCATTTGCAATAGAAGAAACTAAATAATATAACAAAAGTGTATTTATTAAGGGTAAGAAAAATTCTTAAAAAAAAAAAAGAGGACAAGATTTAAAAGTTATAAGACTGAAAAATTAAGAATCTGAAAAGTGTAATTATATGAGTGGATTGTAAGAAAGTCGTATATTTTAGTATAATTGTAGTTGAAAATCACAATATTGCTATATTTGATTTCCTCCTTGTTAGAATTTAACAATAATATAAAAGAAAAAGGTAAAAAGTTTTGAATCTCTATATAAATGATTGTATCATATTCTTCTTAATTTTTTTTTTTTTACAAATTTACAAACTTAACAAATTTTTTATCATAATTTGTATTTTTTATACAAGTTATTTATTAATTTAAATTTACTTAATTTATATTCTTATATTAATCCATATTTACATCGTTTAGAATATATTAATTTATTTATATATTATATTATTTATTGAGATAATTACAATTTCAATTTTTTGACCGTGCATTATAGTATCCTTTGCTAACCCAATCACCCCCCTCTTGGTATTTTCGGGAGCAACACATACACTAACAACTTAGGTAATGCTGCCACCAGATCGTATCACTGGTGGAATACAGTTATGTTTTAAAGGAATTTTCCAACTCTTAATTGTCTTTTTCTTGATTTTAATGTATAACTCTTAAACGCCATTGACCAATTACCGGGACACTGGGGCAGTCATCGATTGAAATGTCTATCAAATTATCCCTTTACGCGTTTTCCAAGCAGGTAATCAGAGCCACAGAAGGACATATGGTCCAAATTATCAGAAATAATGACTCCAACGCCACCACCCCCAAACCCCCCGAAAGGGAAAAGAAAGCATAAGAATGGGCGAACCCCATTGGCAAACCCAATTAGCTTTTTTTCTTCCTCCGAGACGTCCCAAAAGGGTTTTGCAAATGGTCATGGGGAAAGACTTTAAAAGAGTGGAAGACGATAGTTGAAGGGATAAATTATTAAATTAAGAATTATTCTTTTCTTGGGGCCTCTTGCCATCCTGTTAATCTAGTGTTAAGAACTAACAAGCTATTAGTCTTGCAGGGAATGTCAGAATTATTAAGAGCAATGGAACTTGGAGTCGTCGTGAAATTTCTCACATTTAAATCACAGGGTGACGTTGTGGGTTGCAAGAAGCTAATTCCAATCGTCTAATTTTGTCATATACTAATTTATTTACTAAAATACTTAAAATTTTGGTTACTGCAATGGCAAAGACATAGGCAAAAAATAAGAAATAAAAATTGCAACCATGTATGGGGCGTATATCTCACAATTAATTAACCTTGAAATTTAATCTATAGCAATCGGGGTCAGACAGCGAAAAGTAACACAAATCACAATGCGACGTTTGCAAGCTGGGAATTGGAAAGCAGTTTTCCAGTGAGCCGCCAAAAAAGGTTGTTTCCTGGTGACCCACCGCAGGGTCGCCATTTCAATGTTCCACTGAAATGGCCAGGCAGCATTGCTAATTTTCTCGTCTCTCTGCCCTTTGCTCCGGGTGAAGAAAAATCAAATTGTGGGAATACTAAAGTCCCCACTTACCATCCCATTACCAACATAGCCAGTGGCTATGGCCAGTTGGCTGCTAACAGACAAAGAAAAGCAAAAAAACAAAAGCCATATGCTTTTCTTGTCGCATTGATCACTGCAAGAGGACCAGGTAACGCACCAAAAAGTAACGTAAAGCTGAGATCACCATGTGATTCTTATTATATATCTGTCTATATATATATATCTATATATATATATATATATATAGAGAGAGAGAGAGAGAGAGAGAGATAAGGTGTATCATTCACAGTTGTCTCAGTAGAGACAATCCAAAAATAAAAACTACAATAAAAAGAGGTTTCTTCAACTGGCAAAGAACAAAATGATCTGATAATAGTAAAAAAAAACTTGAAACTTCTATACAAAAAAATTTAGTTTGTTAGTCAACACAGCATGTCCCCAAAAAAAATCGTTCTTATTATTTATACGATCAGTAAAAATCACATGGATTGAGCCTGCAAAAAGAAATATTTAACGATGAAGATTTATTTGTAAGTTTGCAATTCATCTAATGTTTGTGTGGTTGTTAATGGTTATAAATTGTATACAGAAGGCAATTTGGGTAGCTTCTTACTAGCTAATGCCCTAATGCCACGTGACCTTACTTTCTTCTTTTTTTTTTTTTTTTTTTTTTTTTTTTCTTCCCCCAGTGGCGTGTTGGCGCTCAAATGTATTCACGTTACGAGGTGCAATAGACAATGATTGTACATCAAACAGTGAATGTTAACAGTTAGTTTGCAGGAGGGGGAAAGCCGGAAGCTTCCACCATAGGAATCGTTCGATTTGAGATTGGACCAAGACTGGAAGCTTGGAGATGGATTGAACCAGCGGTTCTGACTCTACGAGAAGAGTAATACTACAACCAAAGTGTGATCGGGCCTAGAGTACTTATATTGCCTTTTTTTTTTTTTTTATAAATTATATTAAATTTATTACATTTACAAATAAAATTTTCAAGGAAAAAAAAAATATGATCAAAGGGTTTTGTTCTAATTTTATTTATGTTGGCTATCTCTTCTCAACCATTTGATTTCCTTTTGGTCTTTTACATCTTTTGCCATCGGATGGGCCCTTTTTTTTTAAGCTTTTTTATTTTATTTTTGTTAAAATACTCATTTACCATGAACGGTATAATAAAAATAAATGTTATATTTTTATGAAAAAAAAATAAGAATTTAAAGCTTATTTCTAATAGTTGTGAAGACAGATGGGGATGTTGGGGGTCCTTCGGATGAGGCCCTTTTTCTCTTTTAGCAGGCTGTGGGCTTTTTTTCTAATCCAAAGTTTCGGGGAATTTGTACAGGGAATCATGCATATAAATAAATTGGGTGAATCTGAATCTCGGAGAGCATCCTTGATTAACTAAAAACGCACCCCATGAGTGGAGTGGATTTTGCTTAGATTTGGGAGTTTCTTGCTCCGCAGTTATCAATGTGTATTGTGTTGAGTTTGCCTTCGCCATATTTTTAATACTGCATCGGAAATTATTCTCTTTTTTTTTTTTTTTGGGGGGGGGGGTCTTCCGCAATGAAAGCCCAAAGTGCTCCTTAGCACGTGCCTGCCTCGCACGCGGCCAAGGGCATGAACCTTCAAGCCTAGCGAAATTGAGACGCGGCCGAATCCCGCATCAGTATAATAAATATATATTCAAAAAAAAAAAAAAAAAAAAAAAAACACGCAGGGAGAGTAAAGAAGGTCAACAATTTGTGTGTTCACATTGCACCAAAGGAAACATTTGGTGTGACACGATGCGATGAGTGTAACAAAAGGGATGCTCATTGATATGATTCAAATTGTGTGAAAAATTTATAAATTAAAAAAAATACATATATATTATTAAGTGAATTGCGGGTCTTTGGCATTGTCTTCTGTTACATAATCTAACTTTCGTAGCTATAATTTAATGCATTTTATACAAAGTCCGTGGAATTTAAGCGCATCTGGATGGTAGAGAGTGATAAAACCCATGACAGCGGCGGTAATAGATAAAGACAATTGCGTGGGCAAGGAGAGGGAGAGAGTGAGAGAGTAATAAGAGAGTTGTGAGTATCATCAAGTCGACCTGTAAATTGCTTTTTGGAATTTTACATATTGATGAAGAAAACTTGACTTACACGCATCTTCCCCTTGATTTGGTTTGAAGTTTGGGCATAATTCTGGGGCCTCTCGAACCTAATTTTCTGAATTGTTTTAACAGTTTTTTTTTTTTTTGTTTACAAAATGGTGATGGCCACAACCTCTCATTAAAACTGTTGCCTCCCCGTGGTTTTTAACTTTAAAGGGAAAACCAACTCTCCATGATGTGGTCTATTAGGACATGATACATTACGTCTATTAGGAAAAAAAATGGGCTAGTGACCACTCAAAAAATTATTCACCATATCCATCCAAGAAATTTTTTAAACCATCACACGCACGCATATATTCTGAAATCAATTGGATGCATACTTCAAGTGATTGGATGTAAAATCATTATAGATACTATATAAATATGTAATGACTAAAAAAGATAAGAAATTATTAAAAATTAATGTTATATCCATCACTATTTTGTTTTTTCTTTTTTAAGATCATTGTGGGAATGGTCAATTTTTATTAATTAAGTTAGCAAACTTCATTTGCTGAACTTAATTTGGGCTACAGGTATCACCATCACTATTTATTTTTCTTATATTAAAATAAATATCCTTTTAAAATCAAAAAACGGGGGAAACTATAAATCTAACAGTAACCTAGAGAGAGAGAGAGAGAGAGAGAGAGAGAGAGAGAGAGAGGGGCGGGGGATAAAAACGCAGAAATCTAAATTGGGTTAGGGGATGCGCAGTGCGGCACTCTTTTATCAGAGAGGGCGAGAGGGAAGGCGAGAAAGGCTCCTGGGGGACAATCCCCCAACGTCTTCACTTATTATCTGCGTTTGTTTTCTTCGAATCTTAGATCTGGAAATTTAGAATTTTCCTTCCAAAACAAAACCCAGCAAAAGAAAATCGAGAGAAAAAATAAATAAAAAAGAAGGGGAACTGAAGCAATTGATTCATATCCTCTCGATTTTGTTGACAACCCATTGTGCGAAATCCATCAAAAAACAAAACCCATGAAAGTTTTTTCTCAGGATCTGTACATAAATAGAAAAGATTAAATTTTTTTATTATTTCTTTAAATTATGGTGATGGGGTCTGGTAATGGAGCGACCTCTTCTTCTCAGAACGTGGACCTTTCAATCGGAGGTAAGCCATTCGCCTTCCTCAAATTTTATTTTTAAATAGCATACTTTATGATTTTCTTTTTCTTTTTTCTTTTTTTTTTTTCAATTTTTAGCTTGTGTTATCGAACTTCCAGGGAAAATTTAAATTTGTTTGGCAATTGGGGGTCCTTTTTATTTATATATGCGGATCTATGATTGAATAAACGGTTGTCATATTTTGGGTACTTTTGTGCTAGCTTTCGGGATTGGGAGATGGTTGGCTGTTAACTGAATTTCTTTTAGTGGTGACGAATTTGACTAAATTTGATTGCTATCAATTTTAAGTTAGGTTGAGAAAGGAAAGAGATTATATTTCATTCTTGAGGATATGTCTCAATTCTAGCATTACAAGTTCTGGCTGGGTTCTTGTTATAATAGTGTTTTAATTTAGTTTATGAGATCGACTTTAGGTTTCTTCTTCTAAAATTTGTTTAGCAGTTGTTTCCAAATATACTTGAGAGGCTAGGCTTGGATGTTATGTGGTGTGGTTGTTGAGGGAAAATGGGGGAGAAAAAAAACTTGTTATTTGAGATGATATGGTCCAGGCAACTCAGTCATTAATTTAGATTTTCATACCTATGTATGCAAAAACTTTAGGTTTCTTCTTCTAAAATTTGTTTAGTAGTTGTTTCCAAATATACTTGAGAGGCTAGGCTTGGATGTTATGTGGTGTGGTTGTTGAGGGAAAATGGGGGAGATAAAAAACTTGTTATTTGAGATGATATGGTCCAGGCAACTCAGTCATTAATTTAGATTTTCATGCCTATGTATGCAAAAAAAAAAAAAAAAAACTAGAAAATAACATGTTGGTGGTATTGAATCCACCTAATCTCTGCACCTCATATAAAATGCACCAATTATTGCTTATGTACATGAAGGTTCTTTCTCAATTTGCTTACATTTCTTTTAAGAAGTAGAGTTAGATATGGTCTGGTGCTTTTGATGCTCTAAGTATTGAGAAAAAAGTGTTTCTAATATGTTATGTATTTGTGAATTGTTGGGATTTCTGGTCTGCCACGTGCCTTTTTTCTTTTTGGTAAAATAATGAAGAGAAAGAAAGAACAATATTGAATATGAGTGGTTTTGGCTGCTATCAAACTCCACATGCTGATAAAGTTGCCATGTTTTTTCAGCCCTTCATGAAAGGCATCAGCAGGAACTCGAAAAACTGACATTGACAACACAACCCTTCAAAACATTGAAGTTCTTTGTTTTGGCTATGATTCAGTACTTTAAACAGTCTGTATATTATCTATCAGAAAAAGGTGGCTTATTAATGCTTCTAAGTACTGCAATAGCAGCTGTTGGGATTTTGGTCGTGACTATTGAGGGCCCTCATGAAAAGGTATGTAGTTTGTCTTGTGCATTTTTCTCATCAGCTCATTTCAACCAATAATTAAACTTCAGAATAATAATTACCTTTTCTGGCATGTTTCTGCAGCATCTAGAGGAACTTTCCCATTATTTGCAGTTTGGATTGTGGTGGATTGCACTAGGTGTTGCATCTTCCATTGGTCTTGGTATGGAGATTTTGTTATGCTGACCAGGAACTCTAATTATGGGAGCAGTATCCATAATGCTGAAATGTTCTTTTAGCAATCTGGGTTTTCCTTTAGCTTTTTATTTTATGATTTACATCGACATTTCATACCACAGCTTTCTTTTTAACATGAATTGGTATTTTACTTTTTGAAAATTAATTTTCATTCAAGTCTGGCTTCCATCCAAAGATTCTTCAAGCAATGCAGATGTTTGGAGAATTGAAATAGTTTGTGGAGAGAGAGAGAGAGGGAGAGATTTCAATAAGCAAAATAGTTAATTAATAAGGAAGGCACCAGAGGTTTTTGTGTTCTCAAATCAGAAAAGATGACCAGATCTAGTTTGAAGGTTGGCCTAACCTAACTTGATGACATGCCCACAGAGTTTTCAGGCACAAAATGCCTTGCATAAATCATCTTTTTATTTTTGTCCATGGATATGTACACATTTGAAATGTCCTTGTGATCACTCTTTTTTTATTCTATTTTCTATTCAACTTTTTTTTCCCAGGATCTGGGTTGCACACCTTTGTCCTTTATCTGGGTCCTCACATTGCCTTCTTCACAATAAAAGCTATGCAATGTGGCCGCATTGATTTAAAAAGTGCTCCTTATGACACAATACGGTTGGACAGAGGTCCTTCCTGGCTTGACAAAGATTGCCATGAATTTGGGGAACCCATGTTTCCTTCATCGCATGGGTTGCGGGTTCCACTTAGCAGGATATTGCCTCAGGTTCAAATGGAAACTGTTCTATGGGGTGTTGGGACTGCCCTTGGGGAGCTTCCTCCTTATTTTATTTCAAGGGCAGGTGTGCATGAGATTAGTGTTCGTTATTTTTTGTATGATCGTGATGTTCTGATATAAAGTATGCTTTGATGCTGGCTAAACCTACCATTGATTTCCTAGGAATGAGAAGGCTTTGCTTAGTTTTTAGGTTAGCATGGCTGTCTCAAGTTTGGCAATTTCAGGATTTATTCGTGGATAAAATAAGTTAATGTCACTTTGTAATTTTTACTGTAGGCTAATAACTTCCTTTATGCAGCACGTATATCGGGTAGCAGATTGGATGCTGTGGAAGAATTGGATGCTTCATCGGCTGAAGACAATGGATTCATAGCTGCTCAGCTGAAGTTAATCAAACGCCGGTTTCTATCCCATGCGCATCATTTGAACTTCTTAACAATATTGCTTCTTGCTTCAGTTAAGTTTGGCTTTTACCCTTTTATGTAGTGCATTGGTTTTATCCAGTGATTAGTGGTTTTTATTTGGTGACTAGTAGTTATTAACGTGGAAGTTGCTGACAACATGTTATCTTTAGGTGCCAAATCCTCTATTTGACCTTGCTGGCATTATGTGTGGACAGTTTGGGATTCCATTTTGGAAGTTTTTCCTTTCCACATTGATTGGAAAGGCCATTATCAAAACTCACATACAGGTTTGTATCAATTTTTTCTTTTTTGGGTACGTGGAAGTGCTTGGTTTGTTTCATTATTTTCACTCTTTAGTTCTTGGGCCATTTAAGAACTTGAACTGGGTTTTGGTGCTTTTATTCATAGAAGTTGCACTTCTTTAAATTTATGCCTGCACTATCTGCTGTTTGAGACTCAATTATTTAAATTTTTTTTATTGCAATCCACTTAAAGTGATTGGTGAAATGCACATTGAGAGCAATTTGTGACTAGGAAAAGTGTTACTGTGGACTCCATTTGGGGCTAATGTGTATCCACTTCCTGATTTTTCTTTGTTCTCTTAATTTTTCCAGACAGTCTTCATTATCTCTGTTTGCAATAATCAACTTCTCAACTGGATAGAAAATGAGTTGATCTGGGTTTTCAGCCGTGTTCCGGGCTTGGCTTCTTTCCTGCCTGACCTTGCAGTGAAACTACACGCACTCAGAGATAAATACATGGCACCCACGCCACCTGTGTCCTCAAATAAGGTGTTTGAAGAAACCATTTATTTATTTATTAGGTTCTTGTGCAAATCAACTTGAAGTTTTCCCAAGACAATTTAAGTTCTTCCATAAATATGTTGAGTTTTCAGATTCAGTTGAATGCCCTTTTGCTAATCTGCACATCCTCTATGCATGTTCTATCCAGGTGAAAAAATGGGACTTCTCATTTGCAGCAATATGGAACACTGTTGTGTGGCTTATGCTGTTGAACTTCTTTCTGACAATTGTGACCTCAACTGCTCAGAGTTATTTGAAAAAACAGCAGGAGGAGCAGCTAGCTGCATTGACAAAAGTAGATTAGCTTCTACGCACTCAGATTAGGAGTCTCACAAACAACACTTCCATAAACAGGGAAGATAATGCATTCCTCTTTTTCTTTGTTACAATTGATTAGAGACAGGAAGCTAAAATGACGGTTCTTTCCTAGTTGCCCCAAAAATACCTTCTTGACAAGTTCTTTCTAGAAACTATGTATAGAAAAAAGAAACAAAAAGGAAGAATTTGTATTGGTGTTGTTTTGGGGTGAAGCATTGTTTTGGGTGGTCATTTACCACCGCCCACTGTTAATCGCTCTTAAAAATTGGGAATGCAAGCTCATTATTGTTCTTTGCAAATGCAAGACATTACTGTTGTTGTTCATTGAACTTCCTGTATTCTGTATTCTTCTGATAAGACTTAATGGATTCAAGTAGGCTCAATTATCATTACTTTTCTTCCTACTCAATCGCAGGACTAGGTGTAATACTGGACCAACCCTTGCTTTGCAATGCATGCCAAATCAGTTTTTGGGTCTTTAACAGGGCTGCCATTAGAGCTGATAAACTCTAGACGACACGGAAGATTAACCGGTTATGCTGCGTAATTTTAACTTGGAGGCTATATTTTACGTTGTGTCGTTGCAAATGTAGAACCTTACAAGCTTGGGGATCCACAGTGAAGTCCCATGTTTGGTTTGAACAAACTGATGAGTGTTGACTAAATACAATGTGATAAATGGGAAGAAATGGACTAAAAACAAGAATACGTTTTCTACGGTAAGTTAATGGTAAGATCCCATGTGAAAAAAATGCTTAATAGCATTTGATGTTAATTGATTGACCCATCTTTTGGATTCCTAAGTTTGACCTAATTAATTTTGCGGCATATATAGGTCATAATAATTAAACTCCCAATTGAAGGAGGGACCAATTTTCATATTCGAGAGCAGCGCCATCAAGATTTTAACTCTCCAATATCTAAGATTTCTCACGAGACGCGATACAAGATTTTCAATGATTTATGGTTATTATGGGACAAAAGAATACCATGATGAACATGCTGACTAATATTTTTCTTCAATTGTTTTTTCTTCTTTTTTTTTTTTTTCCAAAAAACACTTTCACATAAGCCACGGATATTGGAGACTTTTGTAAAGAATCATCTCATTGTGGTGCGACTTTTGTAAAACCTTTCTATAGACAGCACTGTAAATTGGATCCGAACAGGCGATCAGCAAACTTGATGATGAAGAGCATATTTATATTCATTTACTATTTTAGAAGCAACTACTCAAATGACGTACGATACCAAAAGCAGAGGTTAGAACATGAATATAGAAATGAATTCCTCGGGTTCTTTCCTTCGAAAAAAAAAATATAAACTTTCAGTGATTGGTAAGAGCCGTTTGAGAGGTGCCACTCAAATTGTTTAATGACCCTAAGATCAAGACATAGTCATGGCAAAATAAATTAAGTTGAAAAAAGAATATTATCAAACATAGTCCACGAATGAATGGAATAACAGCAGAATAAATAATTAAAAAAAGTAAAAGTTTTAATTGTTACTTGTCCTGATGCGTTGATCATGGCAATGCAACTGATCTTATTTGCCGCGAATCTTTTGATTGCGATATTCCAACTTGCTTGACCCGAAAGGAAAATAAACAGAACAATAAGGAGCCCCTAATCAACATTTGCAACTGTATAAATATACGAAATGTTGCAAATACAACTTGAAGTGGTTTATCCATTTGTGTTATAATAATCATATTATTTTTGTCCAATTTTGGCTAAACAAATTCATATTGGGTCGCCTTCATTTAAAAGAAACGGCTCGGGAGTTTCTTACGAATATTTTAATAATTATGAATTTTAAGTTTCTACTTTAGAGATATAGGGGCTAGTACATGAAAAAAAAAAAAAAAAAAAGGAGATTTATTATATGGCTCATGGTCAAATAAGTCGCATAATAAATAAATAAATAAATAACACACACACACACACACACACCAGCCGGGATGAGGAAAACTTTTGATTAAGCTAATAAACCAATTATGACCCAAATTATAGTTTGACAAATTTTCTCCTCCGAAGAGAGAATATATATATATGAGCCACACCTTGAGGTATTGAATCGATTAAATTCCAACTTTCTTGCTCTCAATCTTTCAAGCAAGCTAAATTCATTTTCATTAAGAAGATGTATTCAAGTTCAAGAGTGAATAATGGTAGACTTGCCCCAGGATGCGTGATGTGGGTAGTCCTGAAACCACCAGCCGACCATCATGCCGACACTGTCGACATCGATCCCTCCAGGAAACGTTCTACGCCGGCGGCAACGACACTCAAAGCTCAGCCACAGGCGACTCCGCCATGTGCACATGCGAAGACCTTTGCATCTTCTTAACCGTGATAATTCTTGCGGCATTACTGGCCCGTACTCTCATTGGCGTGACCATATACCTCGACTCCCACGAATCACTTGAACTCAAAGTCCACCAATCTTATATGAGTGCAGAACGTAGGAATATTAGCGTTTGATTTTCCTTTCAAAAAAAAAAAAAAAACAGCGTGGACTATGCCTGGCGGACCACGGGGATGCAAGGTTCCATTGGTAGTTATGGCTCGTCTGTTTTTCAATTCTAAGAAATTAATCAAGCAGGGAAATCGATTTATGTATTTATTTATTTATTTATTTTGGTCTTCTGTACTGCTTCCATTAGTTATATTTTAATTTGGAGTGATTTTTCTTACGAATGGGATTTGGATCTCTTGTCTAAACAAATTAATGCTCAATAACATTGAGCCTACTGATAATTGCATATTTGGCTTGTACGTAATGAAGCAAAATGACTGCGCTGCGCCTCTGTTTCATGGGCTTCAATTTTGGTGTCCTGTTCTCATACTTCTTTATTATTATTATTATTATTATTATTATTATTATTATTATTATTATTATTATTATTATTATTAAATCTCCATTTATATTAAAAGAAAGCCTGTTCCCATCCGTATTTTGAGGGAAATTTGTTTATGCTAAAAAATCTTATAATTATAGAGATTGATAATAATTGAAATAGTATTTATTACATGAATCACCATATATCTATTTGTGTTATCCTGTCAGTTTTCTTATTTATTGAATTGTGTATCTTGAATAGGATATGAATTTCAATATATATATATAATGGATATTTCCTTAATATAAGGCAATTGTATTGTAATAATACTAAGATCGCTATAATTTTTATTTGATTAAAATCAAACTTATATTAATTGATTAATCAAATCTCTTTAATTACAATAATTATTTAATAATTTATATTCTTTATATACACACACTAATATTAAACTCATGTAATTTTTAGATTTATTATATTTGTTGATAAATATATTTATATTTTTTGTTATTTAAATGAAACGAACAAAAGAAAAAGCATAAATTGTGGTTATATATATATGGCATTGAATTTAATTTTGGAAAATCGCTTTCCACCGTTCATACCAGAAAGGGCCCATGAACTATAATTGTTGTAATAAAACGTATACCTCATGTAGACATCTACTTTAAAAATCATTGGTAAGAGACATATAGAGCTTTCTATGGGCTAGCGGGACTCGCCTAAATCCACTTTCAGTTGCCTATAAAGGGATAGGTACGGATGTCAATCTTTTGGATCCACTCAACTGCCCCCATATGTATTTTTGCTAATATATATATATATATATATATTTGCTGAAGCTACGAAAATACACGATTTTCCTCTTAGAAACAAAAAAAAAAAGGTAACGAAAACCAGCCACATTCACTGTCTAGACTTGCCGAATAACATTTTTGAGTTATTTTGGTTGATAGACTTGACGTCGTTTTGAGAAGTGTTTACGCTAATGCTGCCCATCTCCAGCGTTCTCACAAACTTCGAAAAAGTAAAACACTATACAAAAAAAAAAAGGGTTCGGAAACTTCGCGGAAGCTTTCAACACGCATAAAACAAATTATACAAAAAGTTACTTTGATGTTTTGATGTAGCGCAACAACTGGCTTTGGCCCACTTGGGGATTTTTCTTGTCGAAATACCATGACTTTGAAAGAAAGAAAGAATAGAAAGGAAGATGGGTGGGGTGGGGTGGGGTAAATATGATATTATATTTACGCATTTATATTTCCACACTTTTTTCTATGACCCACAGCCGTCCGTGCCACCGTTGTTAGTGAGGGGGGGTGGGGGCGTCAGTCTATTTATATGACTTTTACTTAATGCTTAATATGCAGCCAGCCAGCCAGCCAGCATTTTTTAATCAATGGATGAATCCCCCCAGAAAGATGTGCCATTCTAGGCTAGGCTCCTAGTGGGTGTGGTGTAGTGTGGCGGACTCTCACCAACTCACACAAGAAAAGAATCGGATGGCGAGGGCCCCCCCCCCCGGGGGGTTCCTGTCAGTCAGTTTTTCTTCATGAATAATCTTTTTTTGGCAAAAATGGCCCAGATGAAGAAACAGGCCATTAAAATATTGTAAAGCCATCATCATCATGCCATCATCACCACACCAGGAAAGAAGCGTAATGACACAACATATTTTAATAAAAAAAATTGAGAGGGGTTTACTCCTTATATGACCCATAGATGTACAACATACCACCTCCCTTGCACATGGGGAAAATAGAATTGAAAAATATAATCCAAAAGCCTAACAAAACTCGAAAGGGAAAATGAAAATTCTAACAACTACAAAAGAGAACCTCAATCACTAGCACAAAAAGGTAGAGATGTGGGTTTTGTTCCCTGCCTTTTCCTCTCCAATTTTCCTTTAGCCCTAGAACCCTTGATTTAAACTTCTCCCTTACACCAGACCAATCCTTTAGCCAAGAAGCCAATCTATAATTAGGCTTGACATCTACCCAGTCAGATTATAGACACAAGTGTACAGAGAAGAATACACACTAGCAGCAAGCATATTCCACAGCCAGGAATACCTTACACAACAGTTCGACTTTGTTTCAAAAATTTTTGGTTCCATGCCATACAGCGCCCTTAAAATGTAACCCCTTACCTCCATTTCTTCTGCCTGAGGGCACTCAAACTGCATTTCAGGACCAAGGAGCCTTTCCCCTCAAAATTTCTAATCCCATCAAACTAATTTCGCTTCAACCTTGGTTGCCCATGCGCTACCATCTAGTGCTTGCCATGTAGAGCACCGGAGACAATTCTAATTGCCAGTTGGCTGCTTCTGCTCTGCTGGTTTCACCTGAAATGCAGGTGGAAGGGTATGGCTGTAGGGGAAGCTGGCAGGTACAAGTTGATGTGGCTTTCCAGAGGACTGCGAAGAAGCAAACGGGGCATGGATAATACTTTGTGAAGGTAAGCCACCACCTTTCATGTTGCCAGCAGCAGCAGCAGCAACAGCAGCGGCCTTGGCAGGATCATTTGTGCTAGAGCTGGAAAGAGTTACTGGAGGGCACAATAACAGCATCCCTGTCGAGGTCGAGGATGAAACTATTGGTTGCTGCTGCTGCTGCTGTTGGTCCCGGTGTCTTTGTAGATAAAATCCACTAGCACTTGATGAAGCACATGTTGAACCTGCAGCTTGCATATAAGCATTTGTATACATCATGTGGCCTTGCTGAAATGTATGCTTTGGTGTCTGCTGATGCTGTTGCTGCTGGGCTGACTGAGGCCTTGTACCAGAGGTGGATGAAGGACTGTTGTTATGAGGATGACCAAGAACGGATTGAATGTTTCTTCCCCCAACGGGGGAAGATTTCTGGGTAGGCACTGATGATGGAGTGCTCCTTGCCTGCTGAGACGATAGAGCAGAAGCTTGTGAACCTTTATTACTCGTGGAGGCAATAGTTGTCCTTGGGCTTCCTCCTGCACCCTTGGAGATAGATGATGTTGTAGGCGATCCCATCCCAACAGAAGGAGATAGGGTTTGGTTGCTATTAGGAAGTGATTGGCCTTGTCCTGTGATTGATGGTTTCGAGCCTGCTGCAAAAGATATCTGTGTGTGGCCTTGTTGGTTTCGACTTTGCTGTTGAGACAGGTGTTTTAGGGATGATGAAGTTGAGGTGAGCATCTGGGCAGGAACTTGGGAAGTGGTGGTCCTCACGGAATTCTTCCACTGTGAAGATTGAGCTGGACTACTGCCTGGCACAAGATTTTGAGGAAAAGAAGATGGTGCACTAGGGAACTTGGGCTCCAAGCAGACATTTCCATTACTGCTTGCTAGTGTTTTGTTTCGTGTTGAAGATGCAGCTGCAGCCACAAATTGATGCGGCTTCTGAAGTTGAATCATTTGCTGCTGCTGACTCCGTTGCATTTGCTGCTGCATACTGGGATTATTTACACTATTTATAGCAGTTGACATAAATGAACCAGATGTCCGGGTAGTAGAAGACCCAAGATTAAGAGTTCGTCCTGAGCTCTCCATTACAGAGCTGACTGGTGCTGTTGAAACAGATGAATTGGTCAAATCTGGACGAGAGAAGGCAATTGACTGCACTGAGATTGCTGCAGTTGTTCCTCCTGCCATGGGCTTCCTGTCCTCTTCCACATTTGATGAATCACTCTCTCTCTTCTTGCTGTCTGCCACTTGAGCTGCAGCTGCAGCTGCCATGAAATGATAGCCATGCCCTGCAGTCTCAGGAAGGCTTTGGAGAAGAGTATGGTTCTGCGCAATTGATGAAATATCTAGTCCTGGAGCAGCTGTGGCTCCATTAATGGAAGCAAATGACATGGCAAAAGCCTGAGATGGCAATCGTTCCACCCCAGCCTTTGTACCCTGGGCCTGTGCCTGATACTGTTTCTTTTCACTAAGATTGCCACTTGCAACATTGGCACCACTAAAAGTGCTCAATGATGCTGGATGCATCAAGGCAAAATTTGGTGGCTGCACGGCTAAGGTGAAATTCTGCCCATAATGGCTCATGTTTGTCCGAGAAACTTGACTCCCAGCAGTTGACGGGCTATCTTCACTACCTAATTCAGCCTCAAGTTGGCGAGCTTGATGAGGGACATTGTGGCTCTGAGCCTGCTGCTGCTTTTGAAGCTGCAATGGCTGGGATTTAGGGGCAGGAAATGCTTGCAATTTTTCACTACCACCATTAAGGACACTGCCATGCACCCCCTGCTGCTGATTTTGCAAATGCTTCTGTGATGATGAGGAAACACCAGAAATACTTGGCTTTTGATGATCCTGCTGGCTTTGTTGGGGCTGTGTGGCTGGCAGTTGCTGTTGCTGAAGTTGTGAAGGGTGAAGAATTTGAGAAGAATAAAAAGACCCATTAAAGAAAGGCATTGGCTGAGGATGGTTTCCTCTATAAGTTGGTGTGGCACCAAAATGTGTGGGAATTGGAATTGGATATGCACCATTCTGCAAAATTGCCAAGTACTGGGTATCATTGCCAGGCATATTTGGGTAGTTGAAGCTCATTGCCGGAGCACCAGCGATGGCTGTTGACACAGCACTGATTGAGGCAGAATTGGAGCCACCTGCCGAAGCAGCACCACCTGCAGTGGTGGGGGACTTCAGTGTTCCTGGATGTACAGAAGCTGCAGCTGCTGCCTGTTGTTGACTCAAAGGGAAGATAAAAGCAGGACCATGCTGAAATTCAAAGGAAAAGAAAAACCTCCCTTCAGAAGAAAATGAAAGGAAAAGACCTTGAAAGATATCACAGCAATGATTAAAAATGTCGGCAAAATAATCCACACCAATAAATTGTTAGGTGCCCCTTGTGGTAGAGCCTGTTGAAGCAAAATCGGCTTTCTCTGGGCAATATCCACAATGGTGGTTGATTGCGAATTCTTGTCCTTCCCAGCATGACCAGGAAAGATGGCAAGACCCTGCCCCTTATCTTGCACAATATTCAGAGCCCTACCTGCCTGCATTTCAGGGGTGGGCACAGCATTCATATTGCAGGCCTTTGCACCAAACTGTAAAGCAGAACCTGGTGCAGCCGGCCAGAAAGAATTCACCCTTGTAAATTGCTGGTTATAATGAATATTCCGTGCAATGTATAAATGGGTGGCACACCTCTTTGGCCGTGGTTGGCTAAAATGTAAATGCGGAGGCTACACAAAGTTCAACAACAGTTCATAAGAATTTATCAGTGACCAGTGTTTGCAATAAAACTTAAGACCAAAATGTGGAGATGAAAGACACAAGGAAATAAACAATGACACACCTGTATACCAGCAGATGAAACAGCGCTTCCATTCATGGATACAGCTCCTTGTAGAGGTGCCATATATCTGTTGATTACAAGTGTCATTTTCACCAGAGAAGAAAATCCAAAAATCAGGTGTAGGTAGAGAGAAAGAAAGATCAATATCATAGAGAAAATAAAAATAAAATAAAATAAACCTAGGTCATACCCCATGTGAGGAAGCCCGCCAGGCCAGCCAGCCATGGACATTGGCAAAGGTACAGATCCTGATTGAGCTGAATATAATAAAGTAAAAGGGAAACAAGAAAAAGGAAAGAAAATGACACTGAATCAGAAAATCAGAGGATGAAAATTCAAATAAGAAGAAGGTTCCAACAAGGGAAATGAAAGTTCACCGCCAGAAATGGAAAAAGAAGAGGAGGAGAGAAAATGAAGATGAACAGTACCAGTTTTTCTGTGATGGTCTGTTGCTGCTGCTTCTGGACATTCTGTTGCGGCTTGTTTCCACTTACAGTAACAGTTGCACTATCCCCCTGAGCTTTCTCTAAATCCAGCTGAAGCTCAATCTCTCTCACTTTATTAACGATTGGCTTCGGGGATTCAACTTCCACTGCCATCAATTTCTTCTTTTTCTCCTCATGTTCCACATTAATATTTTCCTTTCCAATTTTCACTGCTTCCTCACCTTCTTTGATCATAGACTTCATTTCCTATACATTATAACGAGCAATTAACAACTATTATTAAATCCAGACTCACCACCCAATCAAAAAGAACTAATGCGAGGACAAAAAAGACACAGTGGGTGTGGTGGCCCCACTCACCGTTTCTACATCTGGGACCACAGGTTTATGATCTACAGCCACAAAATCAACCTCATTGTCCCTTTCCGGAGATGATTTCATGGGAGGAGGTGCCTGCAAAAAAGAACTATTTCAAAACCAATGATAACCTAAAAACAAAAAAAAAAAAAAAAGGAATTTCAGATGCAACTGTCTTAATAAGAGATGGAACCGATGGTGGTAACATCTTAAAAATTGCAGATCCTCACCATTAGATCTATCTGGAACTTCTCTTCTCGCAGGCTTTCCATTTCAGAAATTTTCGAATTCCTTCAAATGGAGAATGAAAACTCAAATTTCGTCGATCCCATACAGAGAGAGGCAGAGAAAGCAAGAGAAAAAGTCAAAATCAAAACTCACCCTCTGGTGGATGCCAACCCCTCACGATCATCTTCCGATATAAGCCTAGAAGATTCCTTCCAAGGAGACCTTGGCTCCTCCTTCGCCACAGCCATATCCTTGCTATCTGATTCTTCTATCAATGGCTTCGTGTCTGATAAGGGATTGATGCTGTTGCTCTCCAGCTTCAGAGTATCAGGCTGAGACTGCTGCGGCTCCGTTGATGACAGCAAACGATTACCCAAGTCCCCCTCGAAAATAGGAGAATTTTCAATTTTTGAAGGCTGATCTGTGTCCAGTTTGGTTGTTGACAAAATGGGACCATTGCGAACTGGGAAAATTGAGGGCTTCTCATCCACAGAATTCACTGGTCGCGGTCTTTTCCTCTTCGGTGCTGCGGAATGCGCCATAAAAACAACGATAAACCAAGCAAAGAAACAAAAACCTTTGTAAGTTTAATCCCAAAAGTGGAACTTTCTGCTCTGCTACGTTGCCATATTAAACTGATAAATGGAATGAAAATAAGGGACCTTACTTTGATCCCAAATTTTCCTCCCTTCTTCAGTTTCTCAGCACCAAAACAGAGCATTGAGAGGACAAGTCAACTCGAAAAAAGATGAACTCGTTTTTCGATAGCCCCAATAAACTCACCAATTGCAGACATGGGAGTTGCCGAAGAGCTGGAATTAGTGGACGGAACTGAATATGAATGAGGCACAATAGATTGGGAGTTGGAGATCGGTGATGAAACTCTGGATTTAGAGTCAACCGTGGAGGACTTGTTCACTCCCCTCGAATCATTTCCCATGATTTCTTGCTTTACAGGCCCCTGTGGCTGATTCATCAACCCATACAAGACTTGAGCAATTTCCATCTCAATCTCGTCCTGAGTTGAGGAAGCAGGCTTCGCTGAAGATTTTGGCAGTCTCTGCTTCGGCCCATTAGGCTTCTACAGCAGCAAAAATCGTCGAAAGCAAGTAAGAAAAAAAAACATAGATAGATGAACAATTTGGAGAAGAAATGAACCGAAATTCCCAGAACAGACCATTTTCTTCTTAATTGAAGCGCTAGAAGAAGGCGAGACAGGAGCCGGAGACGCAGAAGCAGAAACCAAGACCGCAGTAGCACTTGGCCCACCCGACCGCCCCGGTGAAGTCGAAGCATGCCGGTGAATTTGATCGGCACCAACTCCACCACCTGAAGTCCAGCAGTCATGTGACCTCTTAGTAGATGCTGAAAACGGAAAAGAAAAAAGAACACATTAATAATCCCAAATCCAGCAGTCCAAGTACAAGAATATCACTCGACTAAAATCTCATCCACCTCTCTACCTGAACGAGCTTTTCTAGGCACCGACACGCCAATCATCTCGTCGGGAGCCTTCCATGGCACTGCCGTCATCTTCGGCGATGGCCTGGAAACTTTGGCCAACGGCGGAGGGAAAGTTCTCCGTTGGTGGTTATTAGATAAGGAAGCAGAAGAAAGAGAGGAAGGATTCGGCGGGAGCATCCTCATGGAAGTCCCTGGACCTCCATCATCCTCGTCTTCATCTTCTTCGTCATTTACACTCGCCTCCGAACTGTCTTCAACGACTCCATCTTCACGATTGCTTCCGTAAAGCAGCTTATCCCCTCTCCTCCTCTTGCTCCTGCCAATAATCCGATCTCTGTCTCGGTCCCGGTCTCTGTCTCGGTCTCGCTCACGGTCTCGGTCTCTGTCCCTGTCTCTTTCTCGATCTCGATCTTTTTTCCCAGCCCCTCGATCTCGTAGCCTTTCCTGTACTTCCACCAGGCCATCATCCTCTGCAAACAAGAAGACGAGCCAACAAAAAAAAAAGGAAAATTGTCACACCACCAAGGGGTTTCAAAAAGAATGCAAAAGGGTCAGATCTGATAAGGATTAGAACCGGGAGAGTCTCTGAGGCTGCCAGTTCTATGTCTTCTCCTCGAAAAGCCAGTGCTGGCGGTCATACTGACTCTTCTATAGTCTCTATTCCTATCCATCCCTGGTCTGGATTTGCGTTTGGGATGATAAATAAGATATACGCAGACGCCCGATCTCCTCACTCATCACCGGAAACCGCGCATAATTTGCAGGAAAAGAAAAACTGTCTTGTGTCCACCGGAATTTCAAGATAGAGACTGTATTTAGCCGATAAACAGAAAAGATCTTCCTTCCCCAACACGAAAAAGAATATATTTGATTTTCGTTGCAGGAAGAAGAGAAGAGTTTTCACCTATCTCCTCTTCTTGCTCCTCCACCTTTGCCAGCCCCCAACTCTCTCTATCTCCCCCCACCCTCTCTCTCTCTCTCTCTCTCTCTCTCTGCGAGTTGTCTTCTTTTGTACTCTTGTTTTCTCAATCTTTTTAGGTTTATATCATTTCCACTCGGGTGGCTTCTCCAGTCCAAGGGTCGGTGCTGAACGGACAAGATTGTTTCTCTTTCATACCTGATTCAGATCTTAACCGTTTGTCTCAGGACCTATCCGACGGACGTGGTTGGAAAATCCAACATGGCAGAATCGCAACCGTCCAATGCTCTACCGTTCAATCCACTCGCTTCTAATTTTTCTACACCGGCATCCACTTGTCGCCTTCTCCATCAAGCATCCATGCTTACCTCACTCCCAATTTGGTAATATTAGAAAATCAAATAATTTTTAATAAAACAACAACATTTAAAACGGAATATGCAAATATTTATTTATATTTTTTATTATTTTTTAGATTTCTTCAATTTTTTATTTTAAAATTTATTTTAAATTATTTTTTTAAATAAAAATGATTAATTTATTAATAAATTTTATTTAATTAATGTATGATTTTAAAGTTCTTAATTAGTTGGATTGAAAGTTCCATAAGAGATGTCGTGACTGGGTATAGCCTGTTGCTGAGACATTTGGTAAACGATCGCAAGGAGCCTAGGCGACCGCACAAATTATCGTTCCAACCGGTCAAATTCAATGTTTCTGTTCCACGTCTTCTTTTACAACATCGTTATTTTTATTTCTTTCAACAATATTTTTTTTCACAAAAGAAAAAAAAGAGGACCAGTGGTCCCCACGTGGAAAGCAGCCGAAGGCGGAGAATTTGAACGGATGCGATCTGCTATTACCAGTACAAAGGACCATGTTGGCCGTTGGATGGAAATCCGACGAATTAAAGAATCCAAGCTGGCACCGAACCAAAAAGGTTCGGCATTCATCTAGATATCAGCGAGACAGATCCTGACCCTTGGTTCCCAACCCGAACGGCCGAGATCCTTGCAGGGGCGCTTACTCCAGTCACGGTCAGGGAACTTCCGAGAAATGTGGGGCCCGCACAAATTAGCTGCCGAATTATTTCCTTCCGACGGCCTTATTGCCCCGTTCACGAGGTTGGCTGGTGACGTGCTCTGGGCCCCCACACTAAAAAAAAAAAGGCAAAATGTAGTATCACCGGTCAAATTTTTCGGTGCGGTTAAAAGAAAATTAAATTAATTAAACAAATAATAAAAGTGGCCAAAGTCACCAAACGAAACAACACATCTCGCTTTTCGTGCACGCGCCTAAAGCGAAGTTCTCACATCGGGCACGACAAGGTGGACTTTGATAGCCGCACCGAATAAAATAATAATAATAATAATATTATTATTATTATTATTATTTTATTCAAAAAAGAACATGTAACAGTCCAGCGTGGCAAGGTCGTTTTCTTTAAGTGTCGAGAGGTCCTTTGAACACGTAGCCACGCTGCCTCGCCGTCGCGTTGCATCTCGCTGTTTGTTGCCCTTCAAAATATATTCCCACGCTGTCACAAATGGCATGTAAAATATATCTTTAGCGAGGAAAAGAAGATAGGGTTGCGGTGTTATGGAATGACGTGGCGGGAGCAACTGGTCCAGAAGTTTATCAACCAGGTAAGGTGGCCTTATCACTACCCACCACCACCCCCAAGGGGAAAAAAATAATAATATATATATATATATATAATTTTATGGCCGACCAAGCTGGCCACGTCAGAATTTGGACCCACTTTTATAAAATGTGGTTGACGCCCTTCTTAATTGATCTCTCTTTCCTGTAACCTTTTTCGCTTTTTTATGAAGTAAAAGGGCAATTCCATTCACTCGCTATCATGAAATCCCAAGGCGTTGCAACGCAACCTCCCCCCTCCCTCCAACCCCACCAAAACCCCACAGATGCCGCGTGATCACGTGCAACCGCGGCGATGTTCTTAATCGCGTCACAGAACTCTGGGCGTCGGTAATTGTTCTTGTTTACGGAAAATTTGTAAAACAAGCCAAAAAAGGTTTGGGGGTGGGGGGGGGGAGAGGGAAAATAACTTTTTAATTTCGCAGCTTATATTTGAGTAAATTTTTTTCTTTATCCTAAATCTTCTGTAAATCTTATTTTAGTTTACAAATTCAATAATTTTAACTAGAAATTTTCACATTAAATGTACCTTTTCAATTCAATTATTGTGTCCAAATAGTTGCTGTCAAAAATAGCATGGAGATAATAAATCATTAACGCAAAATAAAAAACATGTAAGTTAGATGTAGACCAATATTACAAATTACTAGCAAATGTTAGTCTCGGGGGTGGACGGTGGGATTGATCCCACCTCACTCCCCCTCCTAGTCACTTGAGTGCCATGAGTGGCCACTCCGTCAAAACCAAAAGTGATCGTATTTCCAACTCTTCGGCACATACTATTATAATGCAACTGATCTTAAAAGGGTGCCCTTCCTGGCGTAGGTATGGTTTGGCTTTGCAGTCAACAATGTTACCGACAAACAACACAGGGGACATCATAATGTTAATTTTATTATACTAGAATATATTCACCGGAGCATTTTGACTATACGAACGTTATAAATTAAGAATCCAATTTTCCCATGCAAGTAAATAAAAATGTCTTCTTTTGAACAGTAGTGTTTATTTTGTCTTTGAACCTCGTATATAATTGGTCATCGGTACGCAAATGGAAGGTGCTCAATTATGTGAAGACATAGACATCGTGACATGATTGACATGATATTCAAGGAGAATTTGAAATGTAGGACCGTATATAGCATTGGATTTTCAACAACAATTTGGTTTTAGTCATTGTTGTCATTTATAGTGGAATTCCCAGCTCGACCGCAAGAATAATGGGAATGTCAAAGTCATATGTGTACTTCAACGAGTAAAAATAATCAACAGGCGACAATGGACAGCAAGAATTTTCTTTTTTGTTTTTTCTTTTCTAAAGAAAAGACAACAAGCAATTACTGATAAATAGGGCATCATCCAAGCTGATTATGCCTACTTGGAACGTTCATTTTATGCCCCATATAGTGCTCCCACGAAAGATTTTACTTGTCAGAAAGATGCACAAGAATACAAGGAAACGTGGAAATTCCAGGCCTTTTCTTTCTATTTTAAATTAACATAAATTAAGCGCTTGGTTATTTATTGCCAATTTGATCTATCAATGGCCGGATGTATTTGGAAAACATCTTAGAAACATTAATAAAGGGGATCCTCTTTAGTCTATTCATTATGCGGCTTTGGAACAAGTATAGATGGCAAGGTTAGAGAGTCATTAAAATTCCAAAGAAGAATATATATTATTAGGACATGATACTCATGCTTATAAAAGCTTAAGTATGTTAAAAAGTATTTTACATTCTGGCATGGAGTCCTTTTCTTTTCTTTTGATTAGTAATTGCAATTTTAGAGTTTTGTTTTGGCTCGCAGAGCTCCTGCCTGCGGGAGTTCAAGAACATGAAAAATTGAGAATACCCAATTGAAAATTTAGATTTTTTTTTCTTTTAAAATATACTTTGATCGGTGTTATTTGGAAGGGAAAAAAAAAACAAAAAAATTGCAAAAGAAAAGTCCACAAGGTGGGACACAGCGCGTGATACCTGTCAGCATCATATAGAGACTTTCGCGCCACTTTATGATGTTTCTTTATTTCTTTATGTTTTCCATTTTATCAATCGAGCAAAGTTTGGATCTTATCTTAGTATCCGAGATTAGAGCCCAATAATCAGGAATTTTATTAACTGAAAAAATATATATATTATAAGTATATTAATCATATGTCAACGTTTTCATCTAATCTTTTATCTTTTTATATAAAAGATTTATTACTAAAATAATATTAAATTTAAATAATTTTTTTAATGTTTAATTTAATATTTACAAATTTAGAATCCAGTGTTACACTTAAGTATAAATTTTATATATTTTATAATAAATACAAGTAAAGATGCTTGAATTCATATTAATATAAAATATTTTAAATTAATGCTTAAATTATCAATTTCGTAGTCAATAAAAAGGAACTAAACTGTGCTTTTCTTTACTAAGAAAATGAAACAAACCCTAAAGGCAACATGCAAGTTTTTTAATTTTTTTATCTTTTTTTTATTTGGTATTCTTATGGGAATTAAGATTATTTTGACCTAAATATTGCCACGATTAATAATTCTTTATTCATAGGAGTAGAATAAAATATTAATTGTGAGAGTTACATATGCTCTTTGCTTTTTAAAAGTAAGGGTATAATAAAGGCACTGATTATCTTTGTATTTAAATCAGAAGATCCAATGTTGTGCTATCAACAAAAGACTTTTAAAAAATAGTTTAATTTTATGATTCGTTGATGGAGACACGTGTGATGTGCCCCGTGTGTGTGGACCCGGTTGGAACAGCCTGGGAAAGGGCAAAGCTACGACACATTTGAGAGCTTCTTTTGTTCCCTCTGTCTTTTTTGCTTAATGGAACTTTAATATTGTTTTCACTTGGCAAGTGGCGATTCTAAAAAAAATTTTATTAAAAAAATTATTAAATTATAAATTATACGATTGGTGTTATTTTATTTTTTTAAAATAATCAATAAATAATAAATGCTTGAGGAAGGCGTTACCGTATAAGTGGAGCTGTGGAGGTAAAGGAAACGAGGGAACAGAAATGAATAATATTTATCATTAAATAAATATTTAACATGACGATGGCATAGGCACAGTAATTTTCCCGCCCTTTCGACATTCATTGGTTACATTATTACTTGGTTTTCCTTGTAGTATATATTATAACTAACCGCGATTTACGTAACTAAATATGGTAACAAAAGACTATGACTTTGAAAAAAATAGAGAGTTCGAGCGTCACCTTCATCTAATTTCTATGAGACGTGGGTTGAATTCAAAGTATCTTTGCAATGTTTTTAAATTCACACTTTCTCTTTCTTTTTTTATTATTATCCAACATTTAACCTAACTAATTACCTATTATTATTGAGTTGAAAAAAAAAAACTAATAAGGCAATTGCAATTAAAGTTTTCCAAATTTTAATTTCTATTTTGTTTTCTTCGGTATAGAATAATACTCTGCGTCACCATCTCCCTCGCCCCCACCAACAAATGTCACGTAGGGGGCTCGACTTCCAGTCGCTAACTTCCCATACGGGGTCAATTTGAAGTATGAGCAATTATTAAGAAGATCAAATATATATATATATATATATATATATATATATATATATATATATATAACATGTGATAAAAATTAGATGAATTAATGTTTGGCATATTGATTTTATTTAGCTTTCTGTCGTGTCAATGACGTTTGAGGTTCACATTTTGACTAATTTAGTCCATCACATTTTGTTAGATGTAGATTCAAATTGCCTTTTTTTTTTTTTCAGAATTAAAAGGTCCCACCTTTAATAAAAGTCGTATTATTTTTGTTAACAAATTGTGCGATGAATTATTCAAATGTCATATGCAACTATTAAACGCATTTACTTGACATATTGTTGCACGATAAAATTTATGCAATTTTATTATAGATCCTTAAGACTATGATTAGACACGACTTGTTTTCAGGACCTATTAACAAGTTTTAGAGAACGGAGCCTGTTTGGAAGACAAAAAGTTAATTATCTATCTATAACATTAATTAATAAAAATGGGAATATTTTTAATTAAAAAAATTGGTGTTCTCAGTATTATTATTCACATTAAAAAATAATAACAGTTTCCATTCAGACTTGACGGCAAGACGCGGTCGGCCGTGACTTAGTGCACAAGAAACTGACTACAAAACCCGGTCCCCTCTCGCGCTTTTAAACTGAAGAGTGGGCTGGACAGCGAAAGCATTGTCGAGATATGCATGCATATGGCCCACCCGAGGGGTTAAAAAGCCGTCGAGAAGGGCCAAGGCGGAAGCCCATCTCCTATACGTTCACATGATTTTGTACGGTGGGTGGGGTTTTGGTATGTCCGGGCATCACATCGAAAAGAAACACTCGTACACTCGGCCATGCTTAAAATGTCCCTCGGGAATTATATATATATTTTTAAATTCACTAAAAAAATGTGATGCGGTAATTACATTTGCGAGTCAAGATTGGAGTCACTTGTTAATAATTTCATTATAAAAAATTAATAATTAAGTATAATAACAAATTTAAAATTTAAACTTAACTTATTGTGTGACTCGACTCAAGCGAAGAAGAAAAAAATCTTTATTCAAAATATTAAATAAGCTAAGCCTCGGAGTGCAGCTAGAAATCTAAATAGTAAATATTTATGGGAGGGGCACTGTTGGTCAAGAAGAAGAGAGTCGAGCACAGGGGAGCAAGCTGCACCGTTTGTGTTGGGACAAATTATTGCGAACATCTAGAATAGCAGCAGATTGTTTATACTCCCTATTCTAAATTTTAAGCAATAGGCGATTCCATTGACATCTCGCGTCGGGTTCAACTACTCTAGAAAAAAAAACAAAAAAAATGTACCCTATAATTATTGATCTTACGCGTGTGAAGAAATTAAGCGAGTCGTACGCTTCCATTAAAGCAACGAGGAGTAAAAAACACGCCACAAATAAGAATCAATCAAAATATACAGGATAATCTATTTTTTTTACTTCTCTTCCTTGTCCATGTTTTGGGGTGATGGCCGGTTCGGATTATATAACGGAAATTGCCCTGCACCCCCACCATTCACCGGAGGAAAGTTAGCGTCCGCATTCTTAAATTAATGCTGTATATCATCCTAACTAAACTGAATTAGAATGTCATTATCCTCAAATTAGTTACGCCTGCCCTAACTGCGTATGGCTTTAATAATCCCTTTGCGTTTCCAAAAGGCACCGCATTGAAATCCACTTGCTTTTTTAAACGGGGGAGGTCACTGGATTTTGAGTAGAGGGTCGAAGGGAATAGATTGGACAGAATGAACTTTTTAATTACGTATCATCTCTTATTAGGATAGCTATATAATCCTTAACAATCAATTACGCTGATGCCAAAATTTCCAACTCAATTCAACATTGCAAATGGCAGGGCGATCGTAGATTACGTGTCACAAGTGCACGATAGAATTTACGACAAAAGTTTCACACTAATTATTGAGTCTCAGGACTAGGATGATTAATTTATGTATTCGAGTGCAAATAGATCCATATTATATTAAACTTCATAATGTGAGGAGCGCAGGAGAAAGCGGACACTAAATAATTAAACAGTGGGTCAGGGCGGCTGAGATTATTTATTATTGTTATATTTTGTCACAAAGATGATTGGAAATTTCAGCGAAACAAAGGGCGCTGTTTTCCATCAGGAGGGAAACAAGAGACCCATTTACATGGGGTTGGCACTGGTTAGCCACTAACTAGGGGGAGACGATTTGGGCTAATCCTTTGCTTTTTTTTTTTTTTTTTTTTTTTTTGAGCGGTAAGTTGGACAAATAGCAGTGTCTTAAAATAATCCTGTTTATTTTTTCCACTGAGTGAAGATTGTCTCTATAAAGCAAATACCACGCCGTTTGGTCTATATTACATTATAATGAATGGTAACCTCGTGGTGTTCATGGCATCGACGGGTGCGATGGTGACTGGGATTACAATTTCAACTTTTTTTTTTCTTATTATTATTTCTTTTAATTTCAATATGATATAATTTTGTCACCATAGATGGGCCCGTGTTTTTGCTCATCGTCTTATACTTTTATGAACAATATGAGGTGGGAGCAAATCGCTGATGACAAGGTGGACATGAATTCCACTGCGACAGAGTGCCCTTATACTATTGACTATTGAGCCTCAGGTTTGGCCCAAATTCCAACCGGGCTTACAGGTGTAACATCCAGTACACCATAATTAACCGGACCTTTCAGGAAAAGCCTCTTTATAAATTAAGATTTAAAATAAAAACACAAGTACAAAGCTGTGTAACATTAGGTCATTTTCTAAATTTTATAGTGTACGAGAATCTTATGAACTATCAGAGAGTTACCTTTGATTTGATTAACTTATAAAACCATGTTGGTGTGTGAAATAAATGTTAGGTTTATTGTTTTTTTTGTGACGAATAAAAAAAATAAATATTAAGAAAATGTTGTCGATCTTCTAATCCTAGCACACAAGATTGGACGGTACAGTATTCTCTTCCTTTTCATGTCTACTCAGGTGTATTATTCAGATCGATTCATTTCATCTTGCTGGCCGGAAAAAAGTAGCTAGAAATCATTAGTGCTAACTGGGGCTTTTGCAATTTCGGTTGAAACTTGATAAAGAGGAAAATATTTCGTTCTCTTCATGAAAATTTACGAAGCATTTCTTCTAAAAATGATGGCGGCATTGCTTTTATTCCACTCCCCACAAACTACGCATAACCAATCAATATTGATTCAGTGCAATACTGAGAGAACTTGAAATTTCAAAATAGAGATACCCTTGATCACGGTTTGCTAAGTAAAAATAGTCAATCTAACAATGATTTTGGTAGTTGTATTTTGATGAGTCGGATGACACTAAGAAAGCATTCTTTATCATTAGTGTTTAATGGAAATGAAAATATGGCTGTGATGGCTCCAATTTTCAAGGGAAAAAGCTTGAACATTATCCGACAGCATTGATCGTAATTTTATGGATGGCAAGAGAGAGCATCACCTATGTAAAGGGATAGCATGCATAGTCTCTTTTTTCGCTGGTAGTATGCATTGTCTTTTAAAAAACATCACAGTATTAAAAAAGTTCATCTCTTTTAACAGAAGTTAAAGGTTCAATTCGTGAAAAAAAAAAACTAAAAATTTATATACAAATTAAGGAGGAGTACCTTTTATTCTATTGTATAGATCATAATCTAATATAAATTGATTATTTAAAAAAAAAAAAGTCAGTACCCATATATATGTCCTTCTCACAGGGTCATGGTGTATGTGACATGATCGACGAAAATTCTGCAGTCCAGCGTTTGATCCGTCTTCTTGCACGAAAAGCTTACTCTTTTACTCGTGAATCGAAACAGACATTTCCTTACACAAAGTCTTTATCTTTTTTGCCATCTTCTTACCGTCCAAAGCCAAAAAAGACGAAAACTTTCATGTTCAGCTCTTAAATCCTGTGCTTCCTCCAAATCTGTTTTAAATATTGTAAGATTTGGTCAAACTGGTGCCGTAAATTTTAGATTATCCACATACCACAATCCAATCGTCATTTAGTCAATTAATTGAGGATATTTTAGCTTTACAAACAGCTGCCATTCTTTAGTTGAAAATGGACAACGAATAAGGCAGGTGGTCATGTTCATCCACCCACCCACCCCACCCCAAATATAGGAAAATAATCAAAGATTAGATTTATCATTAAAGCAGTGAAATTCAGAAATATTCTCTCTCTTCTTCTAACCTTATCCCACCTTTTCAGTATCGTCAAAACCCCCAATATATCATGAGAATTTTTACGCACACACAAAAAAAAAAAAAGATGGTCATCCGACGCCATGCGCTTTTACATGATGATCACATGAATTAGATTGTCAATCACGAGTGAAATAAGATGCATAGACTTAACTAATAAGTGCTCAGTTCTGGGACCACCTTTATTATTATTTTTTTCAGGAAATTGTTTCTTTATTGAAACCTTTGAAAAGAACCGTGGAAAAAGGACTTTATATTCATTCATTTTATCATAAACTCCGCTGACATCATGGTAGACACAATCATGACCTGGGTCGGTTAGTTCTTGATGCAGATATATTGATACTTATGTATATATATATATATATATATATATATTGGTGCATGTAAAAAAAAAAATTTTTTTTTTAACTTGAAAAGTGGAGATCTGATTTATATGGGACAAATTAATCATAAAATATGTGATAATAATTTCTCTCCTTTTTAACCGTGGAATCGGGGAGGCCCTTCTTAGCGAAAGCTGTATGCAATGTTGGTAAAGATTGCTCTATTTATTTATTTATTTATGTATTTTTTTCTTTTTATAAAAAATATTTTTACTCGTAGTTTAATGTAAATATCCAGATTCTTCCTATCTTAATACATTTTAACGTTAAAAGAAATGCTATAGAATGAGGAAGATGAACTCAAAAAGATTTAGTCTATTATTTTCATATTTTTCACCCTATTGATGTGGAGTGTGAACAAATAAATACCATAAAAGTTGAAAACGTGAAACTTTAGGCCGCTTGTATCTTGAGCTGAGCAAGGTCACAGTTTCCTTCGACAACAGCATAAGAGCAAGTTCAAAATCCAACAATCTATGTCACCACTACGATTTCATAGGTTTACTTTTCAAATGACAATGGTGATGACGCACTAATACTAAGAAATTGCATAGATGGCTTCACGTAACTAAGCATCCTGCAGCATTTTGTTCCGCCCCCACCACCCCGCCCCCCCAAAAAAAAATAATAAACATGGACCCCCAGTTGTCCCAGAAAGATGCCAATTTGCTAACTGATTTTTTTGAATTTCATTACAGAACCGAGATCGTTTTCCTTTTTCCTACTTCATAATGCATCATTCTACAACCGGCAGCTTCCGAAGAATGATGCACCGATCAACATAGCGTCAAGTATGCCATTCCAAGCTTTAAGATTAAGACATGCATGAAAGATACAATGTCATTTTATGCCACTTGGGCAAGTTGGAAAACAAACGTTTTACCCTCTTCCCCCAACGTTTTCCTTTGTAACACGCATTTGTTGACCCGCTGTATTGGATGTACATGGAATTCCCAAAATTAAGTGGTGGGGTATTAAGTGTCGAGCTGTTAGAAATTATATGTCCAAAATGTGAGTGTGGGGATAAGAGAATGTTTAGATAAATGATAATAGGAAATATCGAATGAGAAATATATACAAGGATATTCCCAGAAAAGAATATGTAAATCATGTTGGAGGAAAAATAAAATAAAAAAAGGACGCTTGTGTTGTTTGTAGTTTAGATTACATATTCAATGTAGTCTTAAAATTGCTTTCGGGGGACCGAACCCAATTTCATAAAAAATGAAAGAAAAGATGAACATGATCTAAAGTAACTTCATAATCTTTCGCTAAGAATAATAATTATACATTATGTCAAATTTAATTCATATGATATACGTAATGATAAAAAAAAAACATTAACTTAATTAACTCCAATTAATATTTGCATTAAACTTTTTTTTAAAAAAACTATTGTTTCAATCCTATGCCATTTGCTTGTTTGGTACAATTAAGTCCTACATGTACATGGTTGTATCATAAGAAATGCTAATAATATAACCGAATTTCCTCCGCCCGCCAAAAATGAATTCTTCGATTTTATTTTATTCAAAAACAATCTGCACGTTCGTCAATGTGCTGGCCACAGCATTGTTGTTACAATGTTGACCATATAATACCAGAGTTGGAAACCTTATAGCCGCACGTGGCATGATCGCCTTGCTCCAAATATAAAAGGTTGGATTTCAATCGCGTCGACAGAGAATTTTCAAAAAAGTAATAATAAAAAAAAGAGAGAAAAAGACAGAAAATTGTAAAAGAAAAAGGAAAAAAATGCTGATTGGTTTCTTATAATAATGAGAGACGTGGGTTGACTAGCTAGCCGAGGAAGAACCAATAGAAAGAGAAACACGGTAACCAGAGCAAGTGAAAATCCCTACGTGGACAGATCATCAGAGGTGAAGGCCCACGGCATCATCCGTTTTGGTTCTTGGTGCTCTATTTAAACCCCTCCACCGCAACGTGATCCTCTTCGTAATCAATTTAAGCTTTTTACTTGCAGTCAACGGTATTAGCTTGCCCCTTTAATTTCTAGGAGAGAGGTCGAAGATATACACTTGATCGTGGAGGCTTCTTTTTGATTTTGAGTTGTTTAGAGCAATCATGCCTGCCGGAGGTTTAGCCGCGGCGCCAGCCGGAGGAGGGGAGTTCGAGGCGAAGATAACGCCGATTGTCATCATTTCCTGTATAATGGCGGCCTTTGGCGGCCTCATGTTTGGCTACGATGTCGGTGTTTCAGGTAACATTTTCTTTCGCTCTTTCTGTTTCCGAGATATCCATAGTTTCTGCGTGTTGTTTCCCGTTAATTTGTACGCTTTTTTTTTTTTTTAATATCACTTTTAAAGAAAAAGTTCCATGCAAGTTTCCTTTCTTTTTTCTCAATCTCCATTATTGTCATCGTTGGCAGACATTCTGAAAACTAAAATTTCCCCCCCCCCCCAACACACACACACACACACACACACACACACACACACTCTTTCTCGCCGGCGAATTTTTTCTTTTTTACTTAAAAAATAATTTCGAGGAAATGATTGTCATGTGGTTTAACAACTAGAAACGAAGAGAGGGAATTGCCGAGATTTATTCGTCAATAATTGTAAAGCACTGCAGCTTCAAGAAAAAAAAAAAAACTTTGCCTTTCATTTGAGCTTGTATAAAACTAGGAAGAATTCACCATAAATTAATTTATTCTTCGCGTACGTGAATTTGAAATGCTTATACATGAATGCATACGTTACCTTATTAAGAGCTTTACCGAGAAGAAGAAGAAGAAAAAAAAAGTTTACTCTAGAAAGAGCCAAAAAAATTTCAAAAGCTTTGTCACTTTAACTAACCAAGTTATTTTGGTTTAAAAAAAAACAAATTATTATATATATATATATAAAATGAGAGGAAAACCACGCAAAAGACGTGGCCATCTTGACAGGGAGAGGTGTCTGTTCCTATACGAAACGACCATATTATCCCCAATTTTATTTAGCGTTAGGGCATTTTGGGAACTAAGGGGTCCCGCAATGGAAGGCAGTTATCATTACGGGGAATGGTTAATTTGAATTTGTTGGTTGCTCCCTTATTCAGTTATCTTTTGATCGGGAACCATGCGTGATGTTGAAGAAATTATAGCATTGCATTTAATTAAATGACGAGAAATACAAATGCCAAGCCAAGGCTAGGCAATTGGGATTGATCCTGATACCTTAATTCACATTTGATGAACTGATGATTTATCTATTTTGGCACTCCAAAGTCCGCACACCATTCATTACTATGGCAGTTAATGGTTTTCTTGTTTCATCTTAAATTACTGAAAAAACAAATTATGGCCTGGTCGATGTGATGCAGGGGGTGTTACTTCAATGCCTGCTTTCTTGAACAAATTCTTCCCAGAAGTATACAGGAGGACCCAGGATCCCAATCTCAATAGCAATTACTGCAAGTATGACAACCAAGGCTTACAGTTGTTCACATCCTCACTATACCTGGCTGGCTTGACATCCACTTTCTTTGCATCCTACACCACTAGAAAGCTGGGCAGGAGGCCAACCATGTTGATTGCTGGGACTTTCTTCATTGTTGGTGTGGCGTTTAATGCTGCAGCTCAAGACCTTGCCATGCTTATCATTGGCAGGATACTGCTCGGCTGTGGAGTCGGTTTTGCTAATCAGGTTTGCTTAATTCCATCACTTCATTCAAAATTTATTTAGTATGCGTTCAAACCCAACAGTTAAATATGGGACTCAATTATCAAATATTTCTTATAGAATACAGAGCAGAAATAGGTTGTGTCCTATTGTCTTGGCAACGTAGGATCCTTGCACCTGAAGTTATTGTACGTCTTTTTTTTTTTCATCATAAAGGTCCTATTTAAGTGACCCCTCAAAAAGTGAAGCCTATTTTTCTTTCCACGCTTCCAATCTGGATTGGGGATAGAATTTTCACCGATGATTTTGCCACCAAATATAAGCTTACAGTCAATTCGAACTCTGTGGTCCTTCATAGTTCATCTTTTTGGCATTAAATATATCCAGCCTGTTCACGTTCTTACATTTGACATTGACATTTTTCCTCTTTCTTTAATCTTTTGGGCTTGAATTGAGGAAGTAATGACAAAGATGATTCTCTTGGATTGATCCAGAAAAAAATGGCAATCACAACTTTATTGTTTTCTCTTTACTTTAAGAATCATTTTTCCTCTTTGAAAAGTATTCCTAGTCTTTCGTTCAATAACATCACGGTAAAGAGCTGTAGAATGTGGAATCTGGTGCTTTACTATCACGGGTTTTGCGGTCTACATTTTGTATTGTTTATCTTATCTTTTTGTATTTACTTTGCAACTGTCAACGTAGACATCTTACAGCTGCCATAAAATTAAGCAAGTATCAGGCATTAATCAATTTTGTTTTTTCTTTGCTGGGTTTGGGTATTTTGTATACTTCAATCACGTCATTTTTACCAATATTTGACGAATTCAATTTCGAGTTTAGTGCTTAAAATTTCCAATAAGAGAACTAGATGATTTTTTTTTAATGAGCCAGCATTTTAGGCTGCCAGTCATTTAAAACAATCATTTCTAGACACTATCTAAGCCTGAAAAATTTTTTTGGGTCTCGTGCATAAACTTTGTTTCGCTCATATTGAGATTTGAGAGGATATCATATTATAATGAATTGGACCATGATGATATGGGTCATAGGCATGAGCTTTGGTAGGAATGGGCCGAATGGCAGTACGTCTATGACTAGTTTCAACTTGACGGTCTCTTTCGAACTGTTAACAGGCTGTGCCACTTTTTCTATCTGAAATAGCACCCACAAGGATACGTGGAGGACTGAACATACTCTTCCAGCTTAATGTCACGATTGGCATTCTCTTCGCTAATCTTGTCAACTACGGCACAAATAAGTGAGTCCACTTCTCCCTCTTATCTCATTTTCTTCGTTGAAAGGAGGAACATATAATATCAAGTGGAATAATACAATATAGAAATAACGTCTTAGAATAATCGCATCGTAAAAGTTCGTATGAACGGAACACAAAGTTTCAAGATAATGTTTGCTAGGTGGGTGCAGATTAAACATGCCCTTGCCTGAAAATCACAAAATTGGGGTAGTTGAGCCTTTTGGATAATCAACAATTTTTTGTTTGATTTACTCTACACACCGACTCCTCTCATTATTTGTTGAATTCTTGCTCTATGGTTAAATTTGGGGTAAATTAAAATGAGAAAGGAAAAGGGTTACTGGTTACCCATGTTTACCGTAAGATCAGACATCACTAATTCACATGTGCAGAACGACCTGAGTTTTTCTAACGATGATGCACATTTACTGCTCCTACATGGTAACTAAATTTCATAATCTTTAACTTTAGACGATAAATGCATCTTGGGCCGACCTAAAAATATATGATTTGGAGGAAACATGGAAACATTTTTGTTTATTTCTCAAATCTCAATTATCATTTTGATCTGTTCATTGGAGGGGAATATGCCCATGATGATGCCTTGTGCATGAACAGAATCAAAGGCGGGTGGGGTTGGAGACTATCTTTGGGCCTTGCTGGAATTCCCGCACTTCTTTTGACTGTCGGGGCTCTCATAGTGTCAGAAACTCCCAACAGTCTCATTGAGCGTGGTCGGCTGGAAGAAGGAAAATCCATTCTTCGAAAGATTCGAGGCACGGATAAAATTGAACCAGAGTTCTTGGAGCTTGTTGAGGCAAGCCGTGTGGCAAAAGAAGTGAAGCACCCCTTCAAAAATCTCCTCAGGCGCAGGAATCGGCCTCAACTTGTTATTGCGGTAGCTTTGCAGGTCAGGAACACTGGATAAACCCAAAGTAGAGATTGACTTGTTGAATTTCCTGGCACTAATTGATTAATTTGATGACAACTTTGTATGAAATGGTTGCAACAGATCTTCCAGCAACTCACAGGCATCAATGCAATCATGTTCTACGCTCCAGTCCTATTTAAGACGGTGGGATTTGGCAGTGATGCTTCTCTATACTCGGCTGTTATAACAGGGGCTGTCAACGTCCTCTCTACTTGCGTGTCCATCTACTCGGTGGACAGAGTAGGCCGTAGAGTGCTTTTATTGGAAGCAGGCATCCAGATGTTCTTGTCTCAAGTGGTGATAGCCATAATATTGGGAATTAAAGTCACGGACCATTCTGAAAATCTAAGCCATGGGTTCGCAATCTTTGTTGTTCTTATGATATGTACCTTTGTATCTGCCTTTGCATGGTCCTGGGGGCCTCTGGGGTGGCTAATTCCCAGCGAAACTTTTCCACTGGAGATCCGGTCGGCCGGCCAGAGTGTGACCGTCTGTGTCAACTTGCTATTCACATTTGCTATAGCACAGGCCTTCCTCTCGATGCTTTGCAATTTCAAGTATGGCATCTTCTTGTTCTTCTCTGGCTGGGTGTTCATCATGTCATGCTTCGTGCTCTTTCTGCTGCCAGAGACCAAAAATGTACCCATTGAAGAGATGACGGAGAGAGTCTGGAAGCAACATTGGCTTTGGAAGAGATTTATTGATGACGACGATAGAGATGAAATAATTGGAGCTATTGGCGACGGCGTCTGGAAAAATGGGCATTCTAACGGATTTGATGCCCTTTCACAGCTGTAAATTCGAGAGATTTTAAGAACCGAATTATGTGATACGTCACAAAATGAGTAGTAGAATACTAGCAATATGTTTGTAATATGATTTTACGAGGGATCTCAAAATATATCTGTTTCCTGAATTGTTTCACAAAATGAGTAGGATGGGATTTTACACTTCTCATAGCCAATGGAACTATTGAGTTTGGTTCAAACGTGCCCTCTCTTGCTCAGATTGGCTTGCTATTCGTGTTAGACTCCTAAAAGCTAGATCATACCACTAGCCCAAGCTTGCGGAAAGCCCAGACTAGAGCCTGTAAACAGATCCCGCCACGGCGAAACACGAACTTTTTGACTTTCCGTTTTTTAAATTGTTGCCTAAACGACCTGTGTTTTTAGCGACATCACAAGGCCAACAACACGCCTGTGACTTTCGAATTCTTCCACCGCTGCTGGAAAATGATAAAGCCACAGCCAGCCACCAAACCAATTACAGATGCAAAATCGGCGAAAGAGACGCAGGAAAACCACGGGTTTGTAGTACACCACAAGACTTCTCTATCATCTCCTCTTCGTAAACCTCTGTTCATGGCTCATTCGAGATTTGCGACCTAAAGATTGCATTCAATCGCCTCCATCATTATCCCAGGATGATTTTTTTATCCGAAATCCCATTTTCTATTCACTAGTTCAAAAGGGGTTAATAAAAAGTTCTAAAAAATTAAAAAGGAAAACAGCAGGTCTAAGACAAAAAGTGAAACAAGCCTGTCAAGTCTAAGTCTTCATTTGCAACCCAAAGCCAAAGCGAAAACCACTCCCCCTCAAAAAAAAAAAGAACAAAGCCAACCCAGCAGCGGCAAAGGATCCTTTTACGGTTCTGTAGCCATGGCCTTGGTGGAGAGAGCCGCAGCTTTTGCAGTGGCAGTAGCATCCTTGCAAGTCATCCATGCAGCCGTGTTCAAGGTTGGTGAGTCTTCCGGTTGGACAACCATTGGTAATGTTGACTACAAGAAGTGGGCTGCTACGAAGACCTTCCAAATTGGTGACGCTATTCGTGAGATTACTCCCTCGATTTGCTTCAGTTTTGGCCATTGATTTCTTGCATGTTCAACCGAATGTTCTCGATATTCTTAATTCCAAATTTAATATCTTTCACTTGTCGAACTAAAAACGCAGATTAGATTGTATTGCCACGAAGTTTGTCTGCTAAATCAGTTTGATTTATGGGGTATAACTCTCCACTCCACTAAACGTACATCCACTAGAGTTCAAGATCGACCTCCTAATGAGCATTAGTAGTATGCCCTTTTTTATTTTTTCTCCATTGAATTTTAGAAGCATCCCAATTCCACCCCGCAGGTGGGTAGCATTAAATCCTCCAGGATTCCTTTAAGCCATTTACACCTTGCTTGGATGAAGGGGAAAAGGGGGTCAGGGGGAAGATTTGGGGTGGAAAATGGAAAGCACTACCAATTACTTTTGGCTCTCTCATGATTGTGGTGGGCCATTGTTGCATCTGCCCGTGGGGCCTTCACTACAAGTATCTTCCATTCCACTCTAACTCTCCACAGTCGTTCAACTAATGATTAGCTGTCGCTCGTCACATGGCCAGTGCCACGCCCACTGAGATGCGGCTCCACTCTTTCAACCCCGTTGTTTCATTCAGAAATGACGCGAGTTTATATCTCATTGCTAGTGGCATATCTGGTAGAGATTGCAAACATAGTTATGCTTCAAAAAGAAATCATTTGGAAGATGACCCGTAAGTTAATCCAACGTAGATTTCCACTTTACAAGTGAGTTTTATTATCTTTTAGTCCTTAAGAGTGGCGATGGCATTGACCATAGAGGGCTTCAAGTTATTGTTAATAATAATTTGTTACTGGATTTTATAAATCATACACGTAAGTGTTTTGACTTCAATGCTTTACGTTCATGATTGAATTTGTGTTGTTATGTTGACAACTGATTTTCTCTGAAATTCTAAATCCAATTAATCTCTGTATGGATTATGAGGTGCGGCAGTTTTCGTTTACAATGCTCAATTTCACAATGTGATGCGAGTAACACACCCCATGTACAGAGCATGCAATACTTCTGCTCCTTTAGCCACCTACACCACTGCCAATGACTCGATCACAATCACCACTCACGGCCACCACTTCTTTGTCTGTGGCGTCCCTGGCCATTGTGAAGCCGGACAGAAGGTTGACATCCATGTGCATCGAGCTAATGGCACGTCTCCATCCACGGCCGAGCCCAACCCTCCAGTTCCCTCTTCTCCCGGGTCATCCAATGGTGCAATGCCACTCAAGGCCTCCAAGAGCAGTTCCTTTGGTAACATTGGCTTGGACGTGGCTGTTATTGCTACCTTTGTCATTGGTTTCGCTTAGTTAATACAGTATTGTAATGTTATTGATTAGATTGTCATCTAAATACAAGAGCTATAAAACTCAAAACTAATATTTGTATTTGTATCATTGTGTTCGTTAATTTTTAATTGGACTGGCAAAGAGACCCAACGGTGAAGGGAAGAAGAGTGAAAGCGAAACTAACAATGACAAAACAGAAAATATCAAGGCCAGTCAGCCTTGTCTAGGCTAGTCCGGAGGTCAATTCAATTGTTGTTTTCCCCCTCCCACTCAACTAAAGCACAAGATCAATGGCGAGAGCGCGCAGCTCACGAGAAGCCCAATCCAAACTGTTTCGGTCTGTATTACACTGCTGCTATGACCGTTTAGTCCATGAATTTCTTCCACACTGGATGCGGCTTCCAAACCCTTTCAGCCATAAGATCGATGGGAACATTCTTTGTCTCAGGCAACAGGAACACCACAAACAACCCCATTGCAACTATCCAACCAGAGAAGAAAATGAATATGAAAGCTTTCAAATGGCACAGTATTGATAAGAAAGCCTGAGCTATGATGAAAGTGAAGAGCATATTGGGGCTAACTGCGAAGGCAAATCCTGCGGTCCTTGTCTCTAGAGGGAAGGTTTAGCTTGGTATCAACCAGCCAAGAGGACCCCATGACCATGCAAAAGACATCACAAAAACGCACACCAACACCACCACCCAAGCTGCTTGTAGTTTTGTGAGTGTGCCCGTGGATGGCAAGTCAACTTGCAGGATACAACCTGCATGACAACAATTCATAAATCAGTATGGTGCAAGGCATCAAAAGTGAAAATTTCTATAATATTAGAGCAATGCAGCTCAATCAATTTGAGGAAATAAGTAAGTGGCTAATGAACATCTGGACGCATGCTTGAAGGAGCAATTTTCTCCTGCCAATCCTATCCACTGCATAGATTGAGACCAATGTGCTCAGCACATTTACAATTCCAGTGATCACAGCAGACAAAAGCGAGGCATTGTTCTTGAACCCAACACGTTGAAACAGGACAGGTGCATAAAACATTATAGCATTAATCCCTGTAAGCTGTTGAAACACCTTAAGCCTGATGCCAATGACCAATGGTGGCACGCTGGCACGCTTGAAGAGGTTCCTGAATGGATGCTTGATTTGCTGTGCTACTTCACAGGCATGTTTAATCTGTTTGAACTCTTGATCAGCGTTGTCAACACCCCTTAAATGTTTCGAGTCCTTCCTTTCCTTTTCATGCTCAATTAGGCTTGCGGGTGTCTCCGTGATGACTAGGGACTATGAATAGGACTGCAGCTGGCACACCTGCAAGTCCCAACGATACTCTCCACCCATATGGGTTCATTTTTGACGTGCCATAGTTAACAAGATTGGCAATAAATATCCCTATGGTAACAAAAAGTTGGAATAGGATGTTCACGGCCCCGCGACGACTGGCTTGAGCAATTTCAGATAAAAACAGGGGAACACCCTACAAAAAAGATTCCATGCGCAATTAAACATTTTAGCCAATTCAGCACAATTATCACTTTGCGTAGAAATATCCAAGCAAATTAAGTGCACTTCCGCAAAAGCTGGCTCCTTATTAGCCAGTATAGTGTAACAATCATGAACTTGTTGCGGATGAACCGTACCCCATTGCCAAATCCAACGCCAGAACCAAGGAGAACGCTGCCAAAGATCAGCATTACAAGATTCTGAGCACCACCGCTAAGGCCAAAAGAATTGTAGGCATTCTGCCGAAATTGTCGCACACCTTGGATGCAACGAAGCTGAAGAGATTGGACGTCGTATTTGCAGTAATTGTCCTCTTGGGCATGTAGCTTTCTCTCGTGGACTTTGGGGAAGAATTTGATCAAGAAGTCTTCCATGGCTGTCACTTCACCTTAGACCAAATACAAATCATCATTAGATACATTGTTTAACCATTAAAAGTTCTTTAATTTTCTAGTATTGTCGTCTGCATTGTCATCCGGTACTTGGGCTATTTTTTCATGCATCTGTTAACGAATATCATGACTCTGAAAAACCCATCAATCGTTTTAATTAAAATTAGACAATTCTTATTTAAACTGATGAGGTTTTGAAAACTTTTGTTTCGACGCATCACAGACTGCATATATTTTGATTTCTCGTAATTCAGCCTTTATTTTTTCATGTCTTTTTTTACTCTTTTATTTTATTTTCTATGTGGAAATATTAAAAGACACCACATGAATGCAGGGATTTTCTTTTTCCAAGGGAAAAGTAACTACATGTAACTATTATATATGCGTACAGGAGCTTATGACAACATAGTGACCCTCGCTGCAGCCAAATACAACTTCCTGCTCAGAGTTAACCCCCCTTCCCCCACTCTCCAAAAAAAAAAAAAAAACAATCCAAAAATGACAGCAAACTAAACATTGTTTTACTTTATGGCACGACAGTGTGATTAATTGATATGATATAATGTTAAGGAAACAGTACCTGAAATTCCAATGTCATAGCCGAACATGAGGCCACGGAAGGCCGCAAGAATCCAAGTAAACAACCACATAAAAGGTTGTCTTTGATGGGAAATCAATCGTCTCAATATCCGCCATTCTTTATCGCAACAGTTTCTCTCTTAATTGATCAAAAGAAACATAGCAAAAGCAAAGCAAGTCTTGTGTTTAATAAGCTTTTGTTTTCCTTACTTCCTTCTTTCTTCTTCTTCGTCTCTTTTTGGCGCGCGCGGGCGCATGCGTGTGTGAGAAACCAAAAACTGCCTAATTCTCAATAGGCTTGCGTTGGGTTTACATAGGCAAAACAAGATATCAAAATGAGTCCTATTGTTCCCGGATACAAGGAACTAAGTTTCTTTATTATTATTATTATTATCAAACTAAAAAATCATTACAGTGAAATCGTGGAACCTCCAGTCAAACCAGGGTCCTTTTGTTTTTTTTTTGGAGCAGTTCCGATTGGTTTCAAGTCAGGAATGAGGCATCATTTCTAATATTACTGTTTGGTAGGGGTGCTCGCGGATGGAATTGGACGGCTTTAAGGAAAAAAAAAACAAAAACAGAAATAAAAAATGATCATCTGCATCCAATTCGTCTGTAAAGGTTTTTTCAAATCTAAATCCACTACCAAACCATTAGCCTCTAAAACTGCACAAACGAAGAAGAAGACTGCAGATTGCCTAGCTTGACTCAGTTTAGAATTTTATATTGCAATTTGAGCCATTTTCTCGGAAACTATTGAACCCAGAGACAACATTGTACCACAAGGAAGGACGACAATCTGCTGAACTTCCTAATCAAGCGTTTTTGTGTCACTGCTCACGAAGACATGCACGTATAGATGGATGTGCCCATGCAAAAGTATTTGGATGTAAGAATAAGAATTAAAGAATGTTTGCATATATGTACATGTGTCAAAGATAATACTTGTATGGAAGGTTTCTGAACACCCCCCACTGTCTGGAAGACAACATGCGCATAGAACATAATGGCGTTGATTCCCGTGAATTGCCGGAACACCTGCAACATTATGCCCACGACTAATTGACTTCTGCTTTCTTTCTTCATGAACCTACCTTGGTTACTTTCCTTGCCATTTCACAAGCTTGCGCTACGGAATCGAATTCTGAATCTACATATATCAACACCCGCGATCTTCTTTAGTACTCTGCTTCCTTCCTCTACTTTATCGTACTCACTAAGAGGCTCGTTGGAGTCTCGTAGATGATATATTGTCCTATGAATAATTTTCCAGCCGATGCGCCATTCATTCCATGCGAAATCCTATGCCTGCGAGGATAAACTTTGCCAACGAAATAGTTTTTGACATTTGCTACATATCAAGATTCCTATTGTAATAAAGAGTTGGAAGAAAATGTCATTTCCTTGCCAGTGATCATCATCTGGATGTTAGTGGCCCTGCTGTTAAAGTAACTGGCCCAAACGAAGAAAGAAAACAAATGCAAGCTAACAATGAGTTGTGACTCATTGGTACTGAGGTCAGATTAAAAACTAAAGGCTTGAAGTTTGACCCCAAGTCAGAGCCAATCAACTGAAAAAAAAAAAAAAAAAAAAACAAAAACAAGGCAAGCTGCACGGTAAATCTGGAAGACGTAGAAGAAGCAAAAGAGCTGGCTATGAGAGCAGTTGAAGCATTTTTATTGTCAGACTCGCAGTAATTGTTCTCTCGAACTTGTTTTTTTAGAAAGACCCTTTCAAGCAGTCATCCATTGACACAACCCTACTTGGAATCCCACTGAAACGAAATACAAGAGCATTACTGGTCCAGATATAGGAAATGAATGCAGAGCCTTATAAAAACGTGAAAAGAAGTTTCCAAGAGGATACTTGAGAGCTTGAATTTCCAAGTCTGACGTTTCAATTTAGGTTTCCCAGTTGAATTTCAGAGCATTTTATGGGGCTAGCAATGGTTATCCTTGTTATGTAACCCGAACACAATGGACCTCTAAAATTGATTAAAATCCTTTATCCAAATAATGGGAATTAAGGAATTTCCTTGTTTGGTTGAACTAATCTAAATTCCTGGTATCGTAGATAAGTTCAAACATACCCCATGAATGAGATTAAACATGATGTTATTACCATAATAACCTAATTAGTCAAATTTGCGAAAGCTCACCCCGAGTGGGGTTTCACTTTTAAGAGGCGACGTTTTTTTCCTTTTTGTCTTAAGCCAAAAGAAAAATAACATGACAAGAATTAGTGAGTTATATTGTATATACTCATACCAAGTAATTAGTTATTTTTATATTTCTAATAATTCAATGACCCCATGAGTTTACAAGAAACTTTTGAACAAACAAGAAAGCGCCGAAGTGGAAAAGGCAAAAGCAGACTTTTCGACGAGCTGTCACCTCTCTCGTTACTTCGCTTGACAGGATCCGCTTACTAAATCTTTACTCGATCCCTGCAAGGTGTCTTTCCGTGCTTCCAACCTGTGCTTTGGAGCTACCAACAAGACTGCTTTAATCTGGAATTCTGAGCCATTGTCATCAACCTATTAAAGTAACAGTTTAAGTTGTAATTCATTATGAGTTAATTTTCCCAGAACGCTAATAAATAAATGCCATCGACTGTGCAGAACAATTCATTAAAGCCCGAGAAACCACTCCGTTCCCTAACGTTCAACACCAACTCATGATATGTTTAATACATATCAGCCCGCGTCTTCTTTTCCATGCAAAAATCTGAGCAAGACTTGAAATTGTTTTCATTCATTATTCTACATATTAATACAACCATGCCGGCAAGTTTCCATTTTTACATATATTTACAAATATGATACAAAATTCTAAGCAGGCATGGGTTCATGACCACCTACATTAGGGGCCAACAAACAATGGATGACGATGACAACTATAAAGCTTATTTTTTTCCTTCTTTTGGGAAAAAAAAAAGATATGGAAGGAACGAATTGGACGACAAAAAAAAGAATTGGAATTGAACAAGGCCACACTATCAGTCATGCGGTGATCCGAAGAGAGAGAGACCGCAGGCAATTTTCAGCTGCTTGCATGATCTTGGCCAAGAAGACCACTGAGAAGAGGGTGATCAACGTTTGCATTCCTGTTGAGCATTCTATTATTCCGGCCATGAGCTCTGCCACCAAAAATCAAAGAGAAGATCAAAGTTGGAACTTGGAAAAAGGAAAAACACAAGTTGTTCATTCCTCGAGCAAAATACATGCAATATTACTTCCAACGGTGTGCCTGCAGTAAATTCTAGAAGTAAGCTGCATCATTCTATATCTATGCGCAGAAGAATTTATCAAGAAGACTATTTATCTTCTCTATTCTGTAGCGGGCATTTTCTTTGATATTGGATGTAGAAGACAATTTTTCCTTGTTCCCAACGTAAACTTGTAACAAGAAGTGTACAAACCAATATACCGAGGTGATGTGGAAAGTAAAAAAAACTTAATTCAAAGAACTCCGCTCATGAACATGTAACATTGCTAAAGAAAGATGACGCAAAGAAAGCAGCACAGAGACCTTACACTAGTTGATTGGAGCTCCACATTGGCAGAATCCTCGTTTTCCTGCAAGAGATATCATTACAGTCCCATCAGGCCTAAAGTCCAGTTAAACTAACAGGCACAAATGATACCATCACATTTAGACTACCTCAATCAGCAAATCTTTTCTTGTAATCAAGCCAATTACTTGAGAGGCACGAGGGACCACAAATATATGCCTCAATCCCAGTTGGCGAAACAGATTATATACCTACATCACCATTGAAATGCAATTTATCCTAAAGGCGAAATAAATCATAAGCAAATGGAGACAGAAATTAACCTTTGTTAGAGACATGTCTTCAGGGACAACGTAGGGAGATGGGTTTAAAAATGGGGCAAGATCTATGTACATTTCCAAGTCATCCGAAGTTAGATGAATATCCTCTATGGAAGTTCCTTTACTGGAAACAGGTTTCACAAATTCACTGAAATTATGCCTGCAGTCATATGACCACAATGTCAAGCTCAACTGAGAGCTGGGTTAAATCATAATTTGTCAAGCCCTAAGTTACCTCATTTGTTTGGATCCACCCATTCCATCACTAGGAAATGGACCATGCTGAAAATCAACCTTCGACTGAAGAAGTACTAGTAAATGACTGCAAAAAAGGTTTGTTCTATCAAAATACTGAATAATTCACACATAACAGAGTGAAATTACTAGTTATGTACAACCTTCGAAGAATGAGTCCAATTACAAGCGTTTCACCATTTCTCACGTGATCAATCACCTAGCAGACACAAAACACCAAATTTAAACTTTAGAAATCCTAAATGTACCCAAGACACAATAAAGAGGGGAAAAAGTAAATCTTACAGGGAAACCATTGTGCTTGTTGCTCTGCAAAATCGAAACCACATCTGCAACCTTTGCAATGCGAAGAAAGGAAACAACCTTCAAGAAGAAAAAGCAAAGAACTAATCATGTTGGAGATGGCAAGTAATACAGAGGGAAACAAAATATGGAGAAACCTAAAATGCAAGAAATCAACGGGTTGAAGATGAAATTCACCTGATTACTACAAGCTTCCTTTGCTGTCATTTTTCGCATCTCATACTTGGGTCTAGATTCTAGTAGCGGAATGCCTCTCAATCGTGCCTGTTCTTCATACAGACCTTCATTAAAGGCATCACCAACAGCCTGCAGCAGGAACAGATTAGAGCAACTGCACAGAGCATCAGCCAAGAAGTAGGCAAAGAAATTCAAACACTACCTTTGATATAAGGAGCACAAGCATAATTAGAGGTAAAAGTTTCAAGTTGTTTGTGAGCTCAACCATAATCACACAAAGAGAGACCGTCATCCTCATTGAACCTCCAAGAAAAGATGCAGCTCCCAGTAGGGCATATCTACAGGAATCAACCAAATTGAATGCAGAACACTTCAAAAGCAACAATAGGTAACTAAAAAATGTCTAAACAATCTTATACCCAAGAGGCCATTAGGCAATGAACCTGACATGGATAAATAAATAAAGAGAATATGCAACTGAGACAAAATACTCTCGGGCAGCATTTTCAAAATGAAACCACTGTTCAGAATTGATATTTGCATAAACTCAGTTTTTTCTTAACCCAACCTATTCTTCTTACAGAGATTGAATATGACTATTGCAACGTAGCATTAGCACAAGCACATCAGTATTAAGTCAAAACACCAAGCTAGCTTGGCACTCAGCATGCCCAAATTCGTGCCACCTCAATACTAAAACTACTCCAAGTCATTAACACCCATAATGGCTAGCCAATATAAGGGAGCCCCAGTAAAGCAGAAACCACAGGTCTCCACTTAAAAGTTTCTCCCAGACACAAAGTCAAAACATATATAATCCTCGTGAATAAGTAAAGGAGGAACTTTTAAAAGGCTCAAAAATTTTCACTCACATAAAAATTTTTACCAGGAAACAACATTTGTCATACAGTAACATGACTACCAAATATTGAAGACTTAAAACTTCAAAATCAAAATTTTTCAAAAAAAAAAAAAAAAGGAAAAAGAACTAAGACACTTACGTTCCCTCCTCAATATTGAGCTTTGCATAAAAATTAACAACAAACATGCCCACAAGGCGTCCATAAGTTGATCCTATCATTATCCCAGGAACAAACTGGCCAGCAGGAACAGCTGCACCAAATGTAATTACTGCCAAGGCATAAAACATAACCTGCAGAAAATATAAAGAAGGGCAAAAAATGATTAGTTCAATTACAAGCTATTTCAACAAAATCAGAACCATTGACAAACAACAGAAAAAAAATATATAATTCCATACAGATACAAGAAAGTGATCATGAAAATCTTTCAGTTATGTTCAAAGAAATATTAAAAAAGCATGACAACAAGAGGGTGGCATACTTTATTGCATTGAGCAAAGTAGTGACTAAGATAGTAAAACACGTTTTAGTTATCATCAGTATAAAAAAGTCAAGAAAAAGAAACCATTGAAGGGAAATAATATGCTAACCAATGCAATATATTCATCAGCCTTTTAGCTGATGAATATCAAATAACTTAAAAGAAAACAGCTGTTACAAGGACTAGAAAGGGATAGATATTGTGCTTAGACCTCTCAACGTGAAAAGAAGGGAACAGCTTAAACTCAAGATCAGCTTTTTAGAGGATAAAATGATTGGTACACCACCCCCAAGAACTTACAACAGGATGCTAGATACCATAAACCTTTTAAATTTCTATGTCATCTTGATTCATTATTCCTCTTATCCAATGCTTGCATGCAGAAGCATTCATTTCTTGGCATATCTCTATTCATAGAAGACAAAGAACAAAATATAATTATCTTGTTGTCAAAGACTAGAAGCCTTCTTTTCAGAAGGGGAGCCTAGGCAGTCAGCTGTTGCACTAGAGAGACTAATGAATGGATAGGAATGGCTACCACATCACAAAAAAGAGAACTGAGACAAAAAGGAACTGCAAGGGAAGATTAAGGCCCGACACAAATTCAAGGCACACCAGTTTGATTACAGATTTCAGACAAAATAGATAATCCTCTCTTATGATAGCTAGGTAACAAATGAACTACCAGAAAAGTCAATAGACTCTGGGCACTGAACTCATGAATAGTCTTTGCACTAAACAGATTCCTTATTGCATCATCCTGGAACAATAAACATATATCCAATTAGGGTGCAAAAGTAATAAGAAAAAATCAGGGGGAAATCATCATGTACAGAAAGACAAGGCTTTAAGAAATTCAACAAAACCTGTGTGTTAAAGAAAAGTGTTGCAAGATCATTGTATTCCTTGTCCCCACGACAGTAAAACTGCACATGGCATTAGGTTAGATAAGAATTCCCAAAAGCTAAAGTATAAAGAGGGTAAAACACTAAACCAACTTCAGAGAAGAGACTTATGTTTTATGTGTCAACAGGTGCTGTGCACAAGAATACATGCCAGTGGAAACAGTGCCACGAAAAAAATAGAGCAAATTTAGCCAGACCATAAAGCAATAATTGTAAAATCTTCTGTGACAGTTTCATGGAAGTTTTCAGCAAATTTCATCAAAAAAAAAAAAAAACAAATTAATGCTTGCACAATTCTGAAAACAATATGCAGGCACCTCAATGTTTTGGAATACAATAATTTCTAATTGTTTGAATTATATGACCAGAATAAATATCAAGTCATTTAATATTTTGCATTTTGAACACTATGGAGTACCGATAAAAACCTTCCAGTGGTGACAAATTGCAAATTTAGAATAAACAGGAATTTCACATGTATAGATTTATGTATTGCACATATAGCAAGCAGAGAAACATTTCCTGAGCACACATGAAAAACATTAATAAAAAATTTCTAGAATTAGCCTCACATTTACATAATTTCCGTACATTCCTGGAGGCTGTGGACATTCAATACCAGAGTCAGGATCCACTTCAGGGCATGGACTGCATTTTCTTAGAAGTGGTAGTCCAAATGAAATAATTGATGTTAGGACTGAGATAAGGCACGCTTCAATTATCTGTAGACAAATTTTGTTACAGTTCAAGGGATGAGAAACTGGTCAATGTATGATAAGTGTTAGGACAAGAAAAAAAGAACTGACACATGCTTAAAATATAAATACATAAAGCTGCCCAAGTCACATCAAAGGTCGCTGCCAATTCCACAAACTTCTTTTTTTATGATAAAAGGCTCACTGTAACCAGAAAACAGGTCCATGAAGAGGGCAGCCTAGTGCATGAGATTCCCACATTGTGGAGTCTAGAAAAGATTCAGATGTATGCAATTTTACCCCTGTTTAATAAAGACGATATTTTTGTGACTCGAATCCATGACTTCTAAGCCTTAATGTACTGACCTAATTGCTTTAGTAAGCCTTGCCCTTAAGAAAACATATCCATGATCATCCTAAATTCTTACCTTGACTTGGGTCCCTTTCTTGTGCAAATAATTACGACGCCAGTAGGTTACATAAAGAGTAAGCTGATTAAATAAAGCACCTGTAAAATTATTTTAAAATAAGGAAAGGAATAGATAGAAAGAATCAACCCGACAAAGAAGTTGCATATAAGTCTGGAAACAAACATGAAGACCAGGATAAGTAAGACTACCAAGTAGACCACCAATGACCCCAATAACTGCCATCGGAAGCAACTCTCTAAAAGAATAGTCCTCTTGAGCACTGTCCCAGAAAACAAATCGACAAATAAATATATTATCATTAGATGTTCAAGGTATGGCAACATATTAGTTGAAGCATATTAAAGCTCAGATCTTAACCCTGATATGTCCCATATTATGAAGCCACCCGAACCAAAATGCCCACAGTTTCCACTTTTACACCATCCCATTGCAGTACGCACAACCACTGCCACAATAGCAGAAGTAAAAAAGACGCGCCACATAAGTTGACTCCTCCACCTTAAAGAGCACACCAGAAAACAATAAAATTAGCATTCAATTTTTCACTCATCACAGGTATATTGATCAAACCAACAGTTAGAACCTGATATGCAAATGACCAAATAATTAATAGAAAAAAAAAAAGGAAATGAAGATACATAAATACATATCACACACAAGAAAAGAAATTGAATTAAAAAGTGATGCATGCAGCATAAAACACAATGCTGCACAATATAGATTTAAGAACAAATGTTGATTTCTTTTTTTCTTAAGTTAAAACATAACTGAGAAGAGAACAACTTGCCAGGATGTAACTTCTTCTAATGCAAATAATACACCGCCAACTGGAGTTCTAAAAGCAGCAGCCACTCCAGCTGCACAACCACAGGTCACCTTTAAACACGAAAAATCAGTAGAATGGAGGGATATCTTTTCTAATAAACATATAAAGAGCGCATTGTAGACTAATGCAATACATCGGGGAAAAAGCATATTACAAGTTACCACACCACAAAACAAGCATGTGAAAAGTAAAGAAAAACCAATATTATAAATTTCTTTCATTCATCAACTACTAGGTACCTGAATGAGGCAGCAGATTCTAGAGTTTCTAGAGTTAAAACCACTTGATTCTATGGTTCAAATAATCAGAAAAATATCCACAAGGTCTCAATATATGAAAGAATATACCAAATAAAAATACACATAAGTTAGGAGGTATAAAGCACTCACAAGATCACGACGATCACGGTCACTTTTAAAGACTTGAGGCCATTTGGAACTTATATGGTACTTTGTAGAGCCACCCTAAAATCAAAAGAAACCTAGATTGTCAAGTTGATGTCAAAACAATGCTGAAAGACATTAACTTTGAAGACAACCAACCCACACAATGATTTCTTACTTGTCCAAGCAATGAGGCAATACAAGCACCGGTATGAACCAGGGGACCTTCCTTGCCTAATGCAAGACCACCTCCCACAGAACCAACACTTCCAAATATCTACAAGTTAAAGATGAACAACAAGTGCTAGATAGAGTAAAGTGAAAATTCTCACCAATTAAGATTTATAGCTCAAAATGCCAGCATACCTTCCCAATTAAGGTTCTAAAAAGTAGAATACCACGAATGTCAACCCCTGCCCATATAACAAAAATCAATGGAGCTACAAATGACAAAACAGCCCCTTGACAATTAAGTAAAACTTAAATCGAGGCTATCTAGCTTACCATTCAAATAACCCTTAATCTCAGGTATACCAGATCCCGCTGCCGCAGGAGCAAATTGGGTGATGATAAATACAGACGAAAAGACTAAAGCTAAGTTGATGAGTACATATAATAGAAAGCCAGCAAAATAGGACTTCTGTATTAGGTTAAATGTCAGTTGAAATTTCCAGCCGGCAAAGTTCTCAACCGCTATATTAATTAAAACCGCAGCTAACCCAGTACCTGAAATTAGTTTACAAAAAATAAATAAACAACACTAAATAAATAGACTTCAAAATCCAATATTGTGAAAACTAAATCTCTGCATTGAAAATAGATTAAGATTAGAATTGATTCAAACTTACAAATGCCAATAAGCAACGCAAAGAACCACTTCACTACCACATAATATCCAACATACAGCCTCCCTCTATTAGCCTGTAGATGCCAATTTCCCAGAATAAGAAGACTTTTAAAAAAAAAAAAAAGGCAGAGAAACATTTAAACTATGGAGTGGAAAATTTTCAAGAACGGAATCGCGAAGCGATCAAACTTCAAGAAAACAAGAGAAAAAGAAAAGAAAAGAAAAGCGCAAACCTGCTCCTCTCTATACGCATGATTCTCAATTACTTCGTAGTCAAGGCTTTCGACACCGTTGCCATTGCTAGTGCTCAAGAGACAAGCTCGTCGAGCTCGCCGTCTTCGGAATTCGGGATCCGAGACCATACCAGCTTCGCCTTCTCGATTCCGTTCTGTAGTTGATTCGAAAACATCATCGATCCCGCACCTCTGACTCTTATCTATTTCCGCATCTAAATCAAACCCTGATTATCCAAAGCCCAATTGCAGGAGAAATCCAGACCGTACGGATGCTTCAATGATCGGAAGAGAACGATCAGAGAATCGCTTAAGCACAGAAATTACAATTTTAATCGCTAATTCTTATTCTTTAAACATCAACCCCCCCCCAAAAATAAAGTAAATTAAATTAAAAGAAAGAGAGAGAGAGAGAGAGAGAGAGAGAGAGAGAGAGGGCTGACTATAACGTAGAATCGTCGGCGACTCGTTGCCTTCTCTTCTCTCTTTGTCTGCCTTAGTTTGCCGTTGTCCCCAAGAAAGACGGCCAGTTGGGTTTTATGATCTACAGCAAGGCTGTATATGTGACCTGTAGATCTTGTGTTTTTCTTCTTGATGGAGGGTTATGATTCGGGGTTTCCCTGACGAATAAGATTCGCGATTGATATGGCTTGTGGCGCGCGTGTATGTGATATTCTCCGTCCCTCCTATGTAAGGGGAAGTGTCTTTTCTGACATTTGGCCACCGAATAAGCACCAAGACTCGGGAAAAATCAATTTGAGGCTGTTTTGTCTACGTGTCTGTCCGTGATAGGGTATTGATTTTATTAAACAAAAATTATTAATTTTACCCACCACATTTTTAAATATTAAATTATATTCACTTTAGACATTATTTTTATCATTTAAATTTAATATATATTAAATATTTTCATTGAATATAACTATATATTAATCACACGATAAATACATTTATTATTATATTATTATTAAATTTATTAATGACATAAATTTTAATATTTTAAAAAATTATAAATGAAAATTTAAGAATTTTCTCTTTTTTTATAATACTTGGAAATATTTTTTATTGTATAATTTTTTAAAAAATTTAAAATTATATTATATCAATCAATAAATTCAATAATATGATGATAAAAATGTGACATACCTGCTACATAGCATACAAGTTATTTTCAAATAATTGTATTTAAAAAATTATTTAATATAAATCAAATTTAATAATAAAGTTAATGTTTTTGGATATATTTTAAAAAATAAACATAATTAAAAAAATTCATTTTTTTCTCTTGTTTTATCATAGTCAACTATATTCCCAACTCAAGAAAGAAAACACTTATTATTGATGGACTTAAAAGTCAAAAGATTAAAAACAAAAGCTCACATCTTCTTTTGTTACCACAAAATAGTAAAATTATAAGTGAAAAAGAATTATATTGTTACTTTTACATGTGATTATATGTGTTTTAATAAATATTATTATACAGAGAATCTCTTTTTCTGACATTTGCATAGCATGTATTATTTTTTTTTTACAAAATAGATTACTGGCTAATCACTAAAAAGAGTTTGAATCAATATTTTTATTATTGGTCAAACGAGAGTTATTTGTACAAGAAATAGACGTGTAGTGCTTGAGAAAATTGAGCACCATGAGAAGTGAGCGTCGAGCAAGGCCCCACAGACTAACCCCGACAAAAAGAAAAAATAGAAAACTCCACTTCATGCAACGAATGGAAGACCAAACTGGAACTCCACCGTGTGGGATGGTGTTTGCGGTGAATCCACCCGCGCCACAGAAAATTCTGTTGGGGGCGATCGACGAAGGACGTTTCAACCTTTTTACTTTAAAAAAGAATAAAAAAAACATTTTTAGTTGTTCGCCGTTTAACGGTTGGTTTACTTCAAAGTCAATCCAACAAGTGCAATGATCGCGTGTCTTCGTCGAACCTAAAGAGTTGGTGCACGTCAAAAGACGAAATGCACCCATTTATTTATTTATTTTGAAAGAGACAATAAGCATTCATCCATTGCGTATAATAAGAATTTCGATCAGTAGCCTTTTCCCATTAACATTTTATTTTTTTCGACAGCATAATTACATGTGTAAGGGCCTCAATGAGCACAAAGGCACGGCAAGAAATAAAATCATATTCTTCTCTGATGGTGTTTATTCAAGAAACAAACACAGAAGGGAGCAAACAAAAGCAGCATGATTAGAGATCATCTTATTGTCAAATTAGAGCTGCCATGTAATGCCTTTTCCCTTTGACTCCATGCTCTCACCTTCTTTCCTCGTTAAAAAGCTTCACAATGCACTCGTGGGGGACGGATCTGAATTTGAGAGCTCCGGCCGGCTATATGGCTTCTGTCGCCTTCCCAAAGTACGCTTTTGCTTGGGGTCTCTTGATCCGAATGTAGATTAAGCATAGAGAGATAGAATCCCTTGTTATTTTCATTTACAACTTAAATCAGCACGGAGATGTTTTATGGCCGAACACTCGCCTTGAATGTTGGTGTCAGAAGACCATTTTCCAATGTAAGCGGCTCTAGCACAAGAGTTACAGCTTTTGCAAATTCAAAGCCTCGAAGCTGCAGGGAAAGCAGTCATTCAATTAGTTTTCTTAAAAACAAATCTGCAACTGCCAGGTCGAACTTTTGCTACACCGTAAATGACCGAGCTTCTCTTCCAGCGGGTGCATGTGTGTGGATTGGCAAGCTATTAATAAGATCATTGTAAAGTATAAACATCATATTCCTAAATTAAATGATATGCTTGATGAGTTATATGGTTCGCATGTGTTTTCAAAAATTGATTTAAGGTATTATTAAATTTACAGATAAATGAATGGAAAATAACATTTAAAACTAAATATTGATTGTATGAGTAATTAATAATAATTTTTAGATTAATTAATACACTTAGTAGATTTATAAAGTTAATGAATCATGTCTTAGATTTTTATAGGAAAATTTATAATATTTTACTTTGATAATATTTTAAATTATAGCAAGAATTTAGATGAACATGTCACATTTGCATGCCATGCCATGTTCAGTGTGTTAAAAGAGAATCAACTATATGCTAATGTCAAAAAATACATTTTGCATGGAATTCATTATATTTCTTAGCTATATTGTTAGTTCACAAGGTATTAGCGTAGATGGAGAGAAAATAAAAGCAAAAGGACTGGCCTGCACCTAAAAATACAAATAAAGTAAAAAACTTTCATGGTTTAGTACAAAATAATTAGCAACACAGTGGTTCAACAAGCACATAACATTAGTCGACTATGCAATGCTCCACACAAAGATAATCTCACCGAATAATTATTGGAATTCTTTTGCCAAAACAGTATGAAAGTTTAGACTAAATTCTTACAACCGAATTTCATTCCATCTAGCTTTCCAAGTTTTCATTTCAAATTACATTGTTTTTGGACCTATGATCTCATGTTGGACAAATTATCCACAAGGTTATTTTGGAAGCAGATAACTCATACCAGACCAGCATGCCATCACGAATGACCAGGCCATCTCCTCTCTAACGAATCCTTTCATGCAAATGTGAGAAATTAAACAGCCATCTGAGCCCAATAATCCCCTTTCTATGATATGAAGTACTTAATGATAGAGCAAAAACGGCAATAACGAAGGTGGAGGCACCGTGCAATCATTCAAGAAGAAGTCAAATGACGAAGGTGGTCACTCTCTCCCATGAAGTAGTAGAATCTATGGAAAGAAGATACGACTTTAAGACTTCAGGAGCTGCCTACGATTTCCACACGTCTATGTCCACTGCTACGATAGCTACCAAAGAAGATTTCAAGCTGTCCCCTACAAAAAGAAAGCACCAAGAATAAGCAGAGAGAGAGAGAGAGGTGTAGTGCAAGACTTTTTCAGCTCACCAAAGAGAGAGCACCGAGCAATAGATTTGCATTTGGCATATACGTTCTCAATTTTCTCCGGAGCTATGTATTCTCCCTGTGCACGCTTAAAGATATTCTTCTCTCTGCAGCAACAAGAACAGGTATTAAAATACTGTGCCCAATCTGAAAACAGGGCACAAGTGCCAACATCCAACAAAAGACATCCTGAAAATTATTGAATTTCCTAGTCCATTCAAAGGCACAAAAGCAAGCATGCTTCCACAATTACACGAATATCTTTCTTTAATTTTCAACTAATTAAGGTCGGCTTACCCTTATTTTGGTGCTTGGTTGCGGACAGAATCTTTCCAGTTTTGTCCTAAACTTAGACCTACAGGTACCCATGGTCTAAAAGAAGCTTTTTTTTTTTTGGGGGGGGGGGGGGGGGATGAAGCATTCAATTAATTAGATAATGAACATGAAGTAGAAAGAGATTCTTTGTTGGTTGATTTTACAAGCGTGAAAATGTTGCAACTGACAAAAAGGAGGAAGTTGTGGAAGGCTCAATTTTCAAGCAAATTCTAATCATGCTGGCTCGTGGTTATTAATGGCAAGCAACCATCCGTAATCATTTTGGCCGTTGGTTGAGGACTCGATGAGTTTGTGCGTGCAAATATTAAATGTATCCTCAAGTAATCGACAATCAAAAACCTATACATCAAAACGGATAAGCTACCGAATGTGAGAAAAGACAAGGGTTAGTTGAGCACTCTTTTCTCACTGGTTGAGTTTAAACCAACGTTAGACGGTTGAAAGGTACCCGAAATTTGCTGTATTGTACTCGAAATCAATCGGGTCGGTGGAGCAAAATCAACCAGAATACATACCGAACCTCTTACCAGGAGTTTAGGGAAGACTGGGACGGTTACTTTGAGGGGGTCGGCACCAAAAGACAAAAAGATCAAAACCCAAAACTCCCCGTACATTTACCCCAAGGACCAGCCGTTCCGCCAACAAGAAACTCACTAGGTAAATACATAGTAAGGTAAACATGATAAACACAATATTATTTATATTATATAAATAATATTTCATACCATATAAATTTTATTTAAGAATTTACTCTACTTCTATACAATTTTATTATATAATTCTAAATGCAATTCTTAAAATACAATTACATTACATCTGACCATGTTCACTAAACAATGTCTTCCCAATATTCTGCGTAGAGAAGACTGTAATCACCGTAGCGAGTCCTTCTGTTAATCTATTTTCTTTCTTTTAGGGATAAATTCTTTTATTTCAACTCTTCCCAAATGCATTAACTTTTATGAAACCTATCCAACGAACATTTTCCGATTATTATCTTTTTTTGTTCCCTTAGATTTGTATGAACATTTTCCTCCCAGTGGAATAATATGTAAAAAGCAATGCCATCCCATCGTACATATATAAATACATATTCTTGCACGGTTAATTTGTTGCCAAAAACAAAATTATGGTGAATGCCAACTTCATTCCATCTCCAAAATGGGAAACCAAAGAGAGTTATATTCCTTCCACCCCACAGTACATCCAACTTACCATTTCATTAAATTGAGAAACCGACTAGTATTTCCAAGCCAATTAGAGACAAAGATACCGGCTATTCCTTTTTTTCTTTTTCACATATTTTGCAAGCCAATTTCACTCTACAAAAGCACTTAATGAATGACCTTTAGCACCATTAGTAAACACAATCTATACTGAAAAAAACTAATTGTATGTTCAACCTATAGCCTACCACAGCAATTCAGCTATCTTACAAGAAGAGCTCCATCAACTGCTGTGCCACATCTGCGCAATAATCAACAAGAAAATGAATCAGAGACATAAAGTTTGCTAAAGGGGGGAAACAATGAAAATGGCACGTTTCCGTACACAGCAAACACCAAAATTGACTGCCATCAAGGTTGAATTGGGAGAAGTTAGATGGCCTTCCTGAATCTGTACCAAGCTCTATATCCATAAGATTCCAATCGATCTTAAGTAGTAAGCACTGATTGCTTCTAAGCATTGACCTGTTCAACTCTCTCTCTCTCTCTCTCTCTCTCTCTCTCTGAGACATTACAATAATCTTAAATCTGGACTAGACTTCAGAAAATCAGCAATCTTCATATTTTTAACCCAACCAGTCAGATGTTGAAACATGGTTTTCATTTGAAATTCTTATCTAATATTCGAATAGCTACCTTGTAGAATTGCTGGTGTCGTCTGAAATTCCTGCCAAAGATTCTGGTAAGAAGCAAGATCCAAATTTAGGAACCTGACAGCAAGATAAGCAGCACCAGCAGCAATATGATGTTTAAACTGAAGCCACAGTGAACTTCGAAGTCTGCACACAAAATTAACAATCACCATAAGGCGTGCCAAAATTACAATGCTAAGCACGTGGGAAATGAATAAATGCTAACCAAAAAGCTTGGCACGAACTACATTAATAGGCAAGGTTTTGTGCAACTTAGCATTTATTGGCAAATTGACAGAAACCACATCAGCAGCAATTTTTGATGAGATAAAACATAAATAATAAAATTAAAAGCAGCAAAATAATGCAGTGAAAGAACAAACTCATGCAAAAAGAAAGCAGGTCATTTTATCTTACCAACCAAAAAAGCAGCAACCCAGGAAGAAAATTTTGCAAGAATCTCTGCAGGATTGTTGACAGTACCATACTATACCATTTATGCTATTTTCATCTAATAACATAACAACTCCCAGGCCCAATTCTGCTGCAGGGGCTCTTTAACTTCAGGAACACACAATCCAAAAACAAAACAAACAGAAACTAGGCACAAATGCACACAACTGTACTTGTAAGAGCAAAATCTGCAGCATCAGCTCAACAACTTGATCTGAAGAGGCTTGTCAAAGTGCATACATTAAAGCCCACGGAGCATTTTACCCCAGTTACAGGATACTGCCATCCCAAATCCTTAGAAGACATAAGATGAAGCTAAAAGAAACATTATAATCCACCACATACAATGTCGCATATCTTCAGTGGCATATATATATATACAAGATACCACACCGTGTTCCTAAGGATCTGAAAAGTTTTTGTTAGAATATGAAATAAAATCATGCTCATGAGTGAATGAAACCTCTAATAAAAGAAAGCAATAACAAAGATCGTAAGTGATAACCATGACAGATATTGTGTATGGCGAGAAAGCATATAAGGGAGTTGACAAATGTAATTAGATCCGGTACTATAATAACATTGCCACCATAACTTAATTCACTCAATTTTCCCCCAGACCTTTATGAAGGGTGCAGTCAGCTTACGTTGAACACATGGAAAAGTCCACTTCTCTTGTATTTAAAGCCAAATACACAAAGACAACATCAACCTCCCAAACTTCAGTTCACAATTGTCCAGCCAACTTTATGAACATACCTAAAAATACTTGCATGGTCACATCACCAATAATTCCCAAGAGAGTCAATGTCAGTGTGACATTGGTGGGCCTAAAATGAAACAAACTCCCAGGCCCAAGAATATCAAGTGATTATGCATGCTCAAAAATACCCATCTAATATTGGGGCCTATCCTCCCACATTTCCAATTGAAAATATATGGTAAGGGGAGGATGAAACAGGTCTCAGACTTCCTTATAACCACAAAAAAGATGGAATAACACAAATGTGAGGTAACATTGGGCATCCAGTATTATCAGACTTCTTGAAGGACTTATAGGATATGCCAATGTGCATCAGAATGTGAGACAATATAGAGCCAAAAACTTGATTGCTGATAAGTAACAATGAGTCATGAGCCCGAAAAATAGAGCACATGCACTACACACATGCAAGACAATACTAGACTTAACGAAAAAACCATTATGTATGGTATATTAAAAAAAAAAAGGGGGGAAAAAGAAGGTATGGTATTATTTTATTATTATTACTACTACTGCTACTGTTACTACTACTGTCATTGATAACAATGTTATTACGATCAATACCAAAACTACTAGTAATATTTGTTTCAGGGTGCACATGCATTCTATATTGCTTAAGTTTTCTGGATATATTATTATGTTCTTTGTCCAAATTTAGTGTATGCTGAAAACACTCACCATGTTTTTAGCATCTAAAGATAACAGATGGCTGCCAATCTGCCACACTTAAGGTAAAGAGGCAAGGTAGCACCCAGAAACAAATATCAAAACTCAATGTCAACCATAAAATGCAGCCACACAAACTGCTGACCATATATTGTGCTTGAACTTTCATTTGGAAAAGGGAAAAAATATGGAGGAACAACAAAAGCCAATGTTTTTATTTATTATTATTATTAAAAAAAACTCAGAACCACAAACCACCATTTCCAAAAAGATCATTGCAAAGGTTGTTTAAGCAATTTGCAAAGAGGACTATGGTTTTCCAAAATGGTTCTTGAAAAATTGAGGGTACAAGCCCATCAAAAACAAGTTGCAAAAATCATTTTTGGTTTTCCTGAAGTCTTATTGCCCCATAAGGTGTTTAAAATCTTTCCCAAGTCAGTAGCTTTCTTCCCAGTGAGTACAAACAGACAGAAACCAGACATTCTATTGGTATCCCAGACAAAACACAAATTAGAAAGTGCATGTTGGATGCCAGAACTTGTTCTGGAGGATGTGAGGCCATCTCTTATATCAATTAACCAAGTTGGTGGGGGTACAGTAATGTCATCCACAACACATCGGCAGTTCAACTTCAGAGGCAAAAAAAACTTTCCAAGCACACCAAACTATCCGCCAGCTAACAATATCATACAGGCCAGCACGCTATTCTTTGTATAGACCCTGCAATTATATGCCATGCCAAAAGAATCAATACCCCATACTAGAATACTGCACAGATTAATGGCTTGAAATAAGAAAAAACTAACTCAAGAAGAGAAAGGCACATGTTTTCTACCAGCATAACACAAAGGAGTCCTGTTATCGACCTCCCTAACATCCAAAACTCCAGAACCAATTAATGGTTGAGATAAAAAAATTCACAAATGCAGACAAACATGGCTGCAAGACCACTACCTAAATTCTAAACCTTAGTCACCAAACCATATGATCATGAATGAACATCACCTGCACAAGTTTAATATTCAACCAAACATAGAATATCCAAAGTAATATACTTACCCTTCGCTCACCAAGCTTAATGCCAGATTCACCAAAACAGTTTGTGAATGTCCTAATTTGCTAAGGACACATGTAAGAGGATCATAAGGATGTTGCACATTGAGTTCAAAATTTAGGGTTGTCAGTATCATTTGCTCAGCTTCGACCACTCGCTCTTGGTACCGCTCAAACCAATCCTGATTAAAACAAAATTTTCATGTCAGCACTGAAAACCTCAAGCCCACAATATTTTTAAAGAAAGAGCTCCAACTTCACTCAAATTGATGTGCCACAAATGGCAATAAAAATGTCTTTAAAGCCATAATTTTCAAAATGCTCAAATGAATTATAGGACACAAACAAGAGAAGTTACCTAATAGTTTTTAAATTATTACTTCTTTAGGTAAATGTCAATCCATTTATACCCAAAATTAGGCAGCTTGTGAAATTATTGGATGTGTGCATAAGCATTTTTTTTTCTCTTTCCAAATCTTTTTAAATGATTATGAAGAAAGTTAAACAGAAGAGTTAAACTTTCTGCATCAACAAGATAGATAAGAAATGATGAGTCAATATGCATGACATGATACTCACAACAGGGAGCAGGTAAGTCAAGTAAGCAACATCCTGGTTATGGAAAATCTCAGAAGATGCTCGCAACACATCATTCAGAGGACGTGGTGTCTCCTCAGACTTTGAGGCAAGAAAAATACCAGCGGTAGCAATTACCTGCAATAAAATGAAAAACATTTATTATCCAAATAACCACCATAAGCATGATTGTGTGAATTTGGTTGGAAGCTAGAAATATTCATTGCATGATGGTAAATAGAGTGAGATTTATTTATGATCAGAAACCAGAACTCAAACATATGAGAAAGGCTGTCTACATCTACATGGAAATAAAAAGAGGCAACTATTTACTACAGAAATCATATTTTCCATTTTTAGAGAATGTCAAAGAGCCAAATTTATGAACAAATAAATGGTCTGCCATGGGGCCCCCACAGTAGGGATATATAACACGAGCACACCAGGCTTATAACAGTAGCATGCATATCTTCCTGAGAACTCAAAGTGAACAACCGGCTTACTAAATCCTACTTTATAAAACTTAGTGTGTCCCCACAAAGTATATTTATATAAGCTCTTAGCAAAACAACTGAGAATTAAGAACAGGGTTTGCATCTTACATATCTGTCATGGCATGCATGCGATCGTCGAACGAAAAAACGGTGGCACAAGACCATGGCAGTGCCAATGGTGGTTTGAGGCCTGCAAGAAGTAACATGGTTCATCAACTATATGAACTTAAATTTCATCAAGTTAAAAACATGATCTTTCTTCAAAGACAAACAGAATAAGTCAGAATGTGAACAGAACAACAGAGAAACTCATTTGAGACAGATCACTTACAACTCAAGCCGCATCCCAAGATTCTTAATGAAGGCACAATAAGAATACCGCAAATGTGTTTCACGTAGTGCATCAATCCCATCTTTTCTTGATGGGGAGAATTTCTCAATTTCATCCCTTGACATAAAGACAGGTTCATCTTCTTCCAATTTTGAACGGTCACATTTGTTACTGGTAAAAGTAGAGGCCTCTGAATTTCCTCTCATAGGAGTAGCGATTAAATTGTAGTAGTTTGATGAAGCAGCACTTCCATAAGTGTCAGTAGAAGTAGAGGCCTCTGCATTTCCTCTCATAGGAGCAACGATTGAATTATAGTAGGCTGATGGAGCAGCACTTGCATATGTGTTGGGCTGCAGATGGTATCTCCTGCTGTCTTCCCAGGTACCAGCATTGAATTTTCTTCTTTTCAGAGAGGGTGCCCCACTTGGATAGCTGAAATAACTGGGACCATTATTAATGTGGCCTCTGAATCTCCCCAAGAACTCGGGAACATTATTGTGATTCCAATTATGGCCACAGTTGTAATTCTTATACATGTTCATGCTCCTGTTTCTGTTGTTTCTGTTAAAAGACGACCATCGATCATCATGGACTGTGCCACCTTTTGAGTGATAATTCCGCACAAAGGACATTGTTCTATGAAATTAACACACATTAACAACAAATCATATCAGCAAATTAACCACAAGAAATTCAGCAACAAATTGAAAGTAGAGATGCTTAGCAAAATTCCATTTTGCATGAGGCCCATAATTCATGTGAGAGATCAAAGGAAGCATCTGACTTCTGCTTACCAAATTTCGTACTTAATTAAGTGATCCCCTTAGCAAGGACGACTTCATGGACAATTCAAGCAACAAGCTGAAAATCTAGATAAGATCCCAATGATTGAATTTTTTTTATATTAACCCAGCTTGGGGCTTACAAAAAACTCAATCAAACCTCAAAGATTGCTTCATTTTGCAGCTCATAATTCATAATTGAGCTTCTCATAACAAACCGACGCCAGCACAATAAGACCTAACTAACAAACCTAATCCACTGATATAACCTAATTAGCAGAAGAATTCCTATCAAAAAATAAAATAAAATAAAATAAAGAAATAATATCAACACAGGAAAACAATTCACCCAATTCTTCTACGAAGAAAGAAAAAACGAAAGAAAGGGAGAAGTTTTCAAAAAACAAACAACTAATAAAGCACCTGTCTGAGTACAACGGCAAAACTCCAAAATTTTTTAAACAAGAGTCAAAATAGCAAACCAGGGCAAATATATAAATCAACAAATACAAAAACCAATTATCAAAACATCACTCAAGAAATCAAAATTGAACAATTAAAACCCAATAAATAAAACCAATTTCAAGTATAAAGAAATAAATAAAAATAAAGCTGTGACCGACAACTACCTGAAAGCGCAAGACTAGATCTGAAAACTCCGCGTTGGAGATTAAGATCGAAACAAGAAACGAGTTTCCCTTATTTAATTTTTCTTCTTTTCTTTTTCTTTTTCCTTTCCCGCAAGGATAAGCGGAGGTTAGAGACTACAGAGGTAGGAGGTTTAGAAAGAAGGAAAAAGATCAAACGAACAATAGCTGAGGCAAAAAAATTTTGATAAAGGAAGGCAAAAAACAAAAAAAAAAAAAAAAAAAAAAAGTTAGAAAACAAATTTTTATTTGAACGTTACGAGAGAAAGAGTGAGAAATAAAATTAATATTTATAAAATGTTATTTATGCCCTCATTATAAATATGTGAATGGTACGATATATTTTCTCTTAAACATAAAAGTTCAAAGGTAACATTTTGTAAATAAAAAATAATAACGTGCCTGATTATGAAAAAAAAAACTTTATGTAACTTACATTTATACATTTTTTATTTTAATCTTTTTACATATTTGATTAAATTAAAAGAAAAAATAGTGTCCGTTTGATTAGGGAGCTATATGGTTGTTGTCCTCCAACCCAAGGGCGAATTTTCATTTGGTGGGATTAATTAGCCGAAGGCAGGCGGGGGGGGGGGGGGGGGGGGGGGGTTTGCGGGCTTTTGGTGGGGCTGGCTGTTGGTGGACGATGAGTGTTAGGTTAAGGACAATTCTGTACTTTTCTTTTCAAATTAAAGTCTTCGTTAATGTTCGTTTTCTCATTCTTTGTCCTCCTCTCTCCAAACAAAAAAATAATTCTTCCATTTTTCGTCTCTTTTCTTTCCAGGAGGGTGAAGAGAGGGGTGGGTGGGGGAAGGCGAGAGGAGGGGGGGGGGGGACTTTGTCCAATTGGCAATCTGTGTATATATTGGATTATCGTGGGTTTCGGTCAAAAGAAATTATTTGATTAATAATATTATCATTCTTAATATCGCATTTCAACTCACATTAAGTATATAAATTATTTTTATCAATATTTTTTTATTTTTAATATATAATTTTTTATTTATCTAACTGTTACATAAAATTATATTATTACAGAACATCAAGGTGTTGGATCTTGGATCATTAAAAGGGCGAATGAGCCCCCCCCTCCTCTTTCTTTCTCTCTCTCTCTCTCTCTCTCTCTATATATATATATATATATATATGTCCTTATCTCCAACTTGTTCAGGGACTGCAGATTTGCTTGTTCGGACTTTAGCATGGGCTAAAAAATCCCAAATAAATTGTAGTTATTGTATATAATGAGTTTCATAATGTTAATTATTAAAATATTAAATATTAACGTGTCCATTCGATTGCCGGTTCAACAGTTAAGTACATGCTTGTGGGCATAAATTCTAAAATGTGAGTGCCCTTTTATCATTGTATTTGGACAAGCGTTCACCCTTGGTTTTTTTTTTTTTTTTTACTGTTGAGTACAGAGTAGGCCACCGACCATTGCTAACCTTCCGGACAGCAAGGAAACAGTGGAATCACATGGCCCAATCGATTGTGTCCTACAATCTTCCTCCCACCCAGCCGTCCAGGAAAAAGCCAGGCCCAAACCCGTCTGGTCGTCCCAAACGGGTCTCATTCATTGTGGGAAGATGAATGGACGGTGGCTTTGGCATGAAGAAATTAATAAAAGAAAAGGAAAAAGATTGGAACGACATAAATTCAATATCTTTAATTTTAGATACGATTTCACTATACTTGATGTTAACATACAATTTTTTCTATGAAACTCAACGTGACAAGAGGGGTCACCCACGTACATAATTCCCTTTCGTCTCTCTCGTCTCCCCTCCTCCTCCTCCTCTGAGTCTGGCCTTCTTGTACCCCTCTTCCTATTTTCCCAATTCCCGATCAAGATCCCTTAGTAGCATAATCATTTTGTTCTAGCAAAGGACCGGCTTGTCTAGAGAGAAAGCAGAAGAGAAGAAGGAAAGAGGAACTCGACGTAGGGTTACAACATTAAGGTTTTGCCGATAACTTAATTATGAATTCTGAAATAATTTTGTTTAATTTAACCAAATTAATTGTAACTTACAGATTTTGCAGTCTTATTTTTCAATGACATAGGTCCAAATTTTCGAAGGGAATTTTCAATTTGAAAGCAAAAGACACGGTTAAATTAGTTATGAGTGGGTGAATCCTCGAAGCCTCAAACTGTTAAAAATCATCACGCTTCAAAATCAATATAAGGCGGAGCTTAATCTGCCATTCTAATTTGTCTGGGAGTTGAAATTGGGAATGAATGATGGAGTTATAAAGAACCCGTGGCTTTTGGACCGAACTGGTGTCCAAGTCAGCATGATCACCTCCGCCGGTTTGCACACCCTTTAACTATCATTGTACGCTACTGGGACCCTCTTCGTTCATTACCGCTGAGGATTCTCACGTGTCGTCTGGCTAAAAAGTGACCAGCAACATGTTAAAAGGGCAGTGCTCGATTTTAAAGACTGACGCTGCCGCGAGACCCGGCCAAGCCTCAATCTATCTTTAAATTGTGACGACCTGGGAATAAACATCTTGGCCAATTGGAATAATATTCGATATTTCATGATTCTCCAGGTTGGTAATGGCCTTCGCGTTACTCTTGGGTGTACAATAGACATGTCATTTTATCGACTAGAGTTTTTTGCGCGGATGCCCTTTGCTCTAATTCTATATAGTTTTATACCACCGCCACTCATCGCCTTAATTTTGTTATCCACTCGGCATGATAACGGGGATTGTTTAGAGCATGCAATTCTCCCATCAAACTGACCGAATCAATGCATATTTTGTCATGCCCAAGCTGTTAAATGCATATCTCTAAACCATATCGACTACTTAAAATGTTCGAAGGACCATGATTTCGTGGGGAACACGAGAGCTCGACTCCCACACCACTTGCCCCAATTACCTTCAGGTAAGAGCAAATGGGTTTGAAGTGAGAGCTACAGGAATGGGCCGGCAAGGAGAACACAGTGTTTGAAGGTAATGAAATTGCCGTTGTCCTTCGGTGCATATTCGAGTGGCTTGTGGCAAGTGCCATTAAAGTTTGGTATCCATGTAATATCCGGAAAACTCATAGTTATATTTTTAGCAATTAAGTTAAAATTTTACACCATCGCTTCGGAGATATATCTGAGGACGAATTGGGTATTTGAAATATGAGTTGAGGCAGCATAACACAAGAAATTGTAGCAGAAAACTAAGGATTATCGCAGCTAAGGAGCAAGTCATCATGTAGCCCAAGTTTCTCTTACGTCTCCGATAAATACGTTTAATTTACATATTTTTCAATTTCCAGTAAAAAAAAAAAAAAACAAAACATCAACAACTAATTGAAAGAGAAAAACGGTGACAATGATTAAAGCAAGAGAGAGAGAGAGAGAGAGAGAGAGAGAGAGAGAGAGAGAGAGAGAGGAAAAAGGGTTTTAATCTTCTGAACGTGTTCCGTGAATTGTTGAGTGCGTTTTTTCTCCATTTTGTGTCTCAACTTCCGTGTTTAGCAAGAGCTTCTTTTTGGTTCTTTCTACTGCTCACAATAATTATTATTGCATTTAGGATGATTTTCATGTTCATTCACTTGTTTTTGTGAGATAACACGCACTGCACTCAACTCAATTTTCATGTCATTTCACTTCAATTTTTTTCATTAAAAATTCCTCCCGTTTACTGTAGGAGGGGGTGCTTTTTGCTGCTGAAACGCTGCAACAGTATACCTTGCAGCGCGCTTCAATTTTTTGTTCCGAATATCTCACGAGCCCGTTAGGAATTTGACAACCGGTTTCAAAAATTTTAAATTTTTTCTTATTTAAAATTTTATTAGACTATAAATCATATGATTTTTTTTATAAATTTTATTTTTTTAGAATAAAAAATTATACTTTTTAAATTTAAAATTTAAGTTATTAGTTATTTATTTTTTAAAATAAAATTTTTAATTAATTATATTTTCGATGTTTCTTACAAATTTCAGCTGAGTTTTTGAAAAAAAAAAAAAAAAGAGGTTAGCTCGCTAGCATTAAAATTAAAAATGGGCATTTCATTGCTTGAGTGCAATGGAGTGCCCTAATCAAGTCTGGTCACCGGTGAGTTCTGTCCCACCCCATCCCTCCTTTTCGTCCGCAGCCTGCACGATCTGATCTAATGCCTCGAAACCGACAAATGTTTAGCCACCCTCTTCCCAAAAAACGTAACTTTCTTGGGGTACCTCCAACAGTAGCTCTGTCAACCATTGATTGCCTCTGATGGGATCTTTGAAGCCCCAAAGCGTCAGCCAAACAATGTCCTGTCAAGTCGCAAGTGTTTGAACGCCAAAAAAATAAAATACTAACTAGTTAATATGCATCCCCCTGCAGTGTTAATGATGCTGTCAAATGACGCGGAAAGGAACAGTCATATCCATTCTCATTTCTCAACAAAGTGGTCCTGCCAATCTATTCCCCCTGCCCTCCTGATAAAATGTCAACGACCAACCCCTTGATCTTCCCAACCATTCAGCCACCCCCCCCCCCCCCTCTCTCTCTCTCTCTCTCCCCTGTGTTACAACCTAACAATGATTTTTTCGTCTAGGCCCTGGAGGCTGGATCGCGATGGCATGTAGGGAAAAACATGTATCGCGCTTAACAAGCTAGGCTTTGCCCGAAAGCAACCCAAATGCATGTGCTTTATTTAATACGACTAGCCTCTGGTCCCCTACTTGGCTGTTTCTTTACTAGTACGTGCACGGTGATTTGTCCCGGCTTCCTTTCCAGGACAAGCTGCCCTAGCATTAAAAATTTGCATACAGCCTTTAGGCTTTAATACAGTCCGATTCCTCTCTCTAAGACACCAAAAACTTATGGGGGTCCCGCGTTTCGTCAAAAATATGTTTCACCATTCCATTACTCTGTCTCTGGGCAAGTAACTTTTTAGATGGGTTATACACAATATGTGAGAGTACACTAAGCCAGTTAGTATTTATCAATTTTATGTTAATATTATGAAATTTTAGCATTTCATCTCACATGATTTTTCAACTCATCTTGTCCGTCGCATAAAAGAAACACTCGATCTGAGCAATGATTTTTCCTCTATGCACTGTTGCCTTGTGTAATAATTTGTCCGGTTGTTCTTTTTCTTCATATCTCTGATCTCTCTCTCTCTCTCTCTTTAAATTTTTAGCCATGATCAGAACATGGCTAGATTCCGGTGCGGATTTCCAAAGACGACAAATGGAAACTCTATGGATGCCCAAACCCAAAAAAAAAAAAAAAAAAAACCATATGGTAATAAAATAGGGACATCTGAACTCGATTTGGGGTTTGGAGATCACCTGTTTGGTTTTTTTGTTTAATAGAAAGGGGCACGGAATGCCTGAAACAATGTGCTTGTGAATAGTCAAATCACAGTTGTGTCTATTAGCCGTCTGAATTTAATAAGAGCCGTCCGAATCTAGATACAAGCTTTTCAAGAGATAGGGTATTATATCTACCACCACCTCTAACTTCTCCGCACGACAAGCAAAATCTACCTCAGATTTGGAAAATTGATACAAGTTTCCTTATACTGATAAAACGTGAGTTCACAAAAGTGTCACATCTTATGATAATTATCTTGAATTATACCTTTTATTTAATTATAATTAATGATTAAATCAAAAATAAATAATAAATAATTATAATAATTTCACATCATTTATAGCTGTCTTACGCTAAGATCATATACGTTATATGGAAAAATAGCCTTTTATACCTGTAAAGGCCAAGATTTTTCAAATGATATATCGGCCTTGGAGCTGCCTCTCGCCTCTTTGATTCAATTGTCACATGGCTAGAATTTTTACTCTCATGTGGCCACATGCTCGGCAGGGAGCCTTCCACGTTCTTGCAAAAGTGAGTCGAGTGTACAAAAGAAAACTTATTCTTCACTGATTCACGTTTAATTATAAATTGCCACTAAGCTAAAAGTTCACCTTGCTTTAATTTTCCTCTCCCCAATTCGGCCTGTCTCTAAGTGCACCAAAGGTGAGCTACAAACCATTCTTTATAAAATTTAGCATGGTTCCCCCACCCCCCCCCCCCCAAAAAAAAAATTTCGAATAATGTTGATTTGTAATTAAGGACTTCTGCACAAATGGAAATTCAATTCAACCTGCTCTAAGTGGGCGCTGGGCCGAGTTAATTAACAACGTGAAAAGAGGGATAAATGCATGTATGTGTGTTTATTGTTCTTGTTGGCCTTTATTTATTCGGATGCAAAATAAGCAGAAAAACGGGGCGACAGCAAACAAACAATTTTAGAATATACACGAAAAAGAAAACACTTCAGAAAATGACAATTTCTTGGGATTTAGAAGAACAAGATTCTAAAGATAGTTCAGAGTGCCTGAAAATTTATAATAATAAAAAAGCCTTTGTCTTTAGTTCCCAAAGTGTCCATCTGCCGTAGCCACATTCTAAACACCGTTGCTTACTTGTTTCTTGGTTAGCACACTACTTAATTTTTATCATCGCGTCGCCAAATACTCAACTCACAATAAGAAAGCAAAACGACATTGAAAATTTTTAATGCAAATGGCAAATAGTGTCAAGAAGTACCAACTCAAAAGGTTAAGTTGGCAAGTAAAATTTAAAAGAATTTTATATTAAAATTTAATATATTTTTAATATATAAATTCATGGAGATAAAAGCATAAATAAAATATAAATTCTCATTATTTTTAAAAATTTGCAAATAATAAAACAATGAAAAATATATTTTTTAATTATAAAAATTATGTTACAATATCAAATTATGATTCGAAACTTGATATGTGTGTAATACATTATAAAGTTTTTTTAATTATGTATTTATATATTATTTAATTTTACTGAATATGTTAAAATATTAACTTAAATGAATTTTTTTTGAGCAGGATCATAATTTAGTCCACTTTTTTTATGTACACTCCTCGGTCATCCGTAGTTTGGTCATTTCTATTTGTCTAATTTAATTAGCTCGCTATTATCAGGGCTAGTAGTACTTGGGTTTAACTACGCTAACACTTGTCAAAATAAGATTTTTTTTTTGGGTTGGTCTAAAACATCAAAGATATTAAATCATATCAAGAAAGATTGTAGATAAGATTGCATCATGCGCAATTGTAATAACATGTTTTACTTCCCCACTTTATGTGTCACAAAAATCCTCTGCGCTTCCTTTGCACAAACGCTCCCCCACACCAGATAAAGCCAACTTCACCCCTCTTCTTTCTGAACAAAAATAAAGGAAATGGTATCTCTAGAAATCGTTCAAGAAGCCTGTAAATCCTTGGATCAATCTTCAAGTCCTCGAGTCTCTTTTTCTGCAGAGTTTCTTGATGAAAAGGACGTTATTTCCAATGATCCAAGCCCACTGCAGAGAGGAAAGGACCCAGAAATGGACCAAGAGAAAGCGAGAAGTGCAGAATTTGAGTTCCTTTCAAGCGACATGAGTAGCCAGACCATGTTAACCGCAGATGAGCTTTTCTTTGAAGGGAGGTTGCTGCCTTTTTGGCAGATACATCATTCTGAGAAGCTCAACAAAATCAGGCTCAAAACTGAAGAAACTAATCATCAGGAACAAGAGGAAGAAGCGGACGCGGAGATGGAGATGGAGGTGAACAAGGAAGAGCCCAGGGTAAGTTGGCTTGTTGACGATGATCCGTCCCCAAGGCCACCGAGCTGCAGTGTTTTATGGAAAGAATTGCTTAAGTTAAAGAAACAGCGTGCTTCTCTATCACCCTCGTCATCTTCCTCCTCAACATCTTCCTCTTCTACCTCCCTCGCTGACATTGCAACAGCTGAAGAAGGTAAGCAAAGCTCTGGGAACAGGGAGAAGCATGTCAAGAGGATCAAAAAGGCATTGGAGAGGACAAGATCAGCCAGTATTAGGATCAGGCCAATGATAAACGTACCAATATGCGCACAAGGAAGGAACAGTTCATTCCCACCTTTGTTTCCCTCAAAGAAAGGGAGATTAGAGAGGTGAGGACGAGAGAGCGGTAGTTGATCAAGTTTGTCTGATCTGTGTGGATTGTCGAAATATTATTGATCTTTTATTTCACCTTTAATCTTGAATATTTCATAGGTTTTTTCCACCTTATGTCTAGATTAATGTTAATTACAATGGATATGAGGAATTGTACGATGTAAATGCTCTGACAGTTTCGCATTTGGGATGGTATTTGACAAAATGATCTAATATTCTTTCTATTCGCATCCACCTAAAACTAGAAAATGGGACTCTGGGAAGGAACAAGTTAAGTGAGGGAATCACAGCACATGCAAAGATTCAGGGCCTGAAAATCAGGGGGCCCCATGGGGAAGTATTGGCCCAAAGTATACGATCAATCATCTTGAAGCTATTAATGCAAGTCGTTAGATGAACATGCTCTGTCGTGTACATATGATAATGTCCTTTAATTTCTATGAATCTATCAGGAGCTTGTAAATTTTCGCAATTTTTAAAGCCCTTGACAAAATATAATGCTTCAACAGGCAGGCTGGCTTATTTACTTTTATCCTACAAAAGCATAAAATAGAAAGCCTATGTAATTGGTAAGAATCGAAAATGCATGCAAAACTTGAGAAATTCAACTAGGCTTAAAAATTGAAGCCACAGCAAAGAACAAACACTCGAGGCTTTTTTTTTTTTTTTTATCATAAATCATCGATCAGAAAAGTTACAGGACTCTACATATCTCATAGAAAGAACGTTTGACAACAATGGCAACGGAAAAAAAAATTCACATAATATTTACTGGGGTTAACAGATTGTCAATCGATAAGAAGGCCAGATTCAATTCCTGTCATGCGGTGCAGTTCTTAAAGAATCAGAGTATGGACAAGTGTAGAGGTGTTCAGTTTCGGAAGCCCTATTCAAATCAGGGGCTTGTAAATGGACATAGCAGAGAAAAGGGAGAACTGGAGCTAACATTCGCAAAACTAATGGCAAAAATTTCCAAAATTATAACGCGTATGGCAATATATGGTAATTTTAGGCATAAAAAATGACCGAAATCAGGTTTAACGGTAAATGCAGCCCTGCAGTCCTTGCCTGGATAGCAGAAACTTGGTTCTTTCAAGATGTTGGGGACAAGAATCGGTTGCCAGAAGTCCTAACAAATCAATTCAAAAAATAAGCTTAAACTTGCGATATAGAAGCTATTTGTCCAGTAAACTGCAATTCATGAATACGAAGGGTAAGACTTGGGCGTTCAAATATACCTAAGGTCCAGCCCAGGTTTTCCACTTAGACTAGTTGGAATCTGACCAGTAAGATTATTGTTCTGTAGAAATCTGAAAAAATAAGAGATCAGGAGCATCATGCTCAAAAAGCAGAGTATTCTATATATGGCAAAAATTTCGAAGATAAGAAATTACAAAGGCATTGACTAATAGTTCTGAGGCCGTGGGCCCAAACATGGGAATAGGTTAAGGGAAGTCGGTATCGGACAGGAAGCCATCATACACTTTTCTCTTGAGCTTGCGGAAAAAAAAAAATAATGATAAGGTCTTCTCACTCAATAGAATAATGAGGTCTTGTCGACAAACTTTTGGGTTTTTTGGTGTTGGTTACAATGGAAAGAAGAACACCCCAACTCAAACACGGAATTAAGACTCAAGATTTTAATAAAAGCATTTTAAAAAATTATAATAAAAATGTGAGACATAATTTTAAATATTAAAAAATCATTAAAATTTAAATTTCATAATAAATAATTTTTTATTTGCATAAATTTCATACTTTCATTTTAAGATTAAAATATAAAATTTTAAAAAATAAAAATTTAAAATTTTAATTATTCACTGTGAAATGAGGAACATACTTTTGGGTGACTAAATATTGCTTTTCTTTACACTTTTTTAAGTTATCTCGCCTCCCCATGAAAACTTTTATGGATTAGTTTAATAAAACTAAATGTTTACATGATTTAGAAATTTATTATTTTATTATTTTTTTAAAAGGGTTTCAAAGGGGTTCATGTAGCTGAACAGACTGTGGGACGACCGTGGGGGCAACGCATAGAATGATTCAGAAGGGTAACATGACAACAATTAAGACTTACAGTTCACGAAGACGCTTGATATTTCCAAGTGATGGCGGGATGCTTCCGTTGAATTGATTGTCTTCCAAATGCCTTCAATAGAAAACAACGAAATGCGAATGATAAGTTGAAATTGGCATGAAGACAATATAAGCAAACCCCTAAAGGGAAGATAATCCCAATCACACTTTGAGCAACAGATATCATAAATTTATTTCGGGCATTGTAACGGTGAGCGGTGCATGAGATTTAACAGGCAATCAAGTGTTCTCATTAAGCACCGTAGATAACTACAGATAAAAAGATGAATAACTTACAATGTCTCGAGCAACCTGAATGAACCGAGATCAGGTATTAATCCTGACAAACTATTGTTCCCAAGCCAGCTGTCAAGAACAAAGAACCATCAGTAAAGTAATTTCAACTCAATTTTCATCAATTGGAAAGTTTAGATTTGACAGCCTACATGCCCGACAATGCAGTTAATCTGGCTATGCTAGGTGACAATGATCCTGAAAGGCCCATACTTGTAAGATTCCTGGTAACAAGATGAAAAGAAAAAAGTTTCTTTGTGATGCAATAATAGACGATGAAATAGACAATGGATCATTCTGTCACAACATGGGTCTCAACTCACAAAGTAACCACGCGAATCCGGGGCCCTTCAGAGCATGTAATTCCAGTCCATGAATATTGGCGGGGCAAGCAGGGATCGCCGTTCCAATCAAGCGGAGGGTTCTGGAAACTGTCTTTCAGATTATGCAAAGCTATTACTGAAAAACAAAAATTTCCTACTTACAAAACTCCAAAGAGCAAAAGAGAATAAGGAAAGCAAAAGAACAAATGCACATATATAAGGTCAAGGGAAGTTAGCAATTATACCATCTCTTGTAAGGGTTCTTCCTCCAAGCACCATCACATTAAAAACTTCTCCAGCATTGATCAAAGGACCAATGCTGGAACCAGCAGCTGGAGTCAACTTTAACCTCGTAAGGCCATCAAGAGGCCACTGAGTCGCATAGATAACAGCACCAGTTGGCGTCACACTCAAATTTTTGTAGTACGTTACATCATTTATGCTAATGTTAAGCACCCGTGAGCGTAGCAACGACGAACCATGATCATCTGCAAAGTACAGAGCAATGTAATAAAGGGACTTTGGAAGGGACACCGGAGGCCACCGTAGCTCCATAGGACCTGATTGGCTGGTTGTCAACTCTGTTTCAAATATCTTCGAAGAAGGCAAATTCCAAATGCCAGAAACAGATGCATTTTTGTTGGTAGATGGGGTGGAATCATTTTTTCCAAATGGCTCCCAAAACCGATCAAATTGATCATCAGGGTATCTGGTAAAATCATAATTTCAATCTATGTTAACTTGGATGTTGTCGATATCCAAACAATTCAAATTATCCTCGTAATTCTCGATTGTATTCAAAGTCAACACCAAATTATAGTTACACCCAATTTACTTTAGGCCAAGAAAAGAAAAGGAGAAATAAAATCCAATTAGAGTTCTGATTAAATGAAAAATAGAAGCGAGATATAATGTTACGTAGAAATTACCGAATAATGGGTCCCGTATATCCAAAACTGTGCCTAGCAACGAGGCTAAGTCCAAACTGCTTGAAATCGGTTGAATTGTACAGCGAATCGGCCAATAACACGAACTCCAGAGCCGAAATAAATGGGTCCGAATCCGTATCCGAATTTGCCGCGATACACAAACTCATGGTCTTCCCTTGTGCAAGGAAAACCCCTTCGTAATACGACAACTTGCCGTTGGCGTAATCCTCCGTCGTGTTGACCAAGCTCCACATAGTCCCGTCCACAATCTGATCAAACACCGGCGGCAGCAAATGGTTGACGCCGTTGATTCCTCCGTAGAAGTACGTGGTCCTGATCATGTACTTTCCGCCCCGAAAAACCGGTACCACGTAGCAGAATTTGCGGCGGAGGTTGTTCCGGAGAGGAAACGATCGGACGGTGGACAGGACGGGAACTAGTACTGGTAGCGTGAGATTCTTCGGGCTCCCACTGGAGACGAAGCCGCTGTCCGGCAACCATTTCCGGCCGTCGATTGTGGAACGCACGGTGGTGCCGCAATCAATAAAAGTACCTGAAGGAATTAAAAAAAAAAGGGGATAATTAAGTCCTGGAAACACAAACAGAAAAACGCATATGAAGCCGCTGCTCTGTCTAGAATACCTCTAGGCGGCGGGAACTCAGAGACAGAGAGGGAAAGAAGAGAAAGGAAAAAAACAAACAAGAAACGGAGGCGGATCATGGTGTATTAGCATGTAAAATAGGGGTTGAGTTTGTTTTCTTTGGCGGTAGTTGAGTGGTGGCGATCACGACGGTGATGGAAGAGGAGGAACAGGCGGACTTGGTGGGGGGGGGTGGGAGGAGTGGGGAGGGGGCGTGTATTTGAATGGGTCTACCCGGTGGGTGTCAAGCAATGCAATGCAAGAAAGGAATAGGGAAGGAGAAGAGGGAAGGTATAATGGCAACGCGGGAAATGGGTTGGGCCAGGTCAAAATATTCATCGGAACGTTGGTGACGTATCACTTAACACACGAAGCGCCGGCAGTTGGTGTTTGTTTGGCTACGTTGGGTGAGCGTTTGGTTGGTGGTAACTAACTACTACTATTGTTACTGCCAGTAAAAAGTTGTTTTTCTTTCTCTCTTTTTTCGTTTTTTTTCCCAAAAAAGATGCAATCTAAAACTCTTCCTTAATTTTTAGGCTGTACATCTTAAATTTTCAATAATTATTCTATAAAATTTGACGTTTATTTTGAGGTATGGTGAGTTTAACTATTTACGATCTTTCATCATTTTTCCTGCGTCAGGTTTGCGATTGACTTCCATAGCTGACATGTTCTCCATCTCTGTTCAGTTGACCTCTTCTCCGTCTCTTTAATTTTGACCTCATGTGCCCATACCTCCATTTCCCCAGTAAAAAGTTGAAGACCGCATAATTTCACTGGTTTTCTGTGTTCTCGTCTTGATTTAAATGACATATCATTGTGTCATCCAACGAACCCTCTTATAAAAAAAAAAAAAAATCGAAAGAAAGTCTATTTTATGTCTTGGAAACGTCATTGATGTCCAGGCTGCCGCCCCCTGGGGCATCTCTCTTTCGCCTATAGGTGTGTACCCACCACATGGGCACGCTCGGGTTTCTTAATAGTTTGAAAACTAACAAATAATCAAAAGCTATTGTAAAGAAAAGGGAAAGAAGCGCTATTGGGCACGACTCAACCACAGTTCCCTCACTTTCAAGTTATTGTCACTGTAATCATAATGAAATTTTCTCTCCTTTGTCTTTTCTTTTCTTTTTTTTTTTGGGTATATCGATATCAGAGTTAGTTCAGTTTTCCATTAATGGATGGAAAAATAGCTCTGGGAAGAAAAATAACGGCAGTGCCTATAGCGACCAAGAAATCTTGCCGAGGACCAATCTCTTTGGAAGAGTTGTTCATTTCGTGACTGCCAGGGGGGGGTCGTCGAACGAAGTTCCAGAACCAGACTTTTCATTCAGTCTCCTGAGTTTATTATTATGGGGATTGGAGGGAGAAATTAGTCTCCTGGTAGGTTAATATAAAATAAAATAGCGGAAGGAAGGAATGAAAATATTTTGTGCCTTTTTTGTTTTTGTTTTTATTTGTTGATAGTATTATTGTTGCCTGAAATTTTCAATATCCATCAATGCCATTAATTTGAGATTCAGAGGACACAACTCTCTCTTCTAATGTTGCAAGCTTTTAATGTGACCTTGTAAGATCTGAACCAGTCATTGAATTAAAAACATTAGAGTACTAAATGCTAACTAGTTTCATAATTTTATTAAGAATAAATATATATTTATTCATAATTAATTGGGGAAAATAAAACATAACAATTATATATTGTTTTGATTAAAAAATTATTGTTAATGGTGAAGTTTAAAGGTTGTCGACAAAAAAAAAAAACTGATTATATGTCCCATTTCAGTTTTAATGATTAAATAATAAATTTAAATAAAATTTATAAATTAACTACAAATCTGAATAAAATGTAAGACTCAATTACATTAAAAATAAAACTATAATTTTGGTATTGCAAATTGACAATGATCAGAGCAAATACCGAGACAATTTCTCAGTATTTTTCCAGTGTCCCTAGTAAAACTGGAAATTGACCCTTTTTTTATTAAAATTGATTTATTCTTTTCTTTTCTTTTCTTTTTTGTCTGGCAGGTCTAATCAACTTCGTACAACAATGATGTGACCATATCCACAATATATGTAATAAACCAATCAGGGAAATGGACGGGACGTGACGCGGAAAACGACGTTAGCGGATCTCGTTATCTTGAAGCAAAATCTTTTGAACGTTGGGGTGGGGGGGGGGGGGCCAACAAAAATGAACTTGGGCTCACCGATGCCGTTGTGGCCTTGTCCTTTGACGAGGCGAATGAACCTACGGCTCGTTACCAATATAAGTGTAATGTCACACTTTATTATCTTTTTTTTTTTCAAAAAATTAATTTATTAAATTATATAGTATTAATATTTATAAAATTTAAAAATACTTTTTTATATAAGATTTATCACATTTTTTTATTAAATTTATCAATATTTTTATAGTGAATTGGTTCCCTTCTTTACTCTTCATATTTTTAAATTTAGAATACTCAATTAAATTCTATTTTGATAATATTTATTATAAAATTATTATTTTTTCTTAAAAAATTAATTTCTTAGGACATGGAATACTATATTTCCTTCCACTTTCCTTTCCGACTTAGTACTAGTGAATCACTGAATACAGGCTGTTATCACGTGCACGCGTCCCTGGTTCCCTCAGCATTGGTTGGTAGCGCTGGCGGTCCAAAAGTAGGTTTTGTTTTTTAATTAAAAAATTTGTGAATTACCTTATAACTTTTTTTATTTGTTTTGTTTTTAATATTCTGTTTATAAGATTGGAATTCGAAACATCGAAAGAAAATAGAAGGGTATAATATTTTTCATTGTTGAAATGTTAAGAATTGATGTATCTATATGGCACAAATCAATTAACACCATTTACTTAACTATTGATCTGAAATTCTGACTCGGATACCACATAAATAAATTGTTTTTCCGTAAGCTTATTTTATCTCCAACGGTTGACCTAGTTGAAAAGGAGACCATGCTCTCCCTTCATTGGGCTTGAATCTCGAAAATTAGGTTGTATGCATAAATAAGTCCGTTGTATGCAAACTAAAAAGGAAATAAGTGAGTTATGTGATGAGTTAGAACTCTCGCGACTTAGAGATGGGATTTTTGTTTTTTGGTGCAAAGAATAAGTGATAGTCATGATTTGAAAAAACAATCTTACGTGGAATAAATAAATACGCATGAAGGCATATTTTAACAATAATTCATATCAAAGTGTCACAATTTTGTTTATAAAATTACATGTCATTCACGAAAACTTCATGTTAGGTCACTTGTTAGCTATCAGTCCTTCAAATCCATGAAATTTTCGACTAAGAACGTGGAGTCGGCATCGTGGCCACGTTTTTTTTTTTTTTTTTTTTTTGGGTCCCCTTGGGGGTGCAAAGATTTACATAATTGGTAAATCATTTGGTTTGATGGATCATTGGCGCTTTGAATGGATGTGATCACAATATTATTTTACTGTAGATTTGAATCTTTATCATAATATTAAGTTGATTAAAGATATATTTATCGATTTTTTAATGATATGTAATTTTTTGAAACAGAATTATGAAATGGTATCCATATTTTTTTAATTATTTTTTAAATACAGTAATTTGATTTTGTGGTCAAAACAATCGAAACCAAATGACTATTGTGGTTGGGTTATAATGACATTATGATTCGAGTTCAATTCTAATTTCGAATCAGTCCCACCCCTTTTAGCTCTTTTGTTCAAGTTTTTACCTAACATTTAGTACATTCCATTTAGGTTGATTCTTGTTCAGTAAACAGGCTAGGTCAACTCTTCACAGAGATCTAGACGAATTAAATATAATATATTTATATAATTGTTTTGTCTATAAAGCTTTTTTTTTTTTTCTTAGGCATAAAATTTAGTTGCCAACAATAGGTTTTCGAAAATGAGGTGGCAACAGTGCTTCTTTGACTATTCTTTTCTTTAATTTCATACGAGATTTTCTAGCGTAGTTCTTACTCTTAGTCTTATTTCCTTTGAAGGAGGGGAGGTAAAAGGGTGAGAGGGAAAAAAAAAAAGAAAAAAGAAAAAAAAGAAACTAATGATATTGCGTTTGTTGAAAAGACTTGTCAGATGTACCTTGAAATCTCTTCGCCTCTTTGAAATTGATCTCACCTCAGATAATAATACCCTTTATATTGTCTTCTTCTATCGTTCAGCCCTGTCAATTTTTTTTTTGTTTTGTTTTTTGCTCTCCCTCAATCTTATTAACAATGATTACTTGATTTCCATACTTCTCTCTCTAGATTTAAATGATTAATAAGTAATTTTAATTTTCTTTTGAATTAAATCAACTTTTTGTCAATTTAATTTTTTTTGTTCGGTTGAATAGGATAATTAAATCAATCCTAACTTAGGCTCATCATTTCTCTAACCCGATTATTGGTTTGGTCCAAATTATAAAAATATGGTTTAAATCACCACAGAATTAAATTTAACCATAATATTCCATTCTTCTGATTGCTTGCTAGCGCGATAAGACGACGCTGGCACAGAAGATTGTCCCGCACTCTCCTGCACCCATGTCGAATTGAGTGCGCAACGGCAACATTCAATTCGCTCGCCAGAAAATATAAAATAGAAAAATTAAACAAAGAGCAAAAAAAAAAAAAAAAGGTAACTGACATCCAAAAGTGTGAAATTCCCTCAAAGCCCCTTGATGCAGCGACATCTGTCTCTCGCATCCCGTCTTCTTCAATTGAACTCTCAAATCTTCGGCCGCTGATTTTGGCCTCTCGCTCGCTCTCTCCTGATGGAGCAACAGAGGCAAAAAGACCAAGGACTCCCAGAGAGGAAGGGTCAAAAACGGAAACTGGAGGAAGAAACGGAGGAGGAGACGCTGGAGATCTCGGCAGCGACCGTTCCATCCTGCCACCACCGGCTGCTGTGCGAGGTGCGTTCCCAGGTTAATATTCTTAATTCGACCTTCTCCTGGCTCGAAGCCGATCGCGCTTCCGCTAAACGCGCCGCCAACATCCTCGCGGAACTCGCTAAAAACGTAACGGCCCTCTGTCCCTCCCTATGTTTTCTTGCTTTCTGGACTTCTCAGTTGCGAGATCTCGCTCTGTAACTGTGTTTTGGAATTTGTGATTTGTGAATTGATGATTCTCTATTCCGTAACTTGCTTGTCAGAGGATGTTGTTAATGTTATTGTCGAAGGAGGTGCTGTTCCGGCTCTTGTGAAGCATCTCCAAGCGCCGTCATCTGGCGAAGATGACCGGAATTCAAGGCCGTTTGAGCATGAGGTTGAGAAGGGGAGTGCGTTTGCGCTGGGACTTCTTGCCGTCAAGGTTCTTATATTACACTTCCCTCACCTTTTTATTTTTCTGACGTAAATTGATTTTTTGAAGTTTATGTATGACAAATCTAGTGCGTATTAATTAATTATGATGTTTGTTCTTTGGGTGAAGTTGTGGGAGAGTGTTCCTAGTCTGGTGATTATTGTAGTTAGGTTGCTGCTAATTTGAAGATGAGCTCGCTCTTCCTTAAAACGCTTATGATACTCGTACTCATGCCTTAGTGAACATGTTTTCCATTTTTAAATTGATTTATTCTGTAGTAACAAATGTTAATCATGATATGGAATTTAACGAAGCCAATTTTGTCATTACTAAGGCTGAAGTCAACGAGGGGACTACTGTTAAAAATTTTAACGTTGGGCTTGTGGATGAAATTACTTCATAGAAAGACCGACTTGTCGTATAACTATTGTATTAAAAAAAATATAGCTTTATAATAAATTCAAATTTTCTGTTTAATCATTTTGGTTCTGATGGCACCTAACAGTTGCTTATGGTCTAAATCTATTGTCTCCAATGTGCTAGATTGTGTTTCTTCAGTTTTAGCTTTTTCCCGCATGATTCTTATTTCTTCATGAAGAGATTGCCGCTAAGGAATTGTTTTGAGCAGTTCCTGTACGTTCTTCTTTTATTCTCTCTTGTTTTACTATAATTTTTGTTTTTATTTATGTATTTCTGTTAACAGCCAGAGCATCAGCAGCTCATTGTCGATGCCGGTGCTTTAGCACTGCTTGTAAACTTGTTGAATCGGCACAAGGATTGTTCTAGTTCTCGAGCTATTAATAGTGTAATTAGAAGGGCAGCTGATGCTATCACCAATCTTGCTCATGAGAACAGCAACATCAAAACTCGTGTTAGGTTTGCTAGTTACAGCGGTCATGATATTTTAGAATTTAAATTTATCACCATTTTGGTATTATTGTTAAGTGGTTGTGACTATGCCACAGGGTGGAAGGGGGGATCCCCCCTTTGGTCGAGCTTCTTGAATTCATTGATACTAAAGTGCAACGAGCAGCTGCTGGGGCATTGCGAACCCTGGCTTTCAAGAATGATGAAAATAAGAATCAGGTAGACCTTATTTTTTGTGTTGGATCATGTAAAAAATGGCTTATATTTTATTAAATAACATAATGCTTCTGCAGATAGTCGAATGCAATGCCCTTCCCACCCTTATTCTAATGCTACGATCTGAGGATGCTGCTATACACTATGAGGCGGTACATTATTTCATTCTGCTGTGTACAATCAGTTTATGAAATTTTCAATATGATGGAATTCATTTTCTTGTAGTTGAATTGGCCTCAGCATGCAATCATGTCTGATGTTTTTAGGTTGGTGTAATTGGAAATCTGGTGCATTCATCTCCACACATAAAGAAAGAAGTTCTTGCTGCAGGAGCTTTGCAGCCTGTTATTGGCTTACTTAGGTTTGTCTAAGTCTTACTTTTTGCCCCCCTAAAACATCTTTTGGCTTTGTTTGGCAGAGTATTGCTGTCTGTTTTAATATGCAGCTCTTAGTTTCTGTTCTGTTAGTACCTTCTTGCCTCACCATTTTACACATGATAATGAAATCTTTCTTCTTGCAATTTTTTGATTTTTTAAAACAGCTCCTGCTGCCCTGAAAGCCAGAGGGAGGCTGCTTTGTTACTTGGTCAATTTGCTGCAACTGATTCAGACTGCAAGGTGGGTAGAAGCCTTAATTTGTTATGACACTCTTTTCTTGGCATGTGTTTCCTCCACTAAATATTAAAAAAATATAGAGTAGAAAAACCATTAGCCTTTCCTGAAGGGGCTGATTGTTTTTTCTGGCATATTTAAATTTTAGTTTTTGTTTTCCCTTATTTGCAGGTAAAACTTAGCCATGCTGGCAAACTGACATGTTTGAGGCTCATTTTCCATGACCTTATAAGTTGATCTTAGATATGTTGGATACCTTTTTAAAATATTGCCTCTGCTTATCCTCTCCCTCTCTCTCTCTCTCTCTCTCTCTCTCTCTCTCTCTCTCTCTCTCACACACACACACACACACACACACACACACACTCTCCTAACTGAAAACATAAATTTTTTGCAGGTTCACATTGTACAGAGAGGTGCTGTTCGACCTTTAATTGACATGCTTCAGTCTCCTGATGTACAGCTGAGGGAAATGTCGGCTTTTGCATTGGGGAGGTTGGCACAGGTAATCGTTCATTCCTTTTTCCTGTTTCATTTTAGATAAGCCATTAATTTCATGAAGCTGCTATTTGCTTATTGCTCATGGACTATGTTTATTTGTTATTTGCTTCCTCAGAAGCATTGATACATTCAAAGGAAAGTAATATGGTGTGTCAGATGTGGACACACAACTGACTTGTGTCCAACACATCAAAATGTGTCCCATAAAAAAAAAAAAAAAAAAAAAACGACACAACCAATTAACCAACGCGTGTCCAACATGCCAAAACGTGTCTCAAAAAAACAAAAACCTTTTGGACACGACAAATCCTGTGTCCAACACGCCAATGCCAAGAAATAGCCCCAATCCTGGACTTCCTTTTCCTCCCTTTGTTCCCACACACCAGACACCCGATTGAAGAATCGTCTTTATCAGAAGATCATCCTGCTCAATATCCTTTTCTGTGGGGTTTACGTTATATTTTGTTTTCTTGTATGCTGTATATGAAGAACATCAAGAGAGGGAGTGGAAATTAATCTAACCATCTAAGGCGAAAGATGGAACTGTGAAAATATGGAGGTGGCAGCTAGCATTTCTCCTTTTTGTTACTTTTCTTTTTGGTAGAATACTTTCGAACAAGTAACTGAAGAAGGAGCATTGTTTTGTTATTTTTGTGATGTGACTCAGAAGGGTTGTTTTTGCCTATGGTGGGCTGTTTATATGTTTGTCATGCCCTTTGTTCATTTTCTTTGATTGAGAGTTTTTGGGTACAATGTTTTGTCGACATTTTGAACCTTTTGTTGTTTACTGAGTCTTAGTTTGCATCTTGCTCCTGGATTAAAGTTTTGTTTATCTTTTTCACAATTCCTTATGGTTAGTGAATGCACATGATGGTGTGAGCTTGGTCACTACTGTGGGGAACATGGTGTTAACATGACAAAAGTGGAACACTTACTGAGTAATGGGTCTGAGTAGAGTTAAATTTGTAGTTCTGCAGAATTACTGGTTCTTTTTCCTTTTAGGCTTAATGTTAATCTGTTTCAGGACACACACAACCAAGCTGGAATTGCTCACAATGGTGGTTTGGTGCCATTGCTAAAGCTTCTGGATTCAAAAAATGGATCTCTTCAGCATAATGCTGCTTTTGCTCTGTATGGCCTTGCAGATAATGAGGTATAATGTGCTCTTTAGGGCTTGTAAACTTATGAACCAAAGTGCCAGAATATTTTCAACCCCAAGTATTTTATTATTATTATTTTGATTTGATGCATTCTTATTTTGTTTTTTTTTTTCTTCAATAGGATAATGTGTCAGATTTTATTAGGGTGGGAGGTGTGCAGAAGTTGCAGGATGGAGAGTTTATTGTTCAAGTATGTTAATTAGTCATTTTAGTTTGGTGCTCACTGTAATTTCTAGTCTGCTGTACAAGTCTAATGCAGTCACTTTATAATGCTTTGGAAATGTGATGTTTGCTGGCTCATAGTTACTTTTGCTGGATATACCATGACAATGTGAAATTGATGACCTTCTTGCAGCCAACAAAAGATTGTGTAGCCAAGACTTTGAAAAGACTGGAAGAGAAGATTCATGGCCGAGTTGGTCTCTTTTATCCCTTTATTCTCTGCAGTTGTAACACTTATGCTTCTTCAAATTGTTTTGTATCCTGTGCATGGCTTTCTAATTTTGTACCTTTACCTTTTTAGGTTTTAAACCATTTGTTATACCTAATGCGTGTGGCAGAGAAGGCTGTCCAAAAGCGTGTGGCTTTGGCTCTTGCAAATCTTTGTTGTCCAGATGATCAGAGAACAATATTTATTGATAATAATGGCATGTTGTCTTTCACCTAATCTTGTCTACTACAAGATCTTAGTATCATTTTGGATGATATTTATTGACTTGAGATGATCCTCATTGTTGAATCTGCCAATGCTTTTCTTAATTCAGGACTTGAGTTGCTTCTTGGACTTCTCGGTTCTACAAGCCCAAAGCAGCAATTTGATGGAGCTGTAGCTCTTTATAGGTTGGCTAACAAAGCAATGTCTCTTTCTCCTATGGATGCAGCTCCTCTGTCTCCGACACCACAGGTGAGATTCTTTTTCCCAAAACTAGTTGTTTGCCCTTTCTTGTCTATATAATTTCTATAGTTTGATTTGATTTTCTGCAAACTGAGAACATGGTCAAAGAATATGCAGTAATTGCTAGAAAGAAGTTCATGTATACTAATGAATTTCAAACAATACAATAGCCTGAGATACATTGAAGGATAAAATATCTGAAAGAAGTGAGGGAAAGGTTTCAGAAATGTGGCTATTGGTAACCAAGGATCTTCTATTATCTTCATGATTTTAGGTTCCATAGTCATTATACTGTCATGCAGAACTAAATAATTTTGTTTTGAGTTTATATTTCCATTTTCCATATCATTAAATATTATTTGTATTGATGTTTGGCTGAGTTAGGAGATTATTTAAACTTCTTTTCTTTTGTTTTTGCATTCTTTATCCTTCCTCTTTGTTTCAAATGGTGGGCAAGATCTGCATTGATCACAGATGCATCTGTGTTTTTGTATCAGTTCCAATGTATTGGCTAGATTTTTTCTCATAAAATCTGCTGATCATGGACCCTTTCTAAGAGGGAGATCAATGCGTCAGATTAATGTTTACGCATTGACCTTGTTGTTTCTTCTGATCTTTAAAATTACAATTTGCAGCTAATTTTTGCTGAACCGATTGAGTAACTCTGCTCATGCCTGAATTTCTTATTTTTCTAAAATGTATTTCTTATTGTATCTCTTACAATGTGATAACGAACAAATTCAGAAAGTTCAATGATGACGTTTAACTTATGTTGCAGGTATATTTAGGGGAGCAATATGTAAACAATGCTACATTGTCAGACGTAATCTTTCTAGTTGAAGGTCATTAAGAAAAATTTTTTGGATACTTGGGTTTGTGATACTCGTAGAAAATTCGACTTTGGTATTCTTGTTAGCTGGGATACTTTGCAGGTTTTGGGTCTAGAATAGTCTCATGGAATTGCCATGCTTTTGTGCTGCAGGTAGACGGTTCTATGCACATAGGATCTGCTTGCTTGCTTCTTCGGATGCATTTCGTGCAATGTTTGATGGTGGTTACAGGGTATGTATTCAAATCCTGGGCAGAGGGCAGGATGTTATAGATGGTTGTTTATATTTCTTGGGAAAATTATTGCTGCACTTCTAAACTCAATTAACTGAGATAAAAATCAGTGGTGTTATCTGATAATATGGAGTTACATTTCAAATTCCTACATTCATTGGAAACTGTATTCTCAATATTCTCTGAGCAGAATGTTCTTAATGCTACATGTCAAGACTACGGACTATGATCTTCATTTTTGGATGATTTTTCACGTGCAGGAGAAAGATGCAAGGGATATTGAAATCCCAAACATTCGGTGGGAGGTTTTTGAGTTGATGATGAGGTTGGGTGGATTGTAAGGTTCTCATTCTTTTTCAAGAAATCTCTCCAGTAATTGTTGCTCATCTAACTTGTTTTCTCTTTGACAGATTCATTTACACAGGTTCGGTAGATGTTTCCCCAGATATGGCACAAGATGTCTTGAGGGCTGCTGATCAGTATCTCTTGGAGCCACTTAAGCGACTCTGTGAGTACACCATAGCACAGGTGAGCTGTAAAAAGCTTAAATGCACTTGGCACATGCATATATGAGCCCTGTGCTGCTTAGGAGTTGAAGAGATGTCTGAATTGTTTTCTTTTTTTTTTTTTTTTTCTTGTTTCCTTATTCCCCCCTCCCAACATAGGATATTTCATTGGACAATGTTGCAAGCATGTATGAACTTTCAGAAGCTTTCCATGCAATTTCGTTGAGGCACACATGCATTTTGTTTATCTTGGAGCAGTTTGATAAATTAAGTGCCAGGCCTGGGTATGTATCTATTTTAACCTGCCATGTGCTTCTCCATAAAATTTTCATTTTAATTTTGAATAGAACTTCTGATTTCATTTCAATTTCTCTGATAAACTCTTCAAATTTAGCTTTTTATGATTATTTTAGCGGCTAGACTGCTAAACTATGAATGCTATGCAGTTTCAATTTCTCTGATAAACTCTTCAAATTTAGCTTTTTATGAATATTTTAGCGGTTAGACTGCTAAACTATGTATGCTATGCAGAGCAACAAAGTCTAGATAAATAAGTGCCCCTTCAAATTCACATGACCTTGTAGCCATGTGCTTTCAGCCTTCACATTTTCACTTTTTAATGGAGCTGTGGGTTTATACTCTTCATTGGGAATTGATATCTATGTTGATTGGCCAATTTTGCAGGCATTCTCATTTGATCCATCGGATTATCCCTGAGATTCCTGATTACTTTGCCAAAGCTCTTGTCAAATCTAACCCCCATAACTTGCGGTGGTAGATGGCTGGTCTTTGATTCTTGATATCTAACTAGATACCATGTACAGAAGGTGGGAGTCGTGGAGAACTGCTCCTAAATGCTGAGCCCGTGGTCAAGTTTTTAATCTGTTGTCTTATATTGTGGCTCATAACCATTCTCGACGCTGAGCTGAATTGGCCGTGCAGACTAAGTTTTAACATTCCATTTTTTGGGATGCCCCGAGAATATGGCCGAGGTCAACATTATTGTTTCAATTCGTTGTGACGGTTATTTGTTTTCTATCCCTTTAGTGAGCTGTTCTCTGCTCAGTAATGCATTGTAATAAGTTTATTGCCTAAACAATGATGTCCTCTAACAATATCCTAAGAATCCAGGCTGGAGGTGCAGGTTTAGCCTCTTCGATTCGAGATATTTGCTATTTACTTACAAACCTCCCATCTGACGTATTGTGCGCGGTATTTGCCAGTTTAGTTTGGCTAGTGGAATGTATTTCCTTATTTTTGAAGCTAATGTGCGACGAACTTGTGAGCATATGCTTATGTGCTGTGTTTGCGAACTGGTTGGCCTGAGAATGAGTTCATGTTGTCTCAGCTTTCGTTGAATGCGTGAAATGCGTCCAAGTCTGTAGGTTGTCGAATGTGGAATTGGTGCTTTGACACCGCGGAACGCAGTTCCCATTATTGGCATAATTGGGAAACCACCTCTTGTAACATATATTTAACAACGGTGAGAACTTTCCGTGAAAGAGCAAGGTGAGATTTTAAGGCCATTTATGCTAACAATTTGAAAATTGCAATTCGACTTTAGTGGGGGGAGATTATCAGAATTTGATCGGGGGATTGGCGGGCTGCCTTATTGTGGAAGTATGCATACCTACAGTTGATGCTGTGTAACGTCTCTGAAACAGGAGTGGTGGAAGCATTCACCTTTTCTTTTATTGATAAGCCAATGGTCTAATTTCCAAATATTTCATAAACCCAATATCTTGCGCATTATCCATCGCCTCCTTATCTTCTTCTCTGATTCGTATCGAATTAGATTGCTCTCGATCATTTCTCTGTACTTCTCCATAACCCTATAACCTTCTCGTGGTCAACCCTTGTCTTTTCTTCCAACGGAGACAATGGGTGTAGATTACGTGAGCATAAAACTAAAAAATTTTTGTCAACGTAAATAAATTATATATTACATGTGAGATATTTTATATTCTATTAATTTTATATATAATATAAAATATTTTATATTTAATATATGTTTTTGTATTTACTTAAATTTTTATTTTTAACGTAGTGAAACCAAGAAAAAAAAATGCTAATATTCTTAAAAAATCAGGAGCAAAAAGAATGGTGGGTCCTTCGTGTCAGCAAGTACGGGGCATCTTTTCACGTGCTTGGTGGCAATTGATTGGAACTTAGAAGCTGGCGTATTGTTGTCAGAAGCTTTTAGAAGTTGGAGCCATCAGTCAGACAACGACCCAGGATCGTCGAAATAACCAAAATGATTGTCTGCTCGACAATAAATTGCACCCCATTCGTCTAGCCCCGATTTTCCTCGCTCAACCTGCAAGTTTCTCCAAACCCTACTTCTGTCTCGAGATCTTCCTTTCGAACCAAGCTGAAAAAAAAAAAATCACCTCAATGGCTTCTACTAAAAGAGAAGTGGCTAAAGAGCTCCTACCCTTCCTCCGGGTCTACAAGGATGGTTCGGTGGAACGTCTCCGGGTTTTAACATATGTGTCACCGTCACCCGTCCCAGATCTAGAAACCGGAGTCTCATCCAAGGACATCACTATTTCTCAGGATCCCAATATATCTGTTCGTGTCTATCTCCCAAAGTTAACGAAGCCCCTCCAGAAAGTTCCAATCCTGGTCCATTTTCATCCCGGTGGCTTTTGTATAGGATCTGCCTTCTCTTCTATTGGCCAACGTTACATGAACTCCTTAGTCTATGAAGCTCAGGTTCTTGCCGTATCTGTAGAATACAGGCTAGCCCCAGAGCATCCTCTCCCTGCAGCGTATGAGGATTGCTGGGATGCTCTCAAATGGGTCGCTTTTCACTCAGTGGAAAAAGATCTTGGTGATGGTGATAAGGAGCCATGGATATTAGATCATGGCGATTTTGACCGAGTCTTCCTTGGTGGTGAGAGTGCTGGTGGCAATATAGTTCACAACTTGGCTATGAGAGCTGGTGCAGAGAGCTTGGATGGTAAAGTCAAGATCTTGGGGGCTTTTCTTGGACACCCATACTTCTGGGGTTCAAAGCCAGTGGGGAATGAACCCAGTCAAAATCATGAGAACGCTTTGGGTCGGAGGGTTTGGGAGTTTGTGTATCCTTCAGCTCCTGGTGGTATTGAGAACCCAATGGTTAACCCAGCTGTGTCAGGAGCAGCTAGCCTTGCTGGGCTCGGGTGCTCGAAGCTGCTCGTGTGTGTTGCTGGGAAGGATGAGCTGAGAGATCGAGGTATTTGGTACTACAATTTGGTCAAAGAAAGTGGGTGGGGAGGTGAAGCGGACTTGTTTGAAGTTGAAGACGAGGATCACATTTTCCATGTATACAATTCAGGGACTGAGAACGCCAAGAAAATGATCAAATGCTTGGCTTCTTTTCTGAATAATTAACCTCTTGTTGAGTTTATCGTTTGCTTAGATGGGTTTGGCTTGTAATGTTTCCCTTTTCATCTTCAAATAAAAATAATGCGGCTCTGTGTGTTGTTACTAATAAGAAGCGTGTACTGTCAATGGTTTTGGTTTGCAATTGCTAAATTCTCAAGTGAATCCTCTTCACTACTGTTATCGGTCTTTGGTCTATCGAGCTTGGGTTCCTGCTGTATCGGTAGAATGCAGACTAGCCCCAGCGCATCCTCTACCTGCAGCGCATGAGGATTGCTGGGATGCTCTCAAAAGGGTTGCTTCTCACTCAGTGGAAAACGATCTTGGTGATGGTTATAAAGAGCCATGGATATTAGATTATGGTGATTTTGGTCGGATCTTCATTGGTGGGGACAGTGCTGGGGCAATATAGTACAACACAACTTAGCTATGAGAGCTGGTGTGGAATTGTTTGACGGGGAAGGGGAGAGGATCATGATCAAAATGCTTGGCTTCTTTTCTCAATAATTAATCCCCAGCCTTCTCTCTTTTGCTCATGATAATTGCTTTAGTTTCAGATGTTCTCTACTTTAATCAACAAAAATTTTCGGCTTTTTGTAGGTGTGATTGTCGCAATGACTAATAAGAGTTCCTTCTTTTCTTGTCGAGCATTTCCATTTCTATATGCCTTTTTACGCCGTGACGAGGAACCGAAACAGGCTGCTTGCATGTAATCTAAGGACGATCGACGAAGTCGTGAGTTTATTTTATGAACTTAAACCATATTTGTTGTAATTTTCTGTGACAAAGAAGAAAAAAAAAGTTGCGATTGAATACGAAAATTAGAAAAAAGTTTAAGATTATTAAATTATAATAACGAATTATAATTGACATAGAAACATATAATTAATTAACTATAATTAACAATTAAAATTAAACAAAAATATTTATTTCTCGTGTACAATTTCCTAGCAGAATTTCGAATTCTTTTGTCAGAAAAATGGATGCACATTTGCACACGAGGGCATGAACGAGGTTCATGTCAACGCAATGGAAAGAGCGTTTCTGGCCTTCGCTCATAAATGAATCATTTATAAATGATTGAGTAATCCCGACTGCCAAGCAGGCGGGTCCCATACACCATGGTCCCACGTAGAGTCTTGGTATCACTTGGGTTTTCCAAGTCCGGTTTGGTGGGTTGAGGGGTGGAATCGAAGGATTCTAAAATTGGATATATGCCCAGATCGAGTCAAAGCCCAGGAGGAGGAAGCCCATCCCCATTTACTTGTCCATCCTGAATTGATGGGGTGAAAGCGTAGCGGCCGCAATACTACTCCTACTACTGCTACTACTACTAATAATAATAATAATAATAATAGGATTTGTTGGCAAGAAGACAAATCCATAAACCTAAACACCACCAAGTTGGCATTTTGGTTCCGCTGGCCCTCTCGCTCGTACCCAACGGACCAGTCCCCCTCCACTTGCCCTGTTTCCTCTCTCTCTCTCTCTCCCTCCCTCTCTCTGTCTACCTTTCGATCCTTCTCGTCTACTACTTCTACTATACATTTGTGCGCAGAAAGAGAAAGGATAGACAGGAGCCAAAGGAAAAAATAACTTAAAAAAAGGTACACACACACACACACACACACACACATATTCTTCATTTCTCCTTTCCTTCCTTCGTTGACGTCTCATTCTATGTACTCCTTAGGTCCAGATCTGTCACTTCTATGTTTGTTTGTTTTTCATTCATTTGGCAATTTATTGTTCTGGGGTTGGATCTTACGTCTAAACGGTTCATTAATATGGCTCGGTTGAATACTGATTGAGGAGAAAATGCTTTACAGCAGAGATTTGTGGTGTTGTGGCTTTGCAATGCATGGGATTTAACACTTCAGCATTAGTTGTCTGGAAGAACCAATATGAAGTTTATGTTACAGTGCGGAGAGGATACCTATATTTAGGTCATATTTGACTAATTGAAAGATTGCTGCTTAATTCTTTGTCAAATTCAATGTTTAATGTTGCCAGGCTTCAAATCCCTTTTCATCAGGCCTACTTTATCCTTGTCTAATTGTCTTTTTTCTTATCTTTTCTTTTCTTTTTCCCTGTTTAAATGATCATTTAGAAATAAAAGTGCTTGTGTATTTGTAGCCCCCCATACCTAGGCTTCTCTTGATGGATACTGCGCCGGTGAGATCGGAACGCCGCCCATTCTCAATTAAGCTATGGCCCCCAAGTGAAAACACGAGGCAGATGCTTGTGGTGCGCATCACTGACAATCTAACTGCTAAGTCCATCTTCACTCAGAAGTATGGGAGCTTGAGCAATGGAGAGGCTGAAGAGAATGCAAAAAGAATCGAAGATTCTGCTTTTGATACTGCAAACCAGCACTATGAGAAGGAGCCAGATGGTGATGGTGGTTCTGCTGTGCAGCTTTATGCCAAAGAATGCAGTAAGCTAATTTTGGAAGTTCTCAAAAGAGGCCCTATGAAAAAGGACAGGGAGGCTGTGCCTTCTGGAGTCGCTGCTCCTACTGATACAGTTTTCAATATATCTAAAGGCCCGCGAGGCTTTATTGATGCAGAGGAGGCTGAGGATCTATTTAGTCCATTAAAACAGCCTGGAAATTCTTACAGTAAAATTTGCGTTAGCAACAGGAGCTTTGGCCTGGAAGCAGCTCGTATTGCTGGGCCCATTTTAGCTTCCATTAAGAATCAATTGAAGGAAGTTGACCTGTCAGATTTTCTTGCTGGACGAACTGAGGGAGAAGCTCTTGAAGTTATGCACATATTCTCTACTGCTTTGGAAGGTAGCATCCTGAAGTCCTTGAACCTCTCAAACAATGCATTGGGTGAGAAGGGTCTTAGGGCCTTTCAAGCACTCCTTAAATCACAGGGTTGCCTGGAGGAGTTGTATTTGATGAATGCTGGGATCTCAGAGGAAGCTGCACTAGCTGTCTGTGAATTGATTCCTTCGATGGAGCAGCTCAGGGTCCTTAAATTTCACAATAATATGACTGGAGATGCAGGGGGATGTGCCATTTCTGAGGTCCTGAAGCGTACTCTCTTGCTTGAAGATTTCCAGTGTTCCTCAACTAGGGTAGGATCTGAAGGAGGAATTGCTTTGTCAAAGGCACTCGAGAATTGCACCCATCTGAAGAAGCTTGACCTCCGAGATAACTTGTTTGGTAAAGAGGCTGGAGTTGCTCTGAGTAAAGCTCTATCTGGACATTCAGTTCTAAAAGAGCTTTATTTGAGCTATCTGAATTTGGAGGATGAAGGTGCTATTGCTATAGCCAACTCTCTCAAGGAATCAGTCCCTTCACTTGAAGTCTTGGATATGGCTGGAAATGACATAACAGCTGGAGCTGCTTCTGATCTAGCTGTCTGTATAGCAGCAAAGCAGCATCTCATCAAGTTGAACTTGTCAGAGAATGAACTCAAGGATGAAGGTGCTATCCAGATCAGTAAGGCCTTGGAAGAAAGTCATCTTAAGTTGAAAGAAGTTGATATGAGCACCAATTCTATAAGAAGGGCTGGGGCTCGTGTTTTGGCACAGGTTGTAGTTCAGAAGCCTGAGTTTGAAATGCTGAATATTAATGAGAATTATATCTCTGATGAAGGCATTGATGAGATAAAAGAAATCTTTAAGAAATTCCCTAATATGCTTGGGTCATTAGATGAGAATGATCCTGAAGGAGGTGATGATGATGATGGACAGTCTGGAGAAGGTGAAGGTAAAGAGCATGAACTGGAAACCAAGCTGGAGAACCTTGAAGTTAAGGAAGACAAATAAGGTTCAAGGTTCTTATGTGTGTTGTACTTCACTCGAGTATTTAAGGAAGAGAATGAGATTTGATGTAGGAGCTGTTCACAGCATTTTTGATTCTGTTCTATTTAAAGATTAGCATGTATGGGCAGGGCAGCGACTGTTGGCTGTGACTGAGAATTAGGCACAATTGTTCTATCATTGGACTAGATTTAGGGGTATATTAATTGCTTTTTACCATCTTTCAACTATATTTAGCTTCTTTGGAGGTTCCGGAGGGTAGCTGGCTCATGTGCTCACAGACTCGTTTACTAGACCGCTGAATGGTGCTAGCGAATTGTTTTCTTATCTTATTTGTAGACGCCTGTGTATCGCTAGATAACTGGGGTCCTCGGTTCTGTCACATTAATGGCATACTTTGAGGTGAATGAGCATGCAATTTAAGGTCGCTGAAACCAACTTGCAAGTAAACTTTGAGGCTCTCAGAGTTATCCGTGCCAATGGTTTCAGCTGAAACTGCTAAAGAACTATCCCGAAATAACTTAATCGGCTCATAATCTTCTTATGGCTAAACATTTTATTAGCAATGTCTCCTTTTACCATATGACAGAGTCTCTCCCCTTTAGCTGGTTGTGAGCTAGAAACTTGCTCTTTCTGACTAACCCTCTCATCTCCAGTCTCTAGATGGCAGCAAAATTGCTTGAAGTTAACACCGACACTGGGGAAAACTGGCTTACTAATGCACTAGTAAAACTGAAATAGACTGCGATTAGCGAATCATGAAGATGCTACATTACCGCCAATGTGCAATGTTACAGCGTAGAAGTAAAGAGAAGCGAAGTAACTATGCAGACATCTATGTCGGCCATCCTATCTGAAGCAGTCACTTATGAAAGCCATTGAAGGCGATAATATCAAGTGTATTTCATAAATACGGGCGGTTACATCAGCTGGCTGCTAAGTTACAAACTTGAGGTCGAATGGGAGGCCAGCATAAGCAACAAGTGATCGGTTAGATAGGTGACTAGATAGGGCGCCAATGAAGCCCGTGCTTAGTCACAGTGGCCAGTTGCACCAGCAACGAAGGAAAACAAGATGGTTCATAGACCTTTGCATTATCATCCTCCCATGTCAGGATTCCTTGTTGGGTCATTCACATCAAGGCCAACCATTTCCTCTTCCACTAGAATTCTGTCCTCTAGAATCAGATGATGAACTTTGGACAGCATAACTGGATCTCTTCTTCTTATGGGTATTCCAAGTGAACATATGCCCACTCCAACGGCTTCCTCCAGCACCTTCATGTTCAGATTTTTCTATACTCTGTGGTTCAGGTTTTTCATTAGCACCTCCTCCATTAGACTTGCTTCTCTTTGGGGTTGAAACGTAGGTACCTTCACTTGTCCCCTCACTTGCTGTAGGTATGTCATCACTCTTCAGTTCCATTACCTTTTTCTTTGTTCCAGCACCATTACTGGCCAATTCAATGCCCTCAGACGGAGGATGTTCCAACCTCTTCCCTTTAGCTGAGATCTTAGATATGTCTTGTCCATTTTCAACAGCCTTCATCCACTGTAAATCACTTAATGTATCAGCATATATGACATCCTTTCTTCTCCGCTTTCCTAAGATGCTGGTGCTGTTCTGCTCAAAGCTTTTGGCCTTGTCTTCCTTATTATCAGGTGTTGAATATGCCCATTCAGGTACCTCGTGTTCTTCCATGAGACGAGATCTGTAATTCTCCTTTTGCCTTCTCTGCTTATCCATATCCTCAAAAATCCGGAATTCATCTGGGGACCTAGCTGCAAGGGGTTGATCTCTCTCTCACTTGGCACATCTGTTCCAAGCGAGCTTGTTCCTCTACGCATGATCTCCTCTAGCATCTCCCTTCTGTCCTGGGCTGCACATGGGAGGACCAATCACATTATGAAGCATACAGATTTAAATGAAAGATAAAACAGCCAAGCAGAATGGTGGACAATACCAATATTTCAAACATCAAATGGATGCAACAAATTCTGTCAGCATGCAATAATTGTGATCAGTGAATACTGTAAAATATCCATGATGACAATAAGAGTTTTGAAATGGAAGGATTTTCAGCATCTGCTGCAATCAATCAATCAAACAACAAAACCATCCAACCAGAATGCAAATCTCATGCTCCACATCTGCCACAAATTCAAGCATGAAAAAGGACAAGCTTCTTTGATGTTGAACGACTTTGCATAGGAGCAGATAATATTATAATGGAAAAATGAATTGTATGATGTTCAACTATAGCTTACCTGTTGATGTGGTATTGAAAAGCCCAGCCTGTATGACCTTGGCATCAATGCCCATCTTCTGTTTTGCACGCTCCAAAATTACCTCTTCAATTGATCCAACACTAACCAACACAAAAACCCTGACTTCCTTCTTCTGTCCAATACGATGTGCACGATCCTCTGCTTGCTGGTCCATTTGGGGATTCCAATCACTGTCAAAAATTATTACAGTATCGGCTGATTGCAAATTCAATCCAAGACCACCAGCTCGAGTACTCAAGAGAAACATGAAGTAAGGAGAGTCTGGAGCATTGAATTTTCTGAGTAAAGCTCCTCTTTCCTCTGTTTTAGTTGAGCCATCAAGCCTAAGATATTTATAATCATGAAGTTGTAGATAAATTTCAAGTATATCCATAAGACGGGTCATTTGAGAGAAAAGTAAGACTCTATGATCTGTTGCCCAGAGCTTCGGGAGTAAACGATCAAGCAACTCAAATTTCCCTGATGCTCTCATAATTTCCTCTCTCCGCCACATATTATATTCCCCAACAAAAAGATATGGGTGGTTACAACACTTTCTGAGCTGCATTGACAGGTTCTGGAGGCTTTTTGATCTCCCAGACCCTGTGAAATTTTAATTTTTCTGTTAATCTGCAATGCCTTTAGCAAACTACCACATGGTAAATAAAAGGCACTCTATTATGCAGGGACATGGTTAAAAATAACCAGACAAGAAAGGACAAACAAATAAGGCATACATGTAAATCAAAAAACCTATAATTGGTCATTCTCCATTGGAAAATAGCATACAGTGACATGTTAAGGGTGTTGAAGCCACCAAAAGGTGATATTCACATGATTTTTAATTACCAACCAAAAGAAATGTTGGTGATTCCATGAGAAAATGGAACGAGAAGTGAGAGAAAAAGATGATTTTGGGAAATAAGAACAAAAAAAAATCACTATGGCACAGATAAATATTGGCACCCATGAATGAGAACATATTTTCTAGCAACTCAATTTCATTTAACTGGGAAAAGCTAAAAACTAAACCAAGAGATGCCAAGCAAACCAAGCATAATATGACAAGACTAATGTTGATACCCATAAATAAGGACATAATACTACCAAACATCATGCATCAGAAAATGGAAATACAGAGAACATGAAGACACATCATGTAGGAGGAGTTGCTACAAACCAGTATGTAGCCCAACTCTGCCCATCTCTGTCACTTGTTGGTAGTATACTTTCTGCCAAGCTGACATGTCACATTTCAATATAACCTGGGATTTTCCAGGAAGGTATTTCTCCACCTCATCTTTCTTTCTTCTTAATATGAATGGCCTTATAACCTGAGAATCAAACCTTAGAAATTAAGAAAAAGAAGTCCAAGGAGCTACCAATAATTTTAAAAGGAAAAAGCTTACATGATGCAAACGACGAATGATCAATAGCTGTTCTTCATCAGTGAGAGAAACATCACCCCGATCAGCAAAAGGTGCATTGAACCATTCTTCAAAATTCTGAACAGAGTTAAAAATATTTGGGAGAAGAAAATTAAGTAAGGACCACAGTTCCTGCAAGCCATTCTGTATGGGAGTCCCAGTCAATAAAAGTCGACGCTGGATCTGGTAGCTGAATATGCAAATTGAATTTCAATTAGAAATGCCTGCTTCACATACCTATGTATAAACATAGAATCATAAGAAAAGTTGGAAGTAAGGTAATAATACTAGAGAGTGACCATCTCCATACAAATTGAATGCAACATACACAATCAGAGCATTATAAAGCAAAAGAAAGGATGGCTTCTCATGGACAGAAATGGAAACCATCACTTTTTGACCTGGGTCAAGAGTTTCAAGTTTGAAAAAACTGTAAGAGAGTAAACAAGGTGGGGATTAAAGAAATAGATAGAGATATATTGACAAATTTTCTCATATCAGCTGCAGACCACTCTGATACATAAATTGACCCATTACATTGGATAGTCTGCCCGGAATAAAACCATAGCAGAACTGAACCATTGATCTAAATGCTGCTCAACAATCCAGTTACAGGTTGGCCAGATTCAATGTGATTATGTAGTCCTAAAGAAAAGCTGAAAGCTTGACCTTCAAGATTTTTTTTCAGAAAGTAGATACAATCTGGACATACAACACAAAGTTAAAAGGACTAAACTTGCTAGCAGAACATAATGATACGACTAAATTTCACAGTTAATGCAAAAGATGCAGTAGCATAGATAAAGTAAATATCAAATTACAAGAAGGCATGCAATTACAATAAAGATGGATGAATTAAGCAATAAATGAACATAGGCTTAGAAGAGAAGCAAGGAAAAGTTTTAGCATAGGGATAATGAGAACAGTGAAAAACTTGCAAGCACAAAATAAGGCAGGGTTATAAATGTATCATTGTTTTTATTAGTTATAAAGGAAAGGTACCCTGAGTCAAGAGTCCTGGCAAGCGCACATTCGTGATTCTTTAATCTATGTCCTTCATCAACAATCATGTAATGCCACAGAATTTTCTTCAAAAATGCTTTATCTCTCATGATCAAGTCATAGTGTGTGATCAACACATTAAGATTCCCATCTCTCAATAGATGTTCCCTTATTACTTTTCTTTCATCTAATCGCCCATCATATAGAATAGCTTTAATCCTGCATCAAAGCAACTTGATGAGCAATTGGATGGAAAATGCAGCATGTGCAGGCAGACACACTGACAAAGAAAAACAGTAAATTTGAAGGGCACTCTTCATACTCATTCTCAGGAACCCATGTCGAGAATTCATTAATCCAATTAGGAAGTACAGCCTTTGGGGCCACTATCAAGTGTGGCCCAGACACACCCTTTTTCTCCTTGAGATATGCTATCAATGAAATAGTCTGTATTGTTTTCCCTAATCCCATTTCATCAGCTAAAATTCCATTCAAATTGTTGTTGAACAGAGAAAGCATCCATTGAAGCCCTTCCAACTGGTAAGGCCTCAATTGTCCACCGCAAAGGATGGATGGCTGTTCAGTTACCTGTATTACAATGCAAAACTTAGTTCAATTCATGTACCAGCAGTGCAAGCAACAAAATTGATTAACATTCAGCATTCACAACTTCAAAAATTCACATTCAGGTAAATGAACGCCCAGCAACTATAGACTAAGAAAGGCCAGAGGGGCATGCCAACCAATGAAGCTACAGGGAGAGGATTTGTTTTGCCTAAAAGTCTATTTTCATCAACTGAACAATCTTGGCAGGTTAGATTCTTTCTTTTTGGTGCCCAAAACTGAAGTTCAGTAAGGATATTATTTATGTGCTTTAGAACACCAAGTCCCTCCAAGTGTTAGATATAGATCATTTTCCACCTTGGGTTTTCTTTCTAAAGTTATAAACCAATTTTTAAGCAGAGTGAGATTCATAATTCTGAAGCATTCCTATGAAGACTGATTTAACTGAGTCTAGCTTTGTCTGGTCTGCCATTGGTAAATTTTTAAGTTTCTATTTAATATCAAATTGTCGCATAGAGTTTGCACTTATGTATTCAAGCTGCAGTACACCAAGTGCCGTCCAGTGCATCAAGGCAGCCTTCAGACTCCAACTTTTAATGGCTCTGTTCGTCCTTTTTAGAGATCCATTGACCTATATACTACCAGGTAAATAGGGGCATCAACCAAGAACATATTTAAGCAATTGAAAAGGTCTTGTTCATAGATCTTGCTCAATTGATTACAGGGACAGGAAACATTAATTGTAAAAGAATCAGTAGCCAATAAAGAATGAATAGGGAGATGTTTTCCCCCCCACCCTTGAGAAACTCCTAGAACTCAGTCTCTAGCAGATAAACCCAACAGCCTAATCTCTTCCAGTTGAAGAAAATTTTTCGTACACTCAGATTATTCCTCAACTTACTCCTGATGAGGAATCAATTTCAAACCTGATGATCCCAAATTAAAGAATAACCGACTATAAAAGAAACAAGAAGAAAAAAAAAAAGCCTCTAACTAGATACAATATATCCTCAACTCTGGCATCAGCTGAACAATTACAACTCTTCATCAAATCAACCAACATTTTTGTAACAAATCAAAAGAGATCGATGTTTAAGCAGGATCCCCACTGAGGTTATCAGGAAATTATTTTGACTAGATACCATATATCCTCTAACTAGATACCACATATCATCAACTCTGGAATCAGCTGAACAATTACAACTCTTCATCAAATCAACCAACATTTTTGTAACCAAAAAAAAAGGAGATCGATGTTTAAGCAGGATCCCAAACTGAGGTTATCAGGAAATTATCCTGACCATCATCAACAGTACTTGGTAATTCACCCAAGTTAAAACCTAAGACTTTTGGATGATGGGTAAGGAAAATGGAAAAAGGGAGCTTATAACAAGTATCTTAGCCCTCTCACCTCCTCTCTCCCCAGAGGAAAAGAGACAATGCAGATTAATTTCTATGTCAAGTAGCTTAAATAATGCAGTGAACATACAAGATAATTCAAAACTAAGCACAGAAAACAATTAGAGAGACAAGAAAATAGAGAAATCTAGAGAATCCAATGCTGCAGAGAACTAAATTGTTTACCTTCTCCTGAATTGAATGTATGGCTGAGTTATACTGTCGTTGACCTTCAAGTAAGTCACCACTATCATCATCTGGTTCAGGTACAACAATGGCTTCATCTTCCTCAGGAGTTGTACCCTGTGGGCTCTCAGTCCTTGAATCATCCATGTCAGGCGAATCAGATTCTGCATCATCTAAATGTTCAATGCCTTCTGAATGTTTTGCAACTTTCTGACTTTGGACTTTAGCACCCAAATTAACCAATAGTTTATTTGTTTCTTCAAGAAGAATAGTAAGGCGTTCATTTTTGCTTTCCTTCACTAATCTCATATAAGCTTCTTGATCATCAGCCTTCAATGCTTGGAACCTTAATTTTTCAGCACGAGTAGCACGCTGCCTTTGCCTTCCATGCCATGCCTGCAAAGAAACAGTTCCAAGAATAGCCATATAACTCACAACAAAAATGATCATTCAAGCAAACACAATCCCTGCGAGTCATATTTCTGGAATCATCAAAGACAGATTTATCAGAAAGATGCATCTACTTTTATCTATAGAAATTTTAGCCACAACCACTTTCTGATTACAACGATCAAACATGAAAAACACAATTATTGCCTTGCTCTTATTGGTTAAGGAAGACACAAAGTGGTTCTGCCATTTAGTGGTTCCCTTTTCATTCCTTTTATTTTTGCATACCGCTCTATCTATCCTTTAAATTTGTCACATGGACTGCACAGCAGTTCTAACCACCAATCTTATATCCGGACCATTCTCTGTACTCGTATTTAACTAAGCAAGCATGATATGAAAAATACAAAAATATAGAGGCAGAACAGATACCTGGACCCCATCATTCCTTTGTTTTCGACGTTTAAGAGATGCCTGAATCTGCAATTGGAATTCTCTGACTGCATTAAGTATTTCTGCAAAAAATTTTCTTTTCCTAGTTTCCACAAGGTTCCTTTCCTCCTCTTCTAGTCTTGAAAGCCTCTGCATCAAAGATTTATTTTATTGCATTAGCAGCACACAATAAATCTGTACATCTAAGGTTACAAATCAATGCTTTTGTGAAAGATCCCCAAATCAAAAGTTTAGCTGGCAAGATAATTTGCTAGACATCATATTTCATATCACATGAGAATGAAAGGTGGTATAGAACCAAAAGGAAAACAATCTACCATCTACAAGCACTCCCACTGTTTTCTTCATTCCAACAAAAGGCTGTAGGAAGAAAAATAATGCAAAACTACCTCAGCATCCCGTTTTTTTCTGAACTGCTCATCAGCTTCTTTGGCAAAAGCATCCCCTATACCATACAGAGGACGATGCAATCGCATCAATCCCCAGTCAAACAGCTGCTTTTCAGGATAAGCACAAAGGGTTCGAATCCAGTACTCTGAACTCACTTCAGAATGAACTTTTCTTTGCAATTCTGCCAGCTGCAAGATAAAAGGTCCTTGCCCACAAGGACAAAGTAAATGTCATCCCCCAATTGCCAGAAGAAAATAAATAAAATACAATCATTTTTTATTATGAACTGGAAAGCTCCTTTAGCACCATATCCAGTCAAATACCAAAATGAAAAACTGGCTTCAAAGGCTCTAATAGTAAACTTGCTACTTCTAAGCATCAACAATGACTATGAAGACAAGAACTCATAAAATCTATTCCACAATACCATTTTGTCTCCCCCCCCCCCCCCCAAAAAAACAACCAAAGCACTAGAGAAGTATCATCACATGATGAATCAACCAAATCCAAGCTGAACCCTCAGTTTATTGACAGCTCTTAGTCAATTAAAAAGCCAATATGAAAGGGCAAACTCATCAGGAATTTTTTTACCAAAAATTCAACATCAGTTTTACCTTTAGCCCATAAAGTTCAAGCAGGCACTTAGTCTGCAGGTCCTCACCTCTGGTTGAAGGAAGTTCTGAGATGAAAAATAGCCACATAAGATATCCTTTTCCAAATAAAGTCAAAGCATGATTGAGAATACTAAAAAGGCTGTCCCAATGCATGAGATTCACACAGTCAAGCTTGGGAAAAGGTCAAATATATGCAGCCTTACCCTTGTTTTCACAAAGAACTTTTTTCCACAAGAAGATAATGACAGGCTAACACATAAACAACTGACTTTAATGTCAACCTCAACCCAAAAGATACTTTTCCAAATAATGCAAAGTGACCATCATTGTTAACCATTATGTGGCAAACCTAGACAGAAAATAGTTATTGTAAGATAAAGCCTCTGAACCCCAATTGCTAATGTGTCAAGTAGCCTAGATGCCGAATCATCTAAAATCTTTTTATAAAATAAAACCAGTAATATTACTGGTCAACCATAGCATGACTTAACAGAGGAAAAAAAGACATCTTAATCAAACTAGCCATAGGCAAAGAGCAAATGTTCAAACTAGGAGTTTTTTATAAATGATGAAAACCTTCGAGTTCATTCACCGATGCAGAATATGGCTTTGGTATCGGCTCTCCCTTAATTCTCCCAACATAGAACTTGACAAGCACCTGGTCCTCTGTTTTGATAATGCGTCCTCAAACTCGCTCATCAAATCACCCCTAACAGGCATTGCAGGCCTATCCTGTAAACAAATGATAAACTGATAGTCAGAAGCTTGATAAAAAAATGACAGACTAACACATAAATGACTGAATTGAAAGTCAACCTCAACCCCAAGGTGGTCAAACAACTCGAAGTCAGATCTCAAAATGAAGAAAACATTAACTATGGGCCTGGACCAGAATCTAAGTTCCATTTCTCATAACAAATGATTATAGTGAACTTTGAAATTTATTCTACTACAAAGAAACAACAAGAATCAACTCCATAGACACACATGCTTGGACAAATTTAAGGAAAACAAAGAGCAGTACCATAAGCTTCACAACCGCACATATATTACTCAAGAAGCTATCGACCACCGAGATAACCAACGTCTATAAAACTTCCTTAATAAGTAGGTACAAAAGAAGATATTGAAAATCATAAGAAGGGGTTTAAAGGAATACAGCGTCAATTTTGTAACAAGAAAAAAAAAAACCTAAAGACGAGATCACAAGAACCGACAAACACCATCATCGAAAACACAAAAACCCAAAACCAAACTTTTAAATTCGCACTCAAGAACACAAATTGTCGAGACCAAAACAGAGAACAGGCAAAAGGGTACCTCAATTACGCCAGAAAAGCCCCAAATTCACAATGCAATCCGCACCCAAAACACGAATCCCAGCAACCAAAAACCCAAGAAATCGAAAAAACCAGAAGGGTATATCAAGAACACGTACCAATCGACTCCCATCGGCGGCCCGGCCGTCCAGATCACCGGAACCATCGTCTTGGCCACCGGAATAGATGGAAGAAACGGTGTGGAAGAGGTCAGGAGGGAGAGGGAGGCTTCGAGACACGAAATTAAGGGCCGAGATCAGGGACTTCGCCTTCCCTACGTGGTCTGGAGAAGCTGGCGGCTCTGGGCGGGGCTGCTCGAGCTGAGCCACCATGGCGGGAAGCGAGGGAGAATCAACGGTTCTTTTTTCAGCGGTTTTTAAAATTTTGAAATAGAAATTTTTGCTCTGTGTTTTTGCTTAAAAATATTAAAACCCACACGGCCACTCGCCCCCAGCCTCTATAATTCGTTTCTTTCTTTGGGTTTGAGAAAAAACCGTCTCTTCGGCGTTTTTAGAGAGGTGGGGGGGGTCATGGCGTGGGGGTGGCTTTTAGATGGTAGGCGACTTGCGTACGGCCTTGCTATCCTACTTTTTAGGCTTTATATTCCTTGTGTCCAAACACGCCTCTACTTAATTGTGAATTGTCAAGCTTGCCCCCCCCCTCATGCCCCGATGGTGAAATAGCCAAACTCCCCTCTAAAAAATAAGAATTCTCATGGGTTTTAGAAAATTATTATTATTATTATTTTATTTCCCCGAGTTCAACTACAATAGCCAAAAAAATGGCCCCTCCCCCATCCCTTTCGACTTACCTTTTACTCTTTGTTTTTTCAAAAAAAAAAATGAAGAGCCATTTAATAGTTACTTTGTGGATTCAGATGATTAATTCATGAGAAACACATCAGACTACGAAGGTGACAAATGGTTGAGTTGATGTAGATTCCGGTGGTCTGTAATCAAAGAGGGTGGAGCACAAGACGGGTAGTGATAGGATTAGTCTGAATCAATCCGAGAGGACAAGGTTTGACCAGCGGCTTGATGCTTGGGATAGCTCGTCAGTTTCTATGGGTTGACTTCTGTGGGCAACATGGGGTCGTTGGAGATGAGGGCGCAGGGAGCTTTCCTGTTCAGTGCTTTTCGATTAAGAATTCCCGATTACAATCAATATGGTACGAATCTTCAAGGTTATTGTCAAGAAGAGAATGTACTTGGGAGGTTGCTGAAAATATGTTTCCAAAAGGCCTCCGTGTTCGCGAGCTTTTGATTTTGGCTTAAAAACTAGAGAAAAAAGAAAGACAAAAACGTTCAGTTGAACCAGTAATTTACATTAAGAATCAAGTCTACAAGAACTTCTCCATTTGCCGGTCAAAACCCAAGAAAATTATGGAGGAATTATCCTTTGTTCGCAGTGTTTTTGCCTCACTCAACAAAAAATTAGCTATCTTCCCAGCCACATTCTCTCCGTCCATCTTGTCCCTCTCCTTTGTCTGTCCAGATTTGGAAAAACAGATAAAAAAAAATAAATCCCTTCAGAACTTCACAAAGCAACTTTGTTGAAACTCTAAAACCCAAGACAGAAAGGGGAGAAACGGGAGGCTTACCCGCAGGATTAAGTGCCTTTTTACCACTAATGACATCCCAAAATCCATCACTGTCAATGTTTGTGGCATTCCGTTAGTCGACCGGGTTTTGGATTCAAGACAATTTGATGTAAAGACTAGATAATTACAAGGCAAAGAAATAACAATTTCACACTAAAAAAAAAAAAAAAAACATTCTTTTAGCACTTGGACATTCCAAATAGATCAGGCAACACTGAGTTAAACTACATCGCAAGCTGATAAGATATTAAGGAAGTCATGTACTGCCAAAGCAAGGACTTTAAACACACACACACACAAAAAAAAAAAAAAAAAAGGAATGAAAAAAGATCACCTGGCCAATAGTGCAAAGGCGATTCCTGCTTTATCAACACGTACAACTTGACTAATAGATGGGTCTGAACTAAAGCGATTATCCTGCTGCTTCAGAAATTTGTCTCCAAGCATCTGTGCAAGATTCAAGCCTAGATCAGGAAAGGGAGAAGAGGATGTGATAATCAGCATAAGAATACACTGGATGATTGATAAAATCATTTTTCCCTTACCGCAAAGATGAGTTTCACCATCTTTCAATGGTTCCCCTGCTCTACTTATTCAAAGTCTTTCAGAATAACTAGAAATTTTGTGGTCTTCTGTCATTTTAATCAGATTCCCATCAACACTGAAAACATAGACAGCTGTAAATATGGTATCAAATTTACAGTTGCACAGAAAAATTTTTGTTTTAGACGACCAAAGGAATATACAATTTATGCCAGACAATTACAATTCCAACACATAATAGATGTCTCCGTTTTTCCATATAAGGTTATAGAATTTTTGTAGTGTATGTTAGCATTGTACTTCTGGCATATTACAGTCCATATATACAATTTTATTATGTTACAATAGGCAACCATTTGCAGAATATTCCAAGATAATTGGCAACTCAATAAACTAAAAGCTAAGGCACAATGTTTGCCAGCTTTTATCCACCAAGTTGCATACCAATGCTCCATTTTGGAATGGTTTTCCAATGAATTAAGGAAGGAGAATATCATAACTTACTTCATAACACAAGCTGAGTCTCCGACGTTAGCACATTGAGCAAAGGAATGCCCATTACTGTCAGCCCAAACCAGAGCACTGTTGCCGTACAACGCTGCAAAGAATTGGATAAACATACAGTAAATGGAAGAAAATTGGCAGGCTACTAAGGTTTGAATCTACAGAAGGATTGTGCCAGTCTGTATTTGACAAGTCAAGGCTGAGAACAAGAACCAAGAAAAAGCAATTACAGACTACTTCCACACAGGCTTGAGTTCGTATACAAGCATTGAGAATAACAAATGCTTACTCCTACAAATCACCCATGTGCATGTCAAAGATTTTATATAAGATGCTTGATTGCTTTTGATTGATATAATAGGAGTTCAATGTGATGTTACTTGTGATGTGTCCAAACAACCAATAGCATTTACATTTCAGTGTCTAGGCCATTGTCCATATTTCAGCTAGATGATAATTCTAGAGTATGTGCACATGCCTAGGCATATTTGTGAATGACATTCACAAAATTATGGCATAAATGAACAGCAAAACCACTAAGACTGGACCATCAAACAAACTTAAGCATATAGAGAAGGATAGAAAATATCCAAACATGCAACTATAAGATTTCTTTCTCTACTACTGGTCCAAGTCACCCTGGAACGAGATCAGCGCAAGAGCAAACCAGCTTATAAACTCCTAAATGTCCCAAATACGTTTAGATACCTACGAGGAAGCTTTCAACCAAGGCTTGCAAAATTTGCTTAAAAAATGGGGCATAAAAATACAAAGAAGGGGAAAACCTCATAATAATTATTCATGGAAGCTTCTGTTTGAGAAAATGCCAATCTAAGAACCTCTGAAGCATCACATTGCAATAAAACTCTCTCTAGCCATGGAATCAGACAAAATCTTAGTGATCTTCTCAGGAAGCAGTCTGAAGGGAAAATTATGTAAAGATAATCAGACTTCTACAACAACTGAGAAATTTCAATTTGCAGACTATAACACATTAGAGAAATATTATGGAACCAACTTGCTAGCATACTTGGCAGCTGCTACTCCACCATGTCCATCACAAATGCCAAACACACCAAACTGCAAAAATAAGGTTTAGGTACAACAGCTTTCAGAATTGTTTAGAAGGCAAAACAAGTAAATCCAAAACCTTTTCAATGCCAGGAAGGGGCCATTGATAATAACAAACATCTTCCATAGGGAGCTTCTTTCCTCCTCGGCGCAAGACCATGGGGTCTGATGCCAATCCAACACCAAATGGCATATGGCCATCAGACTTAGGCATAACATTTACCTGTTCACAGAACATATATAAAAGCATTGATTAAGAGAGTACACAATGCCACATTCTTTAAACACAAAAGAAGGCAGTACATCCTCATTTAAAGATTGCTGCGATGTAGTTTAGATCCCAATCATCATTAACACAAGAGAAATGCATAGTAAAGAAAAAAAAAAGATTGGGAAGTGCCAAACATGTGTATACATCACCAAAGCAGAATCAGATGATCTTGGAAGGGATGAGTTTGTAAAAGATGAAAAAAGGAAGTGGTGAAGAGGGGACAAGAATAAGAAAGTGTTCCACAACAATCACTAAGGACAAATTTAGAATATCATTATTAATATGACTAACAAGAGAGAGATATAAAAAACCATGGCTAAGAAGCTATCCAGAGTATTGTTATCAATATTATTAACATAGACTCAATGAATTAGGAATTTGACAAAGACCTAATGATCAGAGGGTCCCAAATTAAACAAAACTTTACCTGGGCATCTTAGAAAAATGAAAGCAACCAGAGAAAAAGCTGGCAATGTGCCAAAACTTAAAGTACAAATTAATGTATAGACACTGTGGCAGGTTGACTTACACATATAGTTGAGGTTGTGCCAAGCATTATCATGTCTCCACTAGAAAGCTCAAATGGGTCTCCCCAACGTCTACTTCCAGGATCAGGATGGTGGATTGGCTGAGAATTCAAAAGTGTTCCATTAAGGCTGCCCATGTCTATCAGTTCCCACCTCTTGTTCTGGGACCAAAACTCATGTATATGATAATCAGTGCACCACATAAAAAGAGAAGATTAGAAACCAAGGGTAATCAAGCACTCACATCCACATTCCAGTTAATCATTGCATGTTTCCCTGAGACCTCTGAATCCTTAAATAATAAGTCACAAGAAACTCTTCCAAGGGTTAGTAGTGGAAGTCTAGAGGCACTTGTTGACAGTATAGAACAATGACTGCCGCAAGAAGGCCCAGAAATGACCTCCAGAGAGAGGCAGCTGCCTGCATTTCTAAAAGAAAGACGTGATAACAGGCTTTTCATAATCAGACAAATAGCAAATATGAAGAATTAAAGCCTTGAGCACAAATGGGACAAGACAATTACTTTGATCAGGTATAACCTTGGGAACAGAGTCTTGCACTAAGTCATTTCCCACACGAGATTTTAAGCTTGGACTTCGATCATTCTTTCTAACATATTTTTTGCACTTCAGCTAACTGCTCTGTTAGCAATGACAACTTGAGGGTTTGGCCAACTGATAGATACTCTGCAGGACCTGAGGCTACATCTAAAACCAAGCTATCACCTGGGACAAGCCAAAGACAAGTGTCAATTTTCTTCAAAGTGCAAGAAAATTATTAAACAATGACCATATGAGAAAATCGCAATGATTGATGACAGACATCTGTGTGCACAGAAGAATACCTGGAGTCAAATAAGAAGTTGCAGAGGGAGGCCTCTGTTTGTATACAAGTCCCTGTGTTTGGGTTGAAAGTATAAGCCCTTTGTTCTGATAACATGCACCCTCTAGATCATAATTTCTCAAAAATTCATTGTTTTGGCCATGAGTATCAACATCATTGGATGTAAGAGGCCTTTCTAACTCACCAACCTGAGAAAAGGAGATCTCATCATGAGTGCTATTATTAACAACACCACTGATTTGATAATTGCCTAATGATATGCATACTGAAAATTCAATAAATTGCCATTAAAGTAGATAGTATCCGTATCCGTACATGGCAAGAGCCTTTCACACGAACTACAAATAGAAAAGGAAAAGTGAAAAACCGCAAACACACATATATACATATAAATGTTATATTGATTAGGCGATATTATCACTGATCAGAGCAAACCCCCCCCCCCCCAGTTATGGTGCTTACAGCAAGGACAGACATGAATGAAATATGTACGTCACAAATTCTTCATAGATTATTATCCAAGTCAGCTTCTTTATTTTATATATACGCCATTGCGAAATCCACCATTTTATTAACAAATTCCTTTCCTAATAAATATCACAATCCAATTCATTTAATGAGTATCTAACATCCTCTGACCTTAATAAATTGCAGGTGACCAAAATTTCTATAAGGCAGAGACATGATGGAGTAACCAAATACCGAGAGCATCTCATACCATATGTATCATTCAGTGTGCTTACTATCAATGCCTACATTACATGCACAGATTCCAGTGTCAATCAAAGCCCCTACTACCTCTCAAACCAAATGACAAACCAAATGACTTCAGCGGAACCTCTCCCCAAAAGAAAAGAAAAAAAAAAAGAGAAAAAAAGAAGAAGATCAATCCTAAACTAGCTAATTTCGACTAAAAACCTATAAAACCAAAAAAGAAAAGAAAAGGCAGTATCCTCGGAAGGCTCTAATATTTAATACTTAATGAACTAACTGAAAAGAAAAGGACAAAAAAAGCCAAAACACCGTGATCCAAAAACAAAAAACAAAGCTCGAGGCGGAATCAGCAGTTGTGAATCTCTAATATTTGTTTACAATGTTTTTCTTTTTTCCTCGGCAGCCAAGCAAAAAGATACATAGAACCGAAAAAAAAAAAAAACAAAGAGAACCGAAGATCAAAAGCGCGACCGCGGAGGAAATGGAAAATGAAGAAAAAAAATGGATAATGAAATCGAGTCAATCAATAACCTTGTGAAAGCGAAAATGCAAGGAGGAGAAGAAGCGCCAGGGCTTGCAGGAGATGAGGACGACGACGACGACGAGGATCAAAAACAGCATAAGGAGCAGAACGAGACCAAGAATGCTCATCATCGTCTCCATAGTCTCGCGATTGCCTGACATGCGAGAAGCTCTCTTTGAAGCGGTCGCACGTCGCAACTCTAATTTCACTCTCCCCACCCACATCCTCCCCCGCCATCTTCTTTCCTGTATTCATTTTATTTTATTTTATTTTATTTTCTCAAATTGTTTTCTCTTTTAACGAAAAAAAAATCATAAACATATTAATTGTGATATAATAAAAAAAATAAGAAAAAATATGCAAATTGTTTTCTTCTTCTTCTTCTTCTTCTTCTTTTTTTTTTTTTTAAGGGACGTGTCATTATTTTTTCTGGAATGTTTAATTGCATTTATATAGATTTGCTTATTTCTGTGTATCTGTTACAGTGTCACTTGACAATTTATACTAATTTTTTTTTATAAATAATGATAATATAATTATGGACAAATCTTTAATATGATAATAACCATGCGTATTAAGCCGAAGAAAGCGACCTCATCAAATCGTTTAGTGGATGCGCATTAAGACGGTTACTCACATGTTGTCCAGTCCAGTCCAGGTCATAATCGAGTATGCATGCTCGGCTTTCAAAAAAAAAATAAAAATAAATAAAATGATTGTTATTTTTTTTCCCTTTTTTCTTTTCATTCAATTCTAGCGATGTTATTATCTAATTCTTTTTTATCCTTTAAAATAATGATATAGGTACTCAATTTTTCAGCTTTTTATTTTTTTGGGGACTAATTTATGTACAAAATAATTTTAATATAATAGAATTTTACAAATTAAGGTAGAAATAAATTGGTATAATTAATAAATATCATTATTCTTTTGATGGTTCTCTTGTTCTTTTTTTTTTTTTTTTTTTTTGGGGGGTTCAAACGAGCAACAAATGTTGCCGTGACCAGTTCCTTTCTAATAACATCGATGACAAACCCATCGAAGAAGGCAAAAAAAAAAAAAAAAAAAAAAAAAAAAGAAAATCAAGAGATTGGACTAATTGTTGTTGGATGTTAACTGACCTCACACTCGTTCATGACTTAAAAAAAAAAAAAAAGGGGAAACGTAAAGTCAACAATAATTTGATTTGATGTTCTTGTCAGGACTGGGAACTTTAAAATTAATAATTAAATAATTTTATATTGATGTGCATGTGAATGTACGAAGTAAACATAAACCAATGAAGATGGCCGATGAACGAGATTTAATTAGACGAGATGGATCCGTGTCAGCGCATCGGCGGCGGGTCATTCTACCGTTCTACGCCCCACCCCACTTTTTTTTTTTTTTTTTTTTTTAAAGTAAAAAATCCGAGTGATTTTGTCTGTCACAGCGCGGCGTGGTGCTTAGACCGAAGCTCGGCATTTCATAGGCTTCAAGTAAATGGTGGAGTATGGACCAGACTGCCGAAACAAATAGGATAATTGAATATTCCATTTGTCTGCTGCAAAGCCTAGAGCTAATCACCGAACTCAACGTTGTAGTTTAATAGTAGAAAATTTTATTTATTATTATATTAAAAACTATGAATTTGAATATTCATCATATATCATTTAGTAGAATTAAATGTATTTGTTCCTTTAATAAAACACTTTTTTTTTTCATGGCAGGACGGTGGCATATCATCCGTATTTTTCATTTTTGGTGCCGAAAACAGGATTTCTGACATTTCGGTTTATAATTTTACAAAGTTTCTTTGCTTTTTTTTTTTTTTTTGCTGAAATTTTCCCCATTTCTTGTTGGATTAATAATGAAATGTAAATTATGTTTGTTTGAATAAAAAAAATAAAAGTGGACACGAGCATGGGACTCGCCTATCCAACTTGACAGTTGATAGTTGATAGTATAGCATCACGTTTGATAAGGTCCATTTGTCTGTAAAAAATCTGTTCTTAAGGTCCATTTGCATAACCGGCCCATATCAATCTTAATCCTCTCCCGATCCGCGCTTAGGAGAACAGGATTTTTAGACCGAAACCTTAAAATTAACAGGACAAATGGTGCGGATTATCCAACGGAAAAGTTGGAGGATCGAAAGTAAATCGGTTCAACCTGTTAAATCGGAGTTTAACTGTAAACCGGCGAACGGTTCCGGTGATCATACCCCACTTCATTGCTCTGCACGGTTAAGCAGTGCTTTCTTTTCTAGGAATTCTCTTATGAGTTCACAGTTTAGATTTACGGTTTCCTTTAAACTTCTCTTTTTGCAGGTTACAGGTTGAAAACTACGTTCATTTTCACACGAAAGGTATGGGAGCCATCGTTGGAGGTTCACATTCTGAACCAAGTGGAGCAAGCGAAGCATCTTTTCTTCAAAGTTCAGACACAATTAGAAAGCCTTCTCAAATTGGCATAGCACTGCCTATAAGGTTTCTAAACTAATCCATGAAAGATTTATTCCCTTCGTACGTTTACATTTATCAAGTAGTGCCAATATTCCTCAGCCGTAGTTAAATGTTACTTTTAAACGTGGAAGCATAATTATTGACAGCCACTTGCAGGCCAAATGCAGAAACTCTCTGCGCCATCTTCTGAGGCATCAAAGCAATAGATAAAATAAAATTAAATTAAAAAAATAAACAAAAAGGGGTCTCACATTTTGTGTTATTTGGAACGTACACTCTTGATTTTTATAAAGAAGTTGTTGACTAGAATGTCCAGACCTTCACGGAGTAACCTTACCATTACATATTATACCTAGGCTCGCCGATCATAAAAGCGATAGATAGTTTTCTTTTACATGGTATAGAACAGCAATGCAAACGAGTTCTGAAATAGGGTAAGTTGCAGCCCGTTGAGCCGATCGACCTTCAGGCCGTGATAGTTATATGCGCTGCCTTATGTAAAGCTTTTTCATCGTCTCCATGCATGCTTCCGCGATGAAACAACCAGTTGTTGCATGACAAGTTTGCATGGATTACGTAAGCTCTCCTTCCCTGGTACACTTTCGTTGTTTGTAGTAGAAGGATTAGTTTAAGTTAGTACTGGAGTGGAGAAAAGGTGGCACTAACATGGTCAAAAAGACGGGCTGAGTGCTTTGTCCACTTGCATGCATGTGTCAGCCATTAACTGGATTCTCTTTTCTTGTTAATGATCCATTCTTGCAACACTTGGCGAGGTACAGGAGGGCTTTAAGTCCTAGTTGGCTTTGCGTGGAATTCTAGCTGTTCATTAAAGGGAAAAAGGTTCAGGGACAAGGCTGGTAGATGAGAATGGAACAAGTGAGGTAGGCTGCAGACTCTATACTTAAAAAAAAAAAGAAAAAAAAGAAGTATATTTTTTAAGTTTTTTTTTTTTAAATGATAGGTGATATACAAATAAGTAAGTAAAGTAGGATGTACAAATAAGGTTGTTTGCACAGTTTATCTTACTTTTTTGGCAAATTTGATGTTTTGAAAAAACTTTCAAAACTCTGCCCCATGTGTCTCCAGATATGTGCAATTAAATGAGGTCTTTATTAAAACATGTACTTAAAGTAAAAATCAAAGGGCTAACCTCTGGGCTTCCCTTAAGGCCATGCGGAGATGACGTACTCAGTTAAAGAATCGCCATTCTGTAATATAAAATCAAGCAAAGGTCGATGGATTCTGATGCAATTTTTGTTGTTTCTCTCTCTCTCTCTCACTCTCGAGTAGAGCATAGACGCAAAACAAAATTAAAAGTAGCACAGATAGAATCTGATGTAAGCTTTATTTCTCTCTCTTTTTCTCATTCTCTGTTGGCACACACAATTATTTTCTTAGATCACTAACAAAGAAGCTTTTTGTGCAAGGAAAAGGTAGCATCTTTATTTCGTTTATAAGTTCACCCTTTTGGCAAACGAGGACCACAAACTTTGTTAAGATTTAAATATTTATATAGAGGGCAATGGCGCATATGTAACTTCTCAATACTTATCCAGAAGGTTTGCACTGCCTTCTGGTTCTAAACCTGATTCTTCGAAATTTTAAACCGTATCTGATGCAGCACTGGAAACTCTACATCCTTGCTGTATCAACTTCAATTCTAATGTGTGATGGAGAGTGTTGCTTGGTTGGCCATTTAAAAGCTCTCCCAATTATTAAAATTGGAGCTCATGTCATCTAAGTTTAAAAAGGACTCGTCGTGCTTTCAAGTTCTGATGCTTTAAGCTTTGTCTACTTGCTAGAAGTGAAAGGCAGGGTGGCACACTCACGGTTTTCATATTGTTTTGTCGATGGTCGTTGCATTCCAAGCCGATTTATTTAAGAGCATGCTTTTGCCTCTTTTCCCTCGCCGTGCATTCTATTGATAGATAATTAAAAAGGGAGTGGAATGAACAAAAGAGGAGCACAATTGAATTTAGAGTAAAGAATAGAATTGAAAACATACAAAAGAATAACTAACGAAGTTTTAGTCTCGTACTTAATGGGGTAATTTTTTTTTATAAAAAAAAAAAATAGATATGCTGACATCGTAGACGAGTCCTATTGGATTGACGTTAACATAGTGTTTTGCTTTATTAGTAGAGGAATTAGTTATTGTGAGACCTTGTCAGATCCAATTGAATTTGGTTATCATGTGCCCGGCATTTTAGAAGCCTTAATCTTTAGTGTGAAAATTGTGGCTAGGAAGCGAAGTTGACGTGAGACTCAACATATCAGGAGATTATATATCTCACAATGTGGTTTTGGATTTTAATTCTAAAAAAAAAAAAAAGTCAAAAGTTTATAAAAATATAGAGAATTCTTTTTTATTGTATATTTCTTAGTCTAATTCACTTCTTAAAAGAAAAAATATATATACTTTTTTCTGTTTTAAATAATATTTGGTAATTTATTTATTATTCTTCATTATTTATTTATTTATTTATTTATTTATTTATTGTTTCCAGCACCCTAGCGGATAATGATGCAGCAAGTGTACCCTTTGATGACATATTGGTCGCTGGTTTTAGACTTAGGAGCAATGTCTGCTGATCATTCATTTGATGTCTTAATTCTTCTTTTTTAATTGTTTAGTAGTGGATATGATATGATATATATATATATGTATATAAACCCACACCGAGAGTCCATATGCTGCATGGCACACGATCACAAATAGCGAAACAGTTACATTCATCACATCCCTGTCTGGACAACAACGTTAATATTTAGCCCAACTGATAAAAATTGCAGAGGAGGAGGGCTGAGATAAATGTGCCACAAAAGATCCTTGTAGAAACACACACCACAACTCGCATATTCCAGTTATCAATTTTATGTCATAATCCGTAAACAACTAGCAAGTTTAGCAACATCAGTTGATTGTCTGTCATTGTCCAGGGAAAATGAGAGAGCTAATTAAATAAACTAGTCTGGTAACAAATGACCTGGGATTGATGTTTGCAATATCTATTAAGCTATTTATATCAACCATGACTCTTTTTAACATGGACATTGTTAATGTTTATTGTGATAGCAATAAGATCATCATAAAGGTGCTTAACTCCCTTTATATTGTCATTAGTAAAGATGATTGGGTAATCATCCTCCACTTTAAAAGGGTGTGCTTAATTCATGTATAACTGGTGTGTGAATTCAAAGCTAAATTCCTATTTTTATCTTCTATTCCATTTCTTGGCTGGGGAGATGATTCATTATTTTCTTTCCTTAACCGCAAAATTGAAAGTCAAAAGGAAGTTTTAAAGCATCTGCAGCCTGTAGGTCTTCATGGTCCTAAAAATTCTGGTGGCCTTGAAGGATAGGACGATTCATACCTCACCAAGACAGGGACGTGAGCTAACAAATGAACGGAACCACTCAAAAACATTCAAAATATCATTGCTTCAAGATCATGCTGTACAATCAACACAAGATCATGCATGTGCAATCACAAAAAAGGCAACACGTGAAGCCTTCGTGTACATTACGCGCAACTGATGCCAATTTCGTTGCTACCGGCAAACGTTCATCTACCGTCCATTTCCAAACATAGAAGTCTCACTCTCACGTCCAAAAGTCGCTGAAGTGGCAGTGATTCCTAGCAGCAACATTCTTAAGTTAACAGTAACTTTGCTGCATTAATTTAAGCGTTTAGGGTAGGTTATTTGTTGCCTATCCACATGGTCCAGGGGTACAAGTGGTTCTCGTTAGTCATTTCCTACATAAAGGCCTTGAATGTGATCTTTTTGAGAAAGAAAAGGAGCACCTAGCCGACAATCAAAAGGGTGCATTAGTGGAGGATAGCTTCTCTCCTTTTCCAAGGCCTTCCTAGCATGCTTTCATTGTTTGTCCGTACATTTAGTAATGGGTGGAAATTATTTGGGTTAATGGAAGGCCACACCAACAAAAAGGAATAATGTGTAGAGTTTTGTTACATAACCACACAAAATAATAAATTACGATTGTAAGTTATAATTATGAAAAGATGTGTCAACCAAATAATGGGACATGAGACTCTTTGCCTGCCCCTGAATCTTTGGTGGGGTATGGAGGATTGGACTTTGGAGCTCGCCTTCCAGTCAGGCCAGTTTGCTACAACTCTAATTCTCTTTTTCCTTTTATTTGTTGTCATCCCAAAACATAATAATTGAGCCACGAAGCAATGCATTTCCTCCCACTGACAAACAAACATCGAATTTTTGGATCCATGATTTTTTAAGCGACGAGATCATTGCCCTAGATTCGGCAGATGGGTATTAGTTTGCTGCAATATTCTGCTGGTCCACGACACATACGGTCGGCGGGGATGTTGCAATTCAAAGAAATTATTATACTTTTGCTTGAAATTGCGAAGGCATTGGCGCGATTTTCTTTCTTTCTTTCTTTTTCTTTTTGGGTTCTTTTATATTGTTATGATTCCGTTGGACAGCAATCAACGTAGAATTTGACTCTTGAGACATAAGAATCATACAAATAAAAACTAGATTGCGAGTTTTCTCTTTTGCTAAAGCATATAAAAGGAAAAAAAAGAGGAAAAAAGCCATCGCTATCAAAGGTATTAAGAAATATACGAGAGAATCCTTTGTCCCCTGACTTTTTGTTGGCTTTCTTTTGGAAGGAAAGAAAAGGGGAATAGGGGAGCTGGTAAATTTTGGAGCATTTGTTACACTCCATCTGTCTCTCTCTCTTTAACAACATTTGCATCATACCCTATGTAAGGACATTCTCAACAGAGAGAATCCACAAAAGTTTTTTTCTTTTTCCCTGTTGTAAAAAAATTTGCCAATTAATACAATTTCTTTTGTGTTTTTTTTTCGGGGGTCTCTGTAAGTCCCCACTTTCCTTTCTTTCTTTATTCTCTTTTTCAAGTGTGTGGCAGATCAATATTTGTATATTTCAAGTGGGATACCGAAGGCTCCCTCCCACTCCCACTTATCTCTCAGCACTGTTACCCCCACGCACTTTGGAGGCTACAAATTCACAACCCCTCCATTCGCTTATCTCATGTTTTTGTTCAATTTCCTCTCCCTTTCTCCTTCTCTCCTCTTGCCCTCTCTGCGAGTTATTTCCCATAAAACAATTTCCTGGTCATTTTAACCCCAAAATCAAACTCAAACTCCTCTGTTTTCGCTCTGCCTCCGTATTCTTTTGCAGGCTGTCTTCCAACTTTCTGCCTTCTCTTTCACTACATAGCTACAAATGGGAACAGTACTTTGCCAAGGTTTGCAGTCGTGTCTTGAGACGCAGCTTCTTGAGTCGAGGGCACTTAGGCTCATGTTATCTTCACCAAAACCCCGCTTCCCTCATCCCCTTGAATTGGCCGGGAAACCTTGTCTCGCAGACTCCAACACCAATGAACCTGAAGACCAATGCCATTATGAGGAAGATAGCCATAAAGCTCACTTTCTTCCCGATAAGCATGCATCCCCAAATCCTGAGTTGGGTGGCTGGAGCTTCCTCCAAGCTCTGTCCAACACCTCGCAAGGTCTCAAAGAATCAACTGAGAAAGAAAGCACGTATGTCCATCCCTTGGTTAAGCGATCTTCTTCAAGGCTCAGTGAAAAGAGCTTGCAATTATGCACTGAGAATCTAGGGAGCGAAACTGGGACGGATATCGTTGAAAAAAGTGTTTTCTCATTGTCTTCGTTGGACTTGAAAGTGGAAAATTCTCCTGCAAGGGAACAACAAAAGCCTCGTACACTTCTGGGGGCTAAGAAAGGAAAGCCTTGCAGTTTCCCACCACCTCTGACAACGATGAGAGGGTCAGAAACTCTTCGAGTAAGGCCCCACCGCGAAGATGGGAGATTGATAATCAAAAGCGTCAAGGCCCCATCAGCGCACACTTATTTCCAAGCTGAAAGAAGCCACGGCCGCCTTCGACTGTGCCTTGTCAAAGATTGCGCTCCCAATTTTGACGCTGTAGTTGCGGCCTCCACCGAAGAAAATGAAAGGGAAAACGAAGGAAACAACGAAAATGTGGAGCTGGAAAATGACATGAATCATGACAAAGTACCAGAAGAAGAAACAATAGAGGGTTGTGAAGAAAAAGTGAAGGAAGCAGATGCTGCATACTGTACTGAAGAGGTCAATGGCAATGAATTAGATGTTGGCGCTGAAATGGGTCTGGAAGTGTTTCGAAGACCAAGCAGCAAGTGCAGGGAAGGTGGTCATGTTGAGAAAACAGCAACAACGTTGTTGAGGTGGGAGGAGCCTTTTTTTGGGTGGCTATTTCCAAAAGTCTTCTTTTGTACCTCTCTCTCCGATGTAAATAAATTCTGCAATTCTTAGTTTGTCCCCTGCCCTTTTCGTTTTCCATTATATTTTCTTTTTTTTCTTTTCTTTTCTTCTTCCCAACCCCCCCCCCTTTTTGTAATGAATTTTCCTTTTGTTCTCTTCTGCTCATGAATCCCTTTGTTAAGCAATACCGTGCTTTGTAGTGGTGGGCGGTCCTAATCGTTATTTGGAGATGCTGTGTGCCTCCTCCCCCAACTCGCCTAAACTTTCTATCCGTCTCTTATCACAGAAAGCATACTAATTAACGTAGAAAAATAATCTTTAAATTGAGAATTTTCTAATTTGATTCATCTTTTTAAAAGCCTTGAATTAACTCAATACCCCCCTCCCTCAAAAAAAAAAAAAAAACCCCTAAATAACTAGTTGTTTCTTGCCGCTCAAGCCTAACAAGCTAAATGGATCTTCTTTGTGGATAAAAGTATACTAACGAGAGTTTCAAAAAGATTTAAAAAAAAAAAAACACCAAAAGTGCAATATCGCATGTGATTATTTTAGTATTACGGTTACGAGTCATTTCATGTTCGATCAACAGTTAATTTTAAGAGGCAATAAAATTAGCTAAGTGCACACAATTAACTTTTTCTTTTTTTGGGGGGGGGGGGGGTGTTCGTCGTTATGTCCAATTTTGTTTAGGTATCATGCACGCATCTTTCAAATTCAACTTGATTTCCTTTTGGAGGCCGATCAGCAGGTACTTGTGGCACAGTATACGTCCGTAAGATATAACAGCGTAACAAAAAATCTTCACATAAAACAGTCAGTCAATGCAATGGGTTGCCCAAATGTCTGTCTTGCTGTAATGCAACAAGACGGCATACCCAAGCGAAATGAGAGAACGCAACAGGGCCACGGGAGCTTTGCCTTGCAGCATTCCAAAAAGACAGAGTGCCATCGTGTTGGGTTGAGATGGTTTCCGTACAAACTAATGAATTACGGTCTTCTGTTTTGGTTAGGCATATTCGCAAGTTTGCTTGCATTTACGGTGTAACAACGGTTGGATTAAGAAACAAACTGTATTTCACCGCGAGCTTTCCTTTACCCGAGTCAAAATGTGAAAAATAGCGCAATATCTCACACAAGAGGGGGGACCCACCTGGTGGGATGACTGACTCGTGCCACAAATGGATCGAGTTCACTGATCCACAAGTGCAAACGCGTGCATCACATTGGTTGCTCTTAGGCTAGCCACAGCTCGGTCAAGCTCAGCGCCCGCAGAATCCACGGTTTTGCAGACTAAAAACCCCACGGGAGAAATCCAATGTAGAGACAATTGTACCCTCGCCTCCCTCGGTTTGCAATTTGGCTCCATGTGGGCAACCGCTGCAATGTACAGATACAATACTTGAAATATTTAGAGAAATAAACATAAATTTATAAATATATAATTATAAATTTTGACAATAATTAATATATATATTTATATTTATATAGAAATTAATAATCATAATTAAGTGATAGTGAGTTTTGTAATGGAACTCAAAAATATTACAGCACAGAATTTAAATTTAAATGGTTCTATCCGAGCACCATGCACGTTCAATTTAGAAGCGCTATACGGCCAATCAATGTGTAAAATGCGTGCGCATATGCCTTGATGATGTGCCGCATGACAATCATGTTCTTCGATCGGATGGCCGTCGTGTCCTTTCTGACAACAAATCGGCCGGGACGGGGATGAACTGTTCACTCACCCATGTGACACCATTGAATTTCGTCATTAAGCTTGTGGGTCCTATGACTACTGAATATCGTGATTGATCAGAAAAATACTGTGTGATTTGTCTGTAAATATGGCATTTTAACAATCAAATCAAAACTACATGGCCACCACTCCGCGGTTAAAAAGAAAAAAAAAAAAAAAGCGGACAGCCTTCGTTAGCATGATCAGCCAATTTTTTTAATGCTGCATCAACTCGAATATAGCCAACTATTCATTTGACCGAAAAAATTTCGAAAAAAAATGTTGTGTGAGTCACGTGTTTAAATTGGAAACTCGTAAGAAGAGACATAAGGGAAATTAGAAAAAAAAAAAAAAAGAAGGAAAAACTGCATTGGGGAAACATTATACTGTTTGTCAAGAAATGATATGCTACATGGAAATATATTAATTTTTTTAAAAGAAAAACAAGTTGTTGCTGACATCTTAATAACCAAATAAAAATAAAAGGAAATGATGAAAAATCAGTTGAGTAATATGGTATTTCTGGGTATTTGTTTTGCACTTTATAAAAAGTAATAATAAGGCCTCATATAGGATGGACAATCCCCTTCCTCGAAAAGAATAATAATAAAAAAAAAAAACAATTCTCATTGGTAGTATCACCATGTTTTCACATTTTTCTTTTCTTTTTTTTTTCTTTTTTAAATGATGGACACTGCAAATGGAATGGAGTGATTCTTGCTTGTTATATCATTATGTTTCATCTTTCATTTACGACCACAAAAAAAAAAAAAAAAAAATGTAATTAATTTAAATGTTAACTTAGGTCTTCACCTTTTGCTAGCACATTGTGGTGAGAATCTTTTTGGTAAAGTTAAAGTGGGGGGGGGGGGGGAAGGAGTTTACCATAAGTATCCGAGATCCCATATCAAAGCCTTAAACTTAATGGCCACTCAAGTAAGTGGTTGTGTTAAGAATTTAGAACCCGGCGAGAAAACTGTTTTTACATTACATTGTTCGCAAAAGCCTCCTTTCCAATTATCTCATGGATCACGCAATATATCGTTGTATGCTACAGACACTTCAAAGATTGCCGAAGCCATTTGAAAAGTGAAGCATAAAGGCCATCCTTTATTGAGAGCTTAAAGGATACGTGTCCCCACTCCCATTAATGGATTCTTTTCTTCTGAGTATCTGTCTATATTATATAAATGTTTGTATGCAGTCCACGAAATCATGTTGCTCAAGATGACCCATAAGCATTTTCAAGAACCAATAATGTCACGACAAGTAGGTAAAGTCAGCAAATAATGAATACAATTTGCCAGAAGTGTCATTTCCATTGCCTTCAATGCATATCTTGGTGGTTAAGCGACTTGGGATTGCTTGCCTTTGCCATTGTGCATTTGCTGAACTCGGGTTCCACTATCTCTCGCGAAAGCAAAAACTTTTTGTAGAGCCAATTGCAGTGGAAAATCCCCGTGAAGACAAATTTTGTTAGTTTCTTTTGGGATCACTTTCCTGGAGTTGGAGGGTGGCTTTCAAGAATAGTGGATTATGGATAGGTTGGCCATTAAGGAATGAATACCTTTTGGGAGATTTGGCAATGTGCTCAAAATTTAACCATTGTTATGTGGAAAAACTCCATCCATATCCTATCATTTGCTTTGTTCTTGGCCGTGGACTCTAAATCAATCCTCACTTATTTGGCCATGGGAATTTAGAATTTTCGTGTGTCCAACAGAGACAAAACCACAATAATAGCTTTTGTGATTGCCACTGCATATTATGTTGCCATCACATCGTCATTTTATCCAACAAGTTGATATAGAAATGTTTTTTTTTTTTTTTGGCCATAAACGTATTTATAGTTTGGTGGAGGTGAGTGCATGGGTCCAATTATGTCCAGACTATAAATGAAAGTTTAAAATACTAAAATTTTCTCGGCGGAAATGCGAGAGAAAAAAAAAAAAAGTTGGGAGGCCCCCGGGGGGGGGGGGGTTTGTTTTTGCACGTTCTCGTGGGTCTTCTGAATAGCTATGGCGTCACCCACAAAAGCATCCAACTTTGCATGAAAAGCTACTCAATCATTCACACTAATCAGACCCTACCCCCCCCCCCCCCCCCCCAATACGCACCCAGGCTTTGACGCATGAAGCTCTCCCAAATCGACTTGCTCATTCTTTATTCTAAGGCATATGGATAGTAAAGCAGGCCCCTCTCTCAATTGTCAATCGTAGAGAGAGAGAGATCGCGATTGCTGAAAAAAAGACTTCGACAAATCAAAATCAGCAAGATATACATGCCTTTTACCTAGCCTTCCCACTGTAAAAGGGTTAAAAGTTTAATTTACATGACAAAAAATATTGTTGATCAAGCTTAGTTTTTCATTCGTCATAGAAGCAGATCACATTGTTGCCATAGATTTATACAAATTCACATGCACATATAAACATCACACGAAGAAAAACAGGATCGTTGCCATTCTTTCTTTCTTTTTCTTTTTCTTTTTTTTTTTTTCATAAGTCAGGTCCAAATTTTATTGAATGGAATAGAATTGTTACAAGAAATAAAGAATGAAAATGAATCGTCAAAGAAAGAAATTAAAGCAAGAATTGTCATCATCAGTGTCCAAACTTAATGATCGACTAGGGACTATTCTTGTGGTTACAAAATTACCTGGTCACGTCCATCCCTCTTCTTCTTCTTCTTCTTGTTTTTTTTTTTTCTGGTGACATTTTCCGTGAAGGTGCTGCACCACACATATATGTGTCAATGTGCATACAAGTAACGGAGGAATTTAATGAAATCCAATTTTTTTCTTTTGGAAATATTACATCATGTGGCATGGCAAACAATTTTTTAGCAATCGATTTAAGGATGGCCAAAATTAAAAGATTCGTAAGAAATTACTTGTTTGAACTGTGACTATAGAATTAACATAGTGGTCAATATGACGAGGAATTGGGATACTTGATGCCAACTAAAATCGAATTTTAAAGTTTCTTCAAGCTGTTAGATCGTGTCGTCCGTCTCACCAAATACAAACTGTCCCTTTTTTCCTAAATGCGAATGTCCCATGCAGGAAATTCCTGATAGCATATGATAAAAAGTAACGTTGAATAATATTGGACCATCACTAGGCTACTAGGCTTTAATTAGCAAATGTGTAGGGGAGGGTGGGGGGAGGAGGGTCCTTACAAATAAGCTTACCCAAAACAAGCAGCCTTCGGATAAGGGATTGACTTTCTAGTACAGCTAGAAGCCATTGAAATGGTCCATAAAGTTGCTCGTCAACTTACCACCACTGGAGTTTCTACGTGCTTATCCATCTGATTTCACTTCTAGGTGGCCGGATTGAGGTGATTGAAATTGTTGGTTCTTTTCTTTTCCATGTGCCTTTACTTGTTTTCTTCTTTTGTTTTTTGAAGTGTAGGCCCTTACCTGTTGAAGGAGAGAGAGGGGAAAAGAGAGAATTCGTTTGTCTTTGGACAGAAATAGCCGGGGAAAGATCTTCTTTTTTTTTTTTTTTTTTTCGGCATTAGTACAATTTGGTGGACAGCTGAAAAATAAATAAATAAATAAATAAGTAGGTGAACTCCCACATGTTAAAAAAATAATATTTTTTAATTTTAAATTTTGTTACAAAAAATCATAATTTTTTAAATAACTATTATTTATTTGATACTGAGTTACAAGTCAATTCACCATAACTTTTTTCGTAAAGTCTTTTCTCCTCCACCGACGTTTTCCCTTTTGGCACAAAAAAGGAGGACACGAGGGATTCCAACATACCTTAGGAGGAAATATTCAACAGAATCTTGAATTAATAGGCTAGGAAGATACCCTTTTTTTTTTAATAAAAAAAAGAAATTCCTTACAAATCTTATATTTGTTTTCTATAAGCTAAAAATTAGTTTCACGTTGTGGTCTCGATGTTATTATTATTTTATTTTTATTTTTTTTTTCTGTTTTGTGCCTATCATACCAATAAGATGCCACAACTCTCTTAGACAAATAAATATTCTTATCTCTTTACATTTTCTTTTTTTTCTTCACATTTTATTTCTAATCTAAAATTTTAAAAAATTAAATTTACATTTTTTTAATTTATATATTACTTATTCTTCTCTTCTTTTTTTTTTTTGGGCCTCAAGTGAAATTTTGTAACTATATATAACTCCTATATTTACACTTGAAATTCTAACAAAATTATTTATTTCTACTCTCCATTTTTTCCTTCGATTACATTATTGATATGTGTCGATTTCTCTCTCATATTTATACTAATCTTTTTCTTGCAATCGGGTGGATCTCGCGGAATCCCGGTCTTTTACGTCTAGAGGCTGTCGTTTTACCACCCAAAAGAGAAAGAGACATTGCCCAACACATCCCACACAAACATAACTTTTCAGGCACTTTGTGTCTTGTAGTTGGAAAGTTTGCTCTTCCTTTCATGATCTTTCTGTTTATTTGTAACTTATAAGATCCCTTCAATGTATGGACGATTAAATCCGAAAAGAAAATAAGAAAGACAACAAAAGGGGTAGCTTTTTGTTTTTCACCTCACCTACCATTATGGATGGTGGTAGGATAGATAGATTGCATCAATTGAATTTGTTGAATCATTTTTAACGCCTTAAGCTAGAAAAAAAATTAGTAAATAAGAACTTAAAGCATGCATTTTTTAAGGTTTTATTTTGAATTACGAAAATAAACAGATTTTTTTTTTTTTTTACAAAAAGAAAAGAAAAGAAAATAAAAGAAAGTTACCTCCTGTTTCATAATTCACTATCCTACAAACTTCGTAACAAGATTAAACGCATATGTTATATATCATATAATATTTGACAAGGAACATGGTTAAACCTTTTGTTCTGAGAGTGAAAACAGGATCAATGCATTGAATTTCAAGAGGGAACAAGAAAAAAATTGATACATTCTTGACGGTTCTTTTTACGGGAGACTACGTCAAGACAGGTTCCATCTTGTTCATTAAGTAGGAGGCAAGCCCAAAATTCAAAGGCGGCCTTGATTTCTCGATCCACCCAAATATTTTTCTTGCCTAACTCATGTTCTCCTTTGACTACTACAGGGATAAATAAGAAATGTATTTTTCAGGGAGAGCACGTTTCAAAACATGTTTGTGTACACCCAAACCAACAAAAAAAAAAAAAAGTGTTTAATCATTACTATATATGTTGAAACGAAATTGCCCTCATGGATTAGGTTCCTTTGCACAGTGACTTGAGATGAGGACAAAGAAATGGATTTTCTTTTCTTTTTTCCCGCCCCCTCTTTTTTGCTTTTCTGTTTATGTTGATTTTTTAATTATTATTTTGTGAGAAAAAGAAGTTGGGGAAGTCAGAAACTAGAGAAGATTAGGGAAGAGGATGTTAATTAGCGTCGGTGGTCGATTGGAACGCGTGAGAATTGCTACAATGTAATCTAACGAAAGGCCAAAAATGGTTAACCCGACGATCATGTCCTGCACCTATTTATAAGCCTTACTAAGTGCTTTTGCAAACAGAAAGACTTTTAAATTTTACAGTGAAGTTCTACAAAATTAAGAAATACAAAATCTTGGGTAATTTTGAGATTATATGAAGTTCTACAAAAGGGCAAATCTCCCCTACTTACATTTTGGAATTTGTCACACTAAACGACGTACCCACTCAAAAACTCTCCCTCTTGCTCTCGTTTCTTTCCACACCTTTCATCTTTTTGTCAAACGAGCAAAAAGTAATGGTTTTCCGTTCCCTTTACGTCAGTTCTAACTTGAACATCTTTCGATTTGAACAGGTCTCGACAACAACTAGAGAGACTGTGTGACCAAAGAAAAATAAACATATAAAGCGAACAGGGAGGACGAATAAATAATGAGATTCCCACGGATTTCGGCATATTTTGCTCAGTCTATCCGTCCTTTCAGTGGATGCACAGTCAATTTCTTTATGGCAGGAAGCTTTTCATTTTGTTGACTACTGAATCACAAATCTTGACTAGATTCTGTGGCCCAACAGTATCTATTAATATCGTAGTTGGAGCATGCTTTTCAAGCCGTACATACAATCCATATCCATATTTCTTTCACAGAGTCAATGTCTCCATGGCAGTTCTTTAGTCTTTGAGACGTCTGAATTATAACACAGGCATTTGTAGCCTAGTGTACCTACAGAGTAGTTAACATAGAAGACAGGCTTGCATCTTTGAATTAGTCCATGGAATTGGGCTAAATAACAAATGGGTGTTAAAGCCATGGGCTTAACTGCAGTTCAAACAGGGTAACGAGCGTCTAAAATGACCTACATCCGACGTAATGGTCGAAGGGTCGGACAAGATTGAAGAGAAATTCTAATTGTCAGGACAAGGTCGACAAGATAGAAAAAGCAGAAGTGAGACGCGCAGGATTCTAGAAATCAGCATGTATCAATCACCAGATTTTCCTTCACAATCATAATGACATTATGTCACATAAATGAGAACTACAGAAACACTCGATATTCTTAATCTCCTAGTCTGATCACACCCATCCCTGCTCACATTGAATCTAGGACATTTGACATGCTAATGCTATGATGATCAAAGCCACAATGCAATCTGGACCTCACTGCAAATCTAAATATCCGTACTTAAAACACAATGGATGACTAACAAAAAATATTGATAATGTCGCCTAAATAACCTTGCCAATTCACAGAGGCCCAATTTTGCTATTAAGACATTAAACAGTAATCCCTTCCTCTCAATAAATATATTTCTACTGAATTTCTGGTCCTTTTTCTTCAAGTGTTTCCTAAAACATCTCTTCACAAACAAACACCTGTTCACTCTTGAATTGACCATGTAAGTTGTAAAAAGTTCCATTGCGTTTACATTTTAGCATTTGGTTGGTAGGCTCAGTAATAAAATAGTTCATCCATGAACACGCATGTAAACTGCATCATGCCAGCATATTTTCTGAGACATTTTCAACGTCTTCTACCCCACATTGACATACATTTGACTCACCTCATCCCAACGGGAGCACAGGGGTTTCAGCACATTAACATTTAGGCCTTGCTGCCAAGCACAGTAATGAAAAGTTAACTGCATTATGCCAGCATGTTTTCTGAAACATCCTCTTATGTTTTTGAACCCGCAATAACTTACATTGTCATCTTGACGTAAATGGGTGGGTAAAATGGCATACAAGAACTGCCTGTGCCAAATACTTTTGTGGAACCAACATGGTCAAGAGTATAGTACAAAAGGGTTGGAATGCTGCCCATAGCAAGATGGCTGTTGTATCTTATTAGACTACATTCACCAACACGTACATAGATACATACATTAGTGATAGAAAAGCACATTTTTCTATCAGGCAACAAGAAAAATACAAGGGAAGATGCATACATCATTTTCCGGGGAATGCAAACCGTAAACGTTCTCTTTGTCGACCCAGAATTTGATCCTTCGGTGATGAGGTTTTCCCCCCTGCACCTGCCTGCCGCAGCATCTCTGCAAGAAATAATGTCAAACCTCCAGAAGCACAGATATTCATTTATCTCAAATTAAAAGAAAAAAAACCGTAGCATCCACCAGCCCAATAAACAAGAATAGCAATTTTATTTCTCCGGCTCAAGTCAGATTAGTTCATATGGTGCCTTGCACTTATTTGTTCTCAAATGACGGTAACCATGGTTTTTAATTCAGAAATTTCTTCTTTCCAATTACATATTGTCTGAAAAATTATATATAAATTTTCAATGTAATTTGACTGCATAAAAGACATGTTGATTCTGACAGGAGGAATAGCATGTTAGTTCAAGTTACTGATAAAATGCTAGACTGATGCACGTCGGTCAAAATGATAATTTTCAGTCACACTAAATTCTTAAAAAAAAAAATCCTCTAAAGTAACCAGATGTCATAAAGAATATTTCCACAGTACATTCTGTTACCAATAATTCCACAGGGTCATATCAAAGTCGTGTATTCCAGGAAGTGAAGAAAGAATTGAAGAATCTTCTAAACACAGCATAAGCTTTTTAGGTCTGTTGTTGGCCACTTTGCTGTGTTACTCGATAGTGGGATATCTCTTCCTTATCCCACAAATCCCGCACTTCCACCCAATGAAACCAACACCTTCATGCTTTTTAACTACTGAGGTCCTGTTTGGACAGCAGTCATTTGTGCAAGATAACTTAAAGGCTAAGAATGGTAAGAGGTTCTAATGCCTAGAATTCAACCTAAGAAGGAAAACATAGAACATAAAGCAAATGATGGTCCTAGGATCAGTCCCTCTTAAGAAGCACACAGATGGGAAATCTAAATTTAGAATTTAATTAACTTGCCTCGTTTTCTTTGAAGCTCTTCATAAAGCTCTTCTTCCCATTTTCTTTGCCTCTCAGAGAAGCTTGTGCTACATGTTAAACAGTTTCATTCTCAAAATTGAGTTAAGGACAGACATTACCTGTGGAAAAAGTTGAATTAAACAAAGCATTGCATAAATTTTAACTAACCTAGGTGTAACAGTTTCCTGCCACGCATCAAGAAGAAGCTCTTTCCACTCACTAATTGGAGGTGGCTGAATTTCTTGTAGAGCTTGATGACAGATAGTGTGTCCATTTGATAGATGATTGGTATGACTAAGGCTTACATTATTGGCTGCATCGGCATTTCTAGACAGTCTTCTGCTAGGTAGCCGCTTGGGTGATCTACTTTTGGAGGGTAAGCTTGGTGGATTTGTAGGATTTTCACAATTTGCAGATCTAATTGTACTGGAATGCATGGCATTCAATGTGTCGTAGAACTCTTTGTACAGAGGTGTTTGCAGCTTCTTCAAGTCTAAAGCCTGGTGAAAGTTTATAGAAAAAGTCAACACATTCAAAAGCAAAACTTGGTCAATGGAAAAATGTACATGGCATGCACCTTTTAGTTGGAAGACCATTTTTTCCAAGTATAATTTTCATCTCTTTGGGTCATGCAGAGAAATTGCAGAGGAAGAGAGCAAGAAAAATTTAAGAATGAGAAAATCGTCATTTTGAACTAGTGAAAATTGAGATCATTGATATTGGAAGAGTTTTGAAGAATCAATTAGTCCACTGATTTCCTATGGCAGTAGTCACCGTGTTTTAACGTGAAAACAAAATCCTCTGATACCAAGGGTCATATTTGCCAATTTGGGTAGATGCAGCAGGGCACTAGCCTGAGGGACCTCTCTACAAGTGTAAAAACAAGGCCAATGAAGCCACCTTTTCTTGAGGGCGCCAATATGACTTAAAAACATTGTGTTCCTAGGTTAATGCTCAGTTCATATTTGACTATACTGTATTACTTGTACTTCAATGATTGAAATCCATCAAATTAAGTGAAAAAGGAGGATTGACAATCCTCTTCTTTCATAAGATGAAAGCTCTCTGTGAGTGCGAATGGTACCTTCTCATCCAAAAAGGCTCGAATTTTTGTCTCTGTTACTTCTTCATCATCATCAGTCGCCAGTGGTCCACAATGAAATGTGAAGTCATTCTCTCCCTTACCAGATGTATCAAGGTTGTCAGTAACCTCACAAATCAATTGACTAGAAGACAAGTTAGTCCCAACTGTCCTTGTTGCTGGACCATCAGCAAACTTGCATGGCCAATCATCAGTGGGTTCACACATAGGATTACAACTCTGGATCAAATAAATGATTGTGCCCATTGTTACTCACTGGAATATGTCCACAAAACAGAACTACATGATCAAGCCAAAAAGGATTTGTCACCTTATCTAAATCAGCTGATGCTAAGGTTGACTTAAATTTAGAGGATCCAATAACCACAAACTCATCTTTATCATCAATCTGACACATATCATCTTCAAAGTTGGCTGCAGGCCAATAGAACCCAGGTCCTGAGTTCTCAGGATGAGTTGACGACCTCAGACTACCCATCTCACAAACATCCTTCAACCCGGTGCAGGTGGACATTCCAATTGCAGTGTTCATACTGCAACATGAATAGTGGCTCAAGATATTGCATAGACAGAGTATAAGGAGAATTTATCCAAAGTTAAAATCTTACGAGTTCCTAAGATTCATCCCAGTGCTCATCATCGTATTTCCAGATCCCTGGAAAAAACCCAAATAGTATTTGGCAGCTGAAGAGTCAAAGAATAGAATATTAGAAAAATAAGTCTTACTAAACTTACCCTAACTGAACTTCGGGAAGCCAAATGAGCTTCTTGATACTCCCCAAGAACAAACGGATGCTGCAAATGGTAAGCAAAGACAAATATCCTGTGAATATTACCTCTAGTCTCTGGTGTTAATGAAACAATGTTAAAGTCAATTATCGGCTTTAAATTCCATAAAAACTTGATAAAGGCATACAAAAATAAGAATGGGATACAGATATAATCTTTTCTTTCTCATAAAAGGAATCCAGATATAACTAGAAATGGTTCAAAGTTGTTATTTGAAGTTCAATCATCGCAATTCAAATGTTATATTATTGCATAACTATATCTCCCATGAAATCATTCCCTCCACTCACTTGCAGATGACTCTCACTGATTCAATCTATTTGCCAATAGATATGTCGTTTAATTTCATACTTGTAGGAAAAAAAAATTGACAATGCTTGTATAAATTGCTAAGCAAATAAACTAAAGTGTATCTTAACTTACAAATGTTGGATAAGGAGAAATAAAAACATATCAGAATTACCTGCAATAAGTCAGATGCAGTAGGCCTTAAGTTTGGTTCCCTGAACCCCGTATATGCACACAATAATTGATAAAAAAAAAAAAAAAAAAACAGGTCAAATCGAAAAGTTCCATATCTAGTCTAATTGAGACAATAGAAAAGTTGCAGCTTTGACCCTAAAATAAGCAACTTCAAACTAAAATTAGATTCTCTTGAGAAAGAAATGTAATTGGGGTAGACGAACCAAAACAAAGAAGAGAGCAGAAGGAGAAGAGCCATAAAGTGATATCAAGACCATACTTCTGCAAACATTTTAGTAGAAAATCCTTTGCATCGGCAGAGAGATGCTCTGGAATAGGTGGATGAGATTTGGTTGTCCCAATATGCAAGAGAGCAGCAACCTGAAAAAGAAACCTCATGATATGCTGCAAACTAATGAATTTGAAGGATGCCATACCTACTTTTTCAGTATTACACATGATTATTAAAATTAATCAAATGGATTCAAAATGCATAAACGGTGTACCTCCTGATATTGTTGGCTCCATGGAGGCTTTCCTGTAGCCATCTCAATCACAGTGCATCCAACACTCCATATATCAGCAGAGCTACAAAATTTGCATATTAGGGCTAGTAAGCTCAAAAAGTCAAGTGTCAGCAGACATAAAATTTATTTACTCCACCGGAGAAAGGAGCACAACACAGGTATACAACACATGAGAAAAATTTATGGTTCATACCAAAAAAAAAAAAAAAAGTGTCAGTAAATGTACAATGTAATGGTGGCCTCTCCAAGTTAAATGTCATCTGACCATCACAATTCTGTTTGATATAGCATGTGATTTTATGCATTGTGGAGAACACATGAGATAAGATTCAACAGAATAGTATCTCAAAGTGAAAGCATGATCTCATTTGTGCACAGAACTCAAAACCATGACACTTCACCACCTTTGAAATTGATATGATCATAAAACAAAGAGAATAACAATTACAGTGTGGTGCTATTATCCCACTCATTTAAACTGAAAATTCTATAATGATCATTGTGATCTTGGTACATTGTTACAGCTACCAGTTTCAGATGAAACAAATCCCGTTTTTTTTATTTCAAACAAACGAAAGAGTACTGCTTTCTATACTCTTGCACACAGATGGATAGAATTCTAATGGGTACGTCGAAATATTATGGATTATGAACATCTGCAATAAGAAACAAGAAAATTGGCCTTACAAGCTATGTCCAGTCTGGAGAATAACTTCAGGAGCCATCCAATATGGAGTACCCTTCATTGACTTGGCACCATTTATAGTAGCCTGTATTAATGTAGCAATATTAGTGATATCAAAAGCAGAAACTTGACTGTACACTAAAAGAAGGAATATGATCAAACAGAAAAATAATTCAACCGGTAGTATACAGAAAATGTAACAATACCAGTTCCACTACTTTCTTCGATGCTCCAAAGTCAGCAAGCTTGATACATCCCTTGTTATCAACCAAAATGTTTGCCCCCTGTAATTGAAGCAGGCTCAATATCAAAAAGGGACCAGGGTGGGTAAGGGGGTGTGTGCATTTGCGTTGTGTGTGTGTGTGTGTTTGTGAGAGAGAGAAGGCAGGAGGGAGATCTTTAAAATACATACAGGCGAATATAAGGGAATACCTTAATGTCTCTATGCATTATTCCATTATTGTGCAAATATTCCAGTCCCAGTAACAGCTGTTTTGTGTACATTCTTATAACCTGCTCAGAAAACGATTGTGATCGATCGAGTAACATTAAAACTTACACACGAATTTAACAGCGATCACTTACTGACTGGGGAAATGATCCAAATTTTCCCAAAAGAGATGATATGGATCCGCCGGGAACAAATTCCAATAAAATATTCAAAGAGTCATCCTCTCTACCAGTCCCTAAATATCTCTGACAAACAAACGGAGAGAGCAAAAAATTAATTAGACAACAACCAACTAAAGTTGACACTAAGAAAGAGAACTAAGATCATACTCACAACAATGTTTGGATGAGAAAGATTCTTGAGAAGCTTCACTTCTTCCTCGAGCTCTCTAATGTGAGCCTGTTTAAAATTCAGAAAAGCCATGTCCTCAATAAATACTGTAATTGCATCCATGTCTATGCGAATCAATTATCTATTCTTTCTCAGAACAGGACAAGCCAATCTATCAATTAGTAAACCAAACAGAAGATTTGTTTGAAATCAAAATGAAAAGAGAAACTAAGTGCTGATTTTAAGTAAAAACTTGAATCCAGTTCTTACTTGCGTTTTCTCCTTTGAAGCACTATTGGCTGCAATCAAAACCTGTAAAACCACAACCACGAACCGCAAAAGAATTAGAATTATAAACAACTAATAATATTTAGACAGAGGGAGAGAGAGAGAGAAGCAGAGGGACTATAATGAAAACTGACTTGCTTAACAGCGAGAAGCTCGCCGGAATCGAGGTTCATCCCCATGTAAACTCTACCAAAGGCACCAGAACCGATCAACTCGCCCTTCCTCCAACAGATCGGCGGCGCGTTGTCCTTTTTACAAGGCGGAGGAAGCGCGGGAGGAACCGGCGGCCTGGAGAAGAGGCCTATTCGCGACTTGCGAATGCTGGAACCGATCTTCTCGACGAAGCCACCGAATCCTTCATCGTTGCCGGACGCCGACTTGAACACCAACGACCGGCGAACCGATCCGAAAATATCTTGCATCTTGCCCTCTTTTTTTTAATTTTCGCTTTTGGTTTCGAAGGGTTACGAATGTAAAGAAGAGGAAAAAAAAAGAAAGAGCCGTTGGAGGAATGGGCGTGGCGGTGCAAATTTTGTTGGGGAGGGAAGAAGGTGGGGGGGGGTGGCCCTGGGGGGATCTATTTTTCAAAAATAAACATATAATAAAAATGATTGGTCGCGGCCGAACTGTACTTTTTATGTTTTTATGTTTTTACCTGTTTCGCCTGTAGCTTTCGCATATTTACGCATGTAACTCTAGTTTTTCTATTATTTTTCCTTTTGATCTAAATTTTGGGAAGCCTTTTCCTTTGTCCCCTCTCTTTCCTTTCCGTTTTATTTATTTTTGCTTTTTTCAGACCTTCCTCATTTTTTGTTTTTTTCGTTTTTCAAATAGAACCGCAAGTGCCTCTATCAGTATATAATTTTTATTGAAATGCACCAAAATTAACTTCCGTTTGTGTTTGGATGTAAAAGCTTTCATAAAGTTTCTTGTATACATTTGAAATCAGCCAAGTTTAAGTGTTTTTTTTTTTAATTTTTTTTTTATAAATCTTATGTTATTTTCTTTTATTTAGAATTTAAAAGATAAAATTTTAAATTTTTAATTATCAATTGTGTCTCTTGAGGGACAAAATTGTTAATCTTTTAACACAAGATCATTGTAGATGAATGGACAAAACCCATAACAATTATTTCTTCTTTTTTTTTTTTTAAGTGTGCCATTCTTCTACTATAAAGAATTATGTCTTATTACCTAAGAAGTCTATATTAATACTCTAATTAATTTAAAGATTTCATAACTGTAATTAATCAATATATTTTTCTTTATTGTAAACTTTTTCATTGATCATAGATCTGTTTTAAGTTATGGCGTTGCCTCCTTGAGATGAAAATCCTTCCGCAAGATATTAAACTTGACACAGTTAGCAAAGTAAAATGTATTAATTGAATGAAACAATAATAATAATAATAATAATAATAATAATTAACAATATGGACCATAAAATAAACACGAAGGAGTTGGCTCAGTTCGGCCCAATTAAACGACAACAAAAATTCCAAACGCAAATCCTACAATCAAATGGACCTCCAAAAGTTTAACAATGCGGCAAAAGTGACAAATGATCGAGTAATCACAAAACGGCACCGTAACGTTCAAGTGCATTCTCCGCCCATCATTTATTTATTTATTTATTTATTTATTTTTTGGGACAACCGAAGATGATATGTCTGTAGGTCATCTGTCTTTGCACTCATTCAACCTTTTTTTTACTTTTTTTTAATAAAAAAAATTTATAGGGTAATAGATATAAAATAATATTATTATATTTATAAATACCTGAATTCGTGTTTGTTAGGGCTGAGTGGGCGACCACTTCGACTGCTTAATTTAATTATTTAACAGTTAATGACTGACACAGGACTACACGACACCGTTTAGACCAAAACAGAACCGACAGAAGCCCTTGCCTGTCCACGTCTGCGACTCCCAAGACGTTACTGATACGGATACCGTTGCTTGCCCAACCAGACCTCTCCCTCTCTCTCACAACTCCGTATCTCGTCTGATCTGGGTCTTTGATAATGTCACTTTCAGTTTCCCTCCATAAACCCACTTCGTTCCACTGTTTCATCCTCCTCCTTGCTAATGTCCTCGTTCGGGTAAATAAATCACGGGACACAAATAATATACACCTTATTAATTAACAATAATATAATCAAATTCATGGCCTTTGACCTGGAGTCCTTGTCAGAGGCAACGTCAGGAGCCATTGGTGCTCTGTTTAGCACCACCATCTTGTACCCTCTTGATACCTGCAAGACTAAGTACCAAGCTGAAGTTCGAGCCCATCATCAACAGAAATACAAGTATGATGTTTTTCCCCCCCACCCTATTTTTCTCTATCGAGTCCCACTCAGCCTGTATGTATTGTGTTCTTTTGTTCTTGGTAATGAATCTGTTTATTGGTTTAGAAGCTCTGGATTTTCTAACTCTTTGTAGGGTGTTATAGCTCCTTTTGTTTCTTGCGACGGAAAGGTGTGTCCTTTTTCTTTGCCTGCTTTGTAGGCTGTATTTATTATTATTATTTTTAGACAATTTGAGTGGGTCATAGCCCATTTTGAGGAAAAAAAAAATGGACCGATGGTGGTTATAAGATTGATCTTGTTCAAGCATTCTTCGAATTTAAATTAGGGGGATATTTTTCCAGTGTTGAGGTGAATTGGATTGAGTTTTACTGCATATCGAGTGAGATCGCTGCTGAATTGTGATTATTGCTTATGCAGGAACATTGCTGATGTTTTCTGGGAGGCAATTTCTTCCCGTAAATTTCTGTCATTGTACCAGGGACTTGGGACGAAGAACTTGCAGTCTTTTATCTCACATTTTATATATTTTTATGGATATAGTTTCTTTAAGAGGCTATACTTGGAGAAAAGTGGGAATAAGAGCATTGGACCTAAAGCCAATTTGATAGTTGCAGCTGCTGCTGCGTCTTGTACGGTCATAGTAACGCAGGTACTGTTGCTGGGACTTGTACTCGACATGTTCTTTCTTTCCTTTGGGAGGCCATTTTTGTGTTGTTATGATCCTTGATTTACAGAGTTCTTCTTGTTACGCTACGGTGCTTGGGCATCTTTTGATTGAATAAGAACAATGAAAGCAATTCTCTCGACTAAGTAGTCATTGCAAGGAAAACACGGAATCATGAGAATTTTGATTCAGAAAACTTATGTTAGTTGCAATTAGGGATAGTTTGTATTAATTTTTTGGGATTACGAACAGATTGAAAGTTTTTCTTCTTCTACATGGTATTAACGTATTCTTCATTATGTTTTTCAACACTAGCTAATAAATTTCTACTTTGAGTTATCCCAAACTAAGTTTTCATTTTACAGCCATTGGATACAGCATCCTCACGGATGCAAACAAGCGCATTTGGGAAATCCAAAGGGCTTTGGAAAACCCTTTCTGAGGGGACTTGGAGTGAGGCCTTTGATGGTCTTCAAATATCTCTTCTCCTGACATCAAACCCCTCCATCCAGGTACTTGAATTTGCATTCCAATCTTAGATTGTCTGAGTGGATTGCATCTAAAATTCGATTGGTGTTATCGATCTAATCTTAGAACAAAGGGATTGCTCCATGGACATAATTATAATTTGTACTGAATGGCCTATCTATCTTGTAAACTCAAGAGTAAGCTCTTTGGAACCCAGAATTGGATCATAATATGGAGGCTGGTTGAATGGAATTCCATGATTTTATCTTCTGAGATTCTGAACTTTAGAAATGGACCCAAAAATTTTCAGGAATGGATTCTCTGTGGTCATATTCCAAGAGATATTATGTGTTTGTACTTATAGTTTAGTACTCTAGAATCTAGATTACTGGTTTATCTCTGCAGGTGAACACCAATTGATGAGTCTTTGAATTTTAGATTATATCCCTTACTCTGAAAGGAGACATTTGTTCTTTGCAGTACACAGTATTTGATCAGTTGAAACAAGGACTATTGCAAGGGCAGCTTAGCAAAAGATCAGGTACTGAGGCATCTCCAGAAGCTCTTTCTGTCTTTTCTGCTTTCATACTGGGGGCAGTTTCAAAGTGTATTGCCACCTGCATCACGTACCCGGCAATTAGGTATGTGGTTAATCCAATCATTCTTCCCCAAGCTTCAAATGATCTGATTGAATGTGCTTCATATAAGCATTGAAAAAAGATTGCAGAACATAATAATCACTGTTCCTTGTGTTCCTTGAAATGGACATGAAGTCAACGTAGAATATCCTCTCATAAATACCATTTTGTGGCACTGTTGGCAAAATTAAGGCATGAACTATTGGCAGGTGTAAAGTGATGCTTCAAGCTGCAGAATCAGTTGAAAGTGAAATTGAAGAAGTTCAATTGAAAACCAAGATGACTGTATCAGATGCACTCCATGCTATCTGGAAAAGGGAAGGCACACTGGGTTTCTTCAAAGGACTAAAGGCCCAAATTTTGAAGACTGTGCTAAGCTCAGCGTTGCTTCTAATGATTAAGGAGAAGATTACAAAAACCACATGGGTCCTAATGCTTGCACTTAGAAGGTATCTCTTCCTTGCTCCCCACAGAACAAAGAGAGTTTGATTTCAATGGGAATTAAATGCATGGTCCCCATGTAAAGCGGCTCTACGCTCCACCATAGAGTGTCCAGTTGTGGAGCAATTTTCCTGCGGATGCAGCAACTGATAATCGGCATTAGACGCCGTCTTTTATGCTCAGGAAAATGAATTTAATTTGTAGCAAAAAGAATAAGGGAGTCTGTTGATTTATTGAAATTAATAATGTTCAAGAGAATAATAAATGTGTGCTGGCCCCATGGTAAAGTTTTAAAGTTGATTCGTCTTATGGCTTCAGAATTTCTCCGTCCACATTGGACTGGCGAACGTGTTAGGTGCCTTTCAAGTTGATTCGTCATCCATGTTAATATTGATCTCTGCACACCCGTCTTTTCTCTGGGGCTTTTCCACACGGGGCATTTCAGGCATACAAATACTTATGGTCTAATTTCGATGTACATTCGGCAGTCAATCACATCCGACAATAAAGAAGTGTAACCGATACTTAGCTTTATTCTCTTTCCTTTGGTTGTTGTCGCAACAGAGACAGAATAAAGATGCGATGGAAGCTCCATGGCAACAATTGAAAGACGAGAAAATTTTGCCTAACATGGAGATCAGTAAAAACAAAGTGAAACTCTTGCTCATAAGGGAGGTGTTATTAGTAATTGTATCTGATCTGTTGTTGAGTTTGTAAAAACATTAGAAAGAATGCCCATCTGAGTGGTAAGCCGCCTTATAACTCAATAGCAGTAAGAATTAGGCGAACAAGGAATAACCACACATTAGTTTACAAGAAACACAAAAAACCGGTCAGTGACCATAGAAAGTAAGCGATCGGACCAATCTTGGTACCCAAAGCGGCTGCATTGTAAGTAACAAAGCTTCCCTCAGGTGTACTTGTAGTAAGAACAGCAACAACCCAGTTACCGTCAGAACTAATACCAGCTCCGGTATATTTAGTGTCGTTGAGGTATTGTGAGTACTGTGACTCGGTAAAGTTAGCCAATACCAGACTCGGTGATCGGTTAGGAACACAAGCAGGCATAACCATTCCATCCTTTGTATTTGAGACATTCAAATGGCAATGGTCTAAAAGGCTTGGATAATTGGAAAACTGAGGCTCAGTGCCTGGGACTGTGTTGGAGCCCGTGGTATTTGTACAAGGTTGATCCTCAAATTGATTTGCCATTTCCCCTGCAAGGCATGCTGCATTGTTGTTCTTTGTAAGGGCCAACAAATTCAAGGATTTTCTGTAGTTGTTGATGCCTTGAAGAAGAGCATCATTCTCACCTGCAGATCAATTGTGGAGATAGAAAGCTTAGGGTAAAGATATCAAACAAGACTCAAAGAGTCATGATTCGAATATATGGAACTGCTGCTGCTGCATTTTGACACCTTTTTGTGGTAGATCGTGAAATCCTGCATTTTTGCCACTTTCACCAGTTTTATTGATTATGAGCATATCTCCAGATATTCAAGCTTTTAAATGTCATTGAACTCATTCATTACGCCCCCGGGGGGGGGGGGGGGGGGGGGGGGAGCAACATAAACACTAGATACTTGGGCAAACAATGAGCACTGTACTGCCCGGGCACTATGAGCATGTAGAAAAATTAACTCAAGGTAACTTAGAAGAGACAACATCATAAATATCATCTCATTTGTTTGAGGGTATTTACCATCCCGCCACTGTAATATGGGAATGTTTTCAACAGGAATGACAGCTTTTAACAAACAAATAGATTAAGAGATTAGTCAAGAAGAAGAGAAGTTATAATAGGTACGAGTGAGCAAAGGGAAGAGACTGCAGAGGATATGACATTTATCTAACAACAAGGTAATGAGCCTTCTTTAAGTCTAGAGAAAGAAAATCTTTCCAACTCATGAAAAAGTCAAGCAACCTCAGAAATGTGTTTGCAAATCCAGCTGACTCATTTTGTTGGAAGGGATGCGATTAAACAAACTAAAGAACATCAATAACACAATTTCAAAGATTGTGATCCATGGTATGTAGAATTAAATTGATTCCTACTTCAATCAAGTATTGGATCTCTTGTTTCAGATAGATAGGAGGAGCCTAGTTGGATATCCCAACAAAGTGCAATTATGTTCTAATTGGGACTGGAGACACACATATCCTTATGAACAAAGAATAACCATAAAATGAATGTGTAAGAGATTATTCCATTGATCTCACGTAGTGTGGAAAATTGACTACCATAGCATCTATTTTTACTGACATCTATGGGGAAGGGCTCTACTATCCCTAAACCTAATGCACTTAACGATGAATCCAAATTTTCCATATGGTCATCGAGGAAGATAGGAGTTTGGTAATGTCTGTGGACAAATCAGAAAAACCAAGAAAGATGAGTGTGATCATAAGCTACATGTGGACCCGACATCGTATCTGATAGGTAAAGAATACATATTAAATAAGAAATTTACTTATTTTTTCATGTCCAATCTAGTTTGTGTTAAGAAAACTCTAACTGATGCAGAAATTTGACCAAGGAAACTCACTATGACAGTCTAATACTTGTTAATCATTGCAGATAAAAAGGCCCCAATGACCCTAGTCTCATATGAAATTGTAGTCAAACAGGCCTTCATTTTCCTTGATTTCTTGCTGAAATGAGCACATCCAATCACAGCAGCCAAAGTGCAGATCTCACACACACCCAACGCACAGAAAAGTAAAACTGCGAGACAGTCATCAACTACACAAGACAATATCAATCATTTGACTAACCAAAACAAACTCAACCAGAGAGATCAAGCGGAAACAATCAGATCTCATCTTGGATTCTCAAGAAAATCAAGAGGGAAAAGAAAACAGAAAAAACTATGCTCCCCCTCCCCACAATGTAAGCACTTAGTTTGGCGCTGAACAGACTCAAAATGAGAGAAACAAACAACCAAAACAACGAAGGAAAAGAGAAACCCAAATTAAAAAATAAAATAAAATAAAAATTTGAATCTAATTAAAAAAAAAACGAGATATCAATCAAAAGAAATAGGCTTACCATCACACTTAACTGGACCGCTGATGAAAATAATGGAGAAAAGAAAGAACGGGAGGAAAAGATACATTCTTGAAGACGCCATTGCTCTTGTTATCGTAGTAGCAGTTGTCGTTGCGCCCCCTCTTGTTAAATGAACAAAAAAGAGTGGATGGTGGGTGATGGGTCATGTAGAGAAAGGTTTAAAGTTAGGAAGGGGGTTGCTTTCTTCGTGTGCAATGTGCATTGCTCCAGTTGTTTCTGCTGCCATTTTCCTTTTTCTTTTACTTTACCTATATTTCATTTCACAAGCTTCCAGAGTCAGAACGACGACTTCATGGTTCATGGGATACTTCGATTTTGAGACTTCTTGTTGTGGGTTTTCTCCTGATGACTTCATTTGCGGATTTTAAGGAAAGCCATGTCGGGATATTGGGAGGTCCAAGTTGCCAATCAGAAAAGATCATTTCTTTAGACTCTTTCGAGCCTTCATGGGCCCAAATCCTTAATGCCGGACATGTAGAACATGTCCCTGGGAAAAGTATCATCTTTCCTTTTGATTCCAATGAAATAGACCCCTTTGTTGAGAAGGAAAATTGGTTGGAAGAAGAAATGTGAAAAGTGGAATGCAAACCAAATTAGTTCGGCCCAAAAAAAGAAAAAACAAGCGAATGACTTAGAGTTAGAGGACAATAGATAAGAAAAATTCAATTATGAGATTTGTAGATTACGTTTAATTAGTAAATTTAATCTATTAAATTATTACTTTAAATTTATAGAACGATATTTTATTTTTATTTTTATTTTTGAATGATGGACTTTTCCCCTTTTTTAATTTGTGGGATTAACTAGCATTAGCTAGTAAAATTTAACTTTTTTTTGGTTTAAAATAAAATTTGAGATCAAAGCCACAATCAAATTCATTTAAACTGAAAATGAAAAAAAAAAAAAAAAACACCCCTGCATGGTTGCATAAACAATGAACAATGTATAGCCAATCTATCCATCCTTTACATGGAAATTCATTTGATGAATGTTGTCGAAAAAATGAAGAAAAAAAAAAGGAGAAAAGAACAAACCCCAAGAAACAATATACAGCGATCCTTCCAAATAATTTCGAAACGATTGGTACAGATGACTTTCACCTTGTGTGGAGATGAACAAAATCTTGAAGCATAAACATGCAGTGTATGTGTATGGAGTGTATTCCTTGCTTCGCAAATATGGAGACAAATTGTGGGCTTTTCAGGGACCACCGTTATTTTTTCCACCAATACAATTGTACGAACACGAGAAATTGGTGGATGCAATTAATTGTGGATAACGTGGCATGGCATGCATTCCACGTACGCAGCTCTCACCCAGGGTAAAAGCCACCCCTTGCGCGTTTGCTTGCCCGCCACAGGCCCCTACTAACTAAGGCTCTTTACTAGAATTTTTTGGTTCCAGTTTTCTCGTTGACTTCCAAAGAAAATGGCAGTCCCGGCCGATGGCCAGTTGTTTTCCCTCCCAGCCGCCGGCCAGCTATCTGGGGCAGCAGGATTGTCTGGGAGGAACTTGAGACTTGTTAGGTTTGCCAATGGAGAGCTAATGGGAAATAAGCTTAAGTTGCCCCAACCCCACTGTCAAGGTGCTCATAGTAAGCAGGTCCACAGACTACATGTGTGCATGTCTCTCACTGCAAATATTGCAGGCGAGTCCAAGGTAAGACAATTAATCTCTACCTTTCTTAAACAAGCATGTTTGTGTACAGATGGTCAAGATTTGCTCCCATGCTTTCTCATTCTTTCCTCGTTTAATCAAGCATAGATATATGAATACATGGGAAAAACATCAGGAACTTCAATGAATGACAACTTATGTAGAGCTACTTAATTGAGATAAGATAAATAAATTAGCCTTTTATTGGTTATTGTTTTTTGGGTTTCATGATTTGCAGTTGAGAGACTTGGAGATGGAAAGAAAAGATGCGCGGACAGTTGTAGCAATTATCTTAGGTGGAGGAGCCGGTACTCGCCTTTTCCTCTTACCAGGCGCCGTGCCAAGCCTGCTGTGAGAAATTCTTTAACAACAAGTCATCATGATTGTGGTTACTATACCTCTTTTGGAGCTGGCTTGCTAGCAAATGATGTATCATGGGACTCGACATTGTAGGTACCAATCGGAGGAGCGTACAGGCTGATTGATGTGCCAATGAGTAACTGCATTGGCAGTGGAATCAACAAAGTCTACATTCTGACTCAATTCAACTCAGCATCACTGAACAGACACCTTGCTCGCGCTTACAACTTTGGAAGTGGAATCACTTTTGGCGATGGTTATGTCGAGGTGCATTTTGGAACCCCTTTTGTGACTTTGCAGCAACTGATTCCTCAAACTAGTTCAAATTCTGTTGGCTCCACAACACACATGCTAGCCCACAAAGACCAAACTTGAAAAACGATTTGATGAAGTGGGATAGAACACAGAAAGTCAATTATATATATGCTCATCCAAAGCTATTGTTGAGTTTGCTACCTGAATTCAGGTTCTAGCAGCCACTCAAACCCCTGGAGAGGCAGGTAAAAGGTGGTTCCAAGGCACCGCAGATGCTGTGAGGCAGTTTCATTGGCTTTTCGAGGTAATGTTGTGGCTACTCAATTATATCAGATGCAACTTGTATATGAACCGATATCTTTTTCATTATTCAAGCATTCCAACTAGAATTACTCCTTCGATGACAAGTTCAGCTGCAATTTTGTTAAGCTAACACCAAGAGGGAGACAATCTTAAACTCAAGAAGATAACAAGCATGGGTTTTTCAAAATGTACTTCCATATTATAGGATGCAAGAAGCAGGGACATTGAGGATGTGCTGATCCTATCTGGAGATCACCTGTACAGAATGGACTATATGGACTTTGTTCAGGTAAAAAGTCAAAAAATAAAAAGAGGGCATTGTTCACTGGAACTATTCTTTTAATTCAGTCAAATTCATTCCTACACAAATTGCAATGCGTTAAATTCATACTCTGATCATCAAAAAATAAAAATTCATTGATTGATTGCCAGAATCATCGACAGAGTGGAGCAGATATCTCTATCTCCTGTGTGCCCATGGATTACAGGTAGCTTATAATTTTTGCCAGAGTTGATCTTCTCACTCAGTTTGCCAGAAGTGGTATCTAAAGTGTTTTTGGCGTGCGTTAATTCTTAGCCCCTCGGTTCATGCGCAAGATTTATGGATCATGTTTTGAGATTTACTCTTTTTCATGATAGCCGTGCCTCAGACTTTGGTCTTATGAAGATAGACAGTAAGGGGAGGGTCCTTTCATTCAGTGAAAAGCCTAAAGGGGTTGATCTAAAGGCCATGGTAAGTTTTTCCAAGTTGTTTGAATCTTGAACGGACCTAAAATTCTGAGTGGCACTAAGAAGTGTTATTGGGGCTATAGGAAGTTGATACGACCGTGTTGGGGCTTTCAAAGGACGAGGCTGTAGAAAAGCCATACATAGCTTCAATGGGAGTGTACGTGTTTAAGAAGGAGATACTTCTCAATCTTTTAAGGTACTGAAACCATAGAGGTTTTTACTCAATTTTGAGAACAATTATGCTCTTTCTTGTCACAAAATGAGTGCCATACGCGTGTGTGTGCACACAAAAATGCTATAGTAAATATGACGATGGAGTACATTGCTGTGTCAGATGGCGTTTCCCAACTGCAAATGACTTCGGATCAGAGATAATCCCAGCCTCAGCAAAAGAATTCTTTGTTAAGGTCTGTATTGATCTCTTTGTCAATCTGCTTTGGCCAATATAATGGTATCTAGAATGTCGGGTTTATCCTTTATTTAAGTAGAAACATATTTTTAAGTAGACACATTAGCTCAACTAAGTATGCTGCTCTGAAACTTCTGAGCAGGCTTATCTCTTCAACGATTATTGGGAAGACATAGGAACCATCAGATCCTTCTTTGAGGCAAATCTTGCCCTTACTGAGCATGTAAGTTCCACTGCCCCCGAACCTACCTCTATCAACTTTTCCCGTGCTCCGGACATCCACAGAGATTAAATTTACACGCAGTGACAAGAGATTGGAACTCAACATGAAACGTTGGACTCTCATAACATAATTTCTATCAAACCAATGAATTTTTGACTGAAGCCGACCCTTGATCTACATGATCTGAGATTTTATAATTCGTTTCTTTAATGGATGACCTTATGCATCTTCTAATCTCCAGCCTCCAAAATTCAGTTTCTATGATGCTACAAAGCCGATGTATACATCAAGAAGAAACCTGCCACCAACCAAGATTGACAATAGCAAGGTGGATGGACTCTTCTTTCTGTTGACTAAGTCATATTTTGCAGTGAACAAAAAGATGCAGCACAGCTGTTTACTTCATAGTTCTTTTGTATCTTATTCTTGTGCAGATTGTTGATTCCATAATATCTCATGGAAGTTTCTTGAACAATTGCTTCATAGAACACAGCGTGGTCAGTATCAGGTCTCGAATTAACTCCAATGTCCATTTAAAGGTTTGTTGAATGAAATCCTTTGATCATATGCTTTATGCTCGTTGTTGAGGAATCAGCTAAAGAAAGCATTTCCCAGTATCTTGTATGAAAATAAGAGACTACCTTATCATCCACAACATCTTTTACTCCTAGCAATCTACATTCCATTGCTGTAAACTCAGAGATGCCCTTAAATGCAGGACACTGTGATGCTTGGTGCCGACTTCTATGAAACTGATGCCGAAGTGGCGTCACTGCTGGCTGAAGGGAGAGTACCTATTGGAATAGGAGAAAACACAAGAATCAAGTATGAAACATTCATAGCCCTGACCTGTCTATGCCAAAATACTACAGTACGATTTTTTTCCTAGTCTCACATGGCATGTGTTATGTTATGCAGAGAATGCATCATCGACAAAAATGCCAGAATTGGGAAGGATGTTGTCATCCATAACTCAGAGGTATAATCTGCAAACCCCTTACACTTTATATGTAATAAACAGAACCGCCTTTTTCGTCAATCCTTAAACATCAAGTCATTTCTGTCTCATTACCAATCGTTATTATGAAACTCGGTTTCATCTGTTCATACGACAATAAGAAATCTTCAGGCCGAGTCTTCAGTCTATAAATTTACTACCCTTAGCTGTCTGACTTCTTCTCCATTTCTCCTTAACACATATTTGCAGGGCATAAAAGAGGCTGATAGATCTTCCGAGGGATTCTACATTCGATCTGGTGTAACTGTCATATTGAAAAACTCAGTCATTCAAGATGGAGTTGTAATATAACTTGCTTAATAATCCATCCATCCTTTTTTTCCGATGAACAGGATAATGACCAAAAAAATTAATGTGTGACGTGAACGGGCACATATACTTGTAGGTCGCTACTCCAAGTTACACAATTAGCATAAAAAATGGTGCAGCAAAGGGAAACCTTGCTGTGAAAAAGTTGATGTTACAACAGCAAGTTCGAAAGTTGATGTCACAACAACCTTGGTCCACTTCTGCTGTATACAATCAGATCCTTGTTGTACTAGTAAAAAAAGAAGCAGCTGTACTAGTAAAAAAAAAAAACTCATCAACAACCAGTGCCTGCAGTGGGTAGATGTACGCAATTATAGGGAACGTCAAATTTTTTGGAATGACCTGACGACATGCACTAATGGAGACTTAACAACATCAGATTTAGAATTTGGATTATGTCTTGTGAAACAAAGTTGTTACTGTGAAGCAGACGCATCTCCCAAACTCTACCCCCAATGCTATTGAAAATGATCAGCTTGAGAAACAAATATCAGGCCCAGAATGCTTAATAGAGGAGTTTTCCAATCCATCAAACTTTTTGGCATTAGACGCACCGAAAAATAAAAACATTTGTGTCCAGGACAGGTTCTCAACTTCAACGTGAAAAACGTTTAGAGTTCCTCTAGGAATCTGGATACCTGAAACGACACTTTCACATAAAATTCCAGTAGGCTTACCACAGGCAAGCAAATTAAATCAAGACAATCCCAAGCATTTAACCCAAGTCTTACGCCTTTTCAGCACCCCTCCAATTCCATGTCCATAGCCAGCATCCAAGCAACTTTTACAAACTTGTTCACAAAGACACAACAACGCTCCCCCCCCCCCCATTACTAATGGATTTTCTACAGTTTTTGTTAGCATATACGATTAAAAAATTTTCAAACTTTCGTTACCAAATGACTAAAAAATTTCAGACATTTAACATTAAGTTCATCATCAAAATTCTCACTGGCATCCCAAGTTCCCAGGGCGGCAGCACTTTGTACGCCCGACCTTTGAGTGTTTTTTAACGGTTAAAAGCGGCAACAAGTAGTCAAGAGGTAAGAAGAAAAAAAAAAAGGGGGGGGGGGTGGGGTCATAAAACAACTCTAATTAATAATTTAAATTATTAAATAAAATTTAAAATATAAATTATATGTGATCTTTAACATCAATATTATGTCAAAATAGCATGAAAATTGAAAATGCACCAAAGCCCCAACATTTCCAGTGTGATTATTTGAATTACGAATATTTTGAATTTAAATTTTAAGTTAATTAATTTTCAAGTTTTTTACTGAGTTTTAATTATTTGAATTTCTTGTACAAATTAAATTGAATTGAATCCAAAACGAATTAAATAAACTTATTCGCTGAGGGCGGCTCAACTGTTCCTTACATCTAATCCATGCCCCCATTTGACGGCAAAGTCAAAGATCAAATTACAGAATCAAGTCAAGTTTTTGCCAACCTCAACAATGGTGAAGTGAGGACCAAAGACATTGGTGGTTTCTGGGGGCCCACAATTCATAATACTTTATGTATAGATTTTTGTCTTTTTCCTTTTGGGCCTTTCTTCTCCCCGTCTGTTGGACCTTGTTCTTACGTAATTTTCCATCTTTGCCCTCCCCATCCCCGCTTGTTCTGTCCTCCTTTTCATCTTTCCTCTTCCCCCGCGGCTTCTCCTACGTCTTGGCAAACGCCGTCTCTTTCTCTCCCTGCTGATCACATTTTCTTCTGTTGTGTTGCCTCCCTCAGTTCACCTTCTCGGTGGTGACTGCAAAAAGATGGAAAATTTGGATGCTTTTCCTTCTTCTTCTTCTTCTTCTTCTTCTTCTTCGTATTCTCTTTCAGTGACTGATGAACCAATGCTGTCCTTCGCCGCCGCGTCGGCTTCTTCTTCTTCCTCTGTAGCTGCGCTTGAAGACGCTTTTGAGGATGCTTGCAGTATCTGCCTCGAGCCTTTTTCCTCCGAGGACCCTCCCACTGTATCTCTCTTTCTCTCTCCGTGTTTGTTCTCGCTTTTTTTATGGCTACATTGATGCTTATCATTCTTTTTCTATTCTTGTTTGTCTTTTGATTCATTGGTGTTGTGTTTATTCACTGATTTTTCTGGGCGTGTTTCTATTTGCGCGATCGATCTCGTGGCTGTGGTTGATGCGAACTTTTCAAGTACCGTTTCTCTCTCTCTCTCCGTTTTTTTTTCTTTTGTTCTTTTCAAAGAGAGAGAGGCAGAAAAAGTGCCCAATTGCTTGATTGGAATCGAATTCATTTGTAGTGCAAGGAAAGAAAGAAGAAGAAGAAGAAAAATCTCAATGGTTTAATTGGAATCAGAGTAGATTGTACGATCTCTATCCTTGTAGGACTGAACTGGGATACTGCGGAACTACTAATTTTTATACTACTAGGCTCTAGTCCGTGTGGATTGCGTGTCAGTGGCATTTGTAATATATACCTTTTCAATTAAGTCCATTTCAATCGTCATTCCATAAATCGATGTTCATGCATACAAGATGGATTTTGCGATTTAATTATGTTTAAAAAAAAAAAGTAAAGCCTAGTGTTTATGGATTTAAAGTGAGGATTACCCTTTTTGGCCTTTGTTGTCTGTCTCAGGTCACCAGCTGCAAACATGAATATCATCTCCAGTGCATTCTTGAGTGGTAAGTTTGTATTTTTATTTTCTAATTTTAGAAGATGAATATGGGGATCTAAATTTATTTCTTGAGTGGTAAATTTCTTTGCACCGTCACAAGGTGAGTTGAATTTTATTTTCCATTAAGGTCGCAAAGAAGCAAAGAGTGCCCTATATGTTGGCAGTTAGTGGTTCTCAAAGACCGTGCCAGGTATGTATTGCACTTATACAAACCGGTCTCTATCTCGCTGTTTTCTCTTCAAAGGAGCGTATGCATATAGGGTTATATAGGAATAAGCAGGAATACAAATTCAGTTTTTCCACTTTTGAATGCTGGCTAAACTGCTAATGTTTCTGTTTATGCCCCTTTATTTCTTATTCAATTTTATAGCCAAGAGCTTCTAGCTGCCATTGAGTCTGAGAGGCTTTTAAGGTCAAGGAGTAGATTTCCTGCTGCATCTACAAATGAGGATTATCATGTTGAGCAGGTGCTTGTTTGGCTTATTTTGAAACTACACTACATCTTGATCTTGTTGCTTGCATGGTTGACTCATAAAAATCTGGACTTGCACTTGCTATGACTTGGATTTTCAGGATTCTTATTCAGATGATTCAGATGTTGATGAGCACATTACGCAGCATCTAGCTGCTGCTGCAAGCAGAGTTCATTCATTCTGCAGAAGGGAGATGCGGAGATCTCCTGGACATGGTCCCTCCGAGTTTCTCAACTTTGCTCCCCCTGAAAGTGTACAGCAGACACACACCTCTCCAGAAGGTCAAAGTTTACGCAACCTTTCACCAGGAAGTAATTCACCACATTCTGTTAGAGCATCAGCAACCAGCCACCATCTTCCATCATCTGTGGTCCCTCCTGTTACGAGTAAAGTCTCTGTTACTTCTATCAATAGAGATGCCCCTCTCCAGCCCAGGTACTGGTTTTGAATGTATGCTTTCATGAAGACATCAGTTGTCATCTGTTAAATTGGCTTCCTGCTTTCTCTGTTGAATCAATTCAGACATCTGAATTTGGCTTGCCGAAGTTGATCTTATGATCAAGAGTCGATGGATGGTTTGTAATGATTTGCTATCACACTTTTCAGTTGTTCTGTCATGTCCAGGTTTCTGATTGGGCAGTCTGCAACTGATACTCCTCAGGGATCCGAAATGTCATCTTTCTCAGAGTCTATCAAATCTAAATGGTCCATTGCTTCTGCTAGGCAAGCATGCCAACTTGTTGCTAATGCCAGTCAAATTGATCTTACTGGTTCTAATATAGTGTTTGGGCTGAAAGATGGAGATTTCTTGCAACAGATACAAAGAATCAATATCCAGGAGTACTCAAGGCATTAAGGAGAAGCTACTTGTGCATAACAATTCAGTCAAGGAGCTCAGCAAGGGAGTTCAGCAGGATGTCAGTGCAGGAATTGCTGGTGTTGCACGAATGATTGAGCGCTTAGATCTTACCCCAAAACGAACTGGACCCTCCAGTTCTGTTACTGGTTTTACTGGGGGAAATACAAACTTCTTCACAAAGGGAAAGGAGTTAGAAGAGATTATTTCTCCATCTCGTAATGGAGAAAGCAATGGAGTTACAGGAAATATGAGTTTGAATGCATCTGTGCACATCTTTTGCACTATCCCAGATGGAGCAGAAGTTAACCATGTACAGGTTTGAACTTACATGTCTAATTCCCCGTTCTTAGGGTGCATTAACATTTTAACTGGAAGCATGAGGAACTTTTCCTGTTCCTTTCTTCTTTTGACCAGTTGAACACTTAATTTTTATGATTTCAGTGCTAAAAGTTCTTGGATCATGACATAAAATGTTAACCTTAACACAAATTCTGTGTTCCCTTCCTGATTATTACAGAGAGATCATTGATGGTGTGGAGTTTGGGTCTGAATGATTTGCTTATCTTTTGAATGCGCATGGTGCAAGTGACGTGCATTGAGGACCCAGATTGCTGGCTGTCTTGCATCCTGCATTGCCTCTATTTATACAGTTAAGCACTTATTATGGCTACAGTCGCATATTGTCCTTGTGCACTAAGCTTTTATTTTTCCGACATAATTAACTCTAAGAAGATTGACGTGGAATAGCATGGGAATCTTTGCCTTCTCTGGAATGTGCAAGAAAACGAATGCCCCACCTTCACATGTTTAGCTCATTATTTTCCCATTTATGTACTAGGTTGTTCCTGTCCGTGTCTTCTCACCAATATGCTTGCCTTCCAGTTTGTTTTGTGCGTGTGAATCCATTATGTGTGGAGTTGAAAATACTTCCGAAGTGTGTCATGCATTGTGCTTTGATTAATTGGTCTTTTTTCAATCGCCCTATGGCTTTTCATCTTTGCTTTTCACGCATATTAAGGCTTGGCACCAAAAATTATTTATTTGTTTTGTTCCCAGTCCAAATAAAAACATCAAAGTGATTTCCACAGGGATGTCTATCTCCCGGAATGTCTTCTTCGCTGGTAGATTACGAAATCAACTTTCAGGTTCCACTGACGATGTTTTCAATTCAACAGGCTAAACTGCAACCCAAAACTAGTATTGTGGTTAACGCATTTCATAACCCCCGTGAAACACTTTTTGTCTATGATCGTTGAGGTTGATCTTTGCTTGCATCGGGCTCTTGTTAACGCATTCCGTTGAAACTAGATCCGGTGTTCTCCAAGACCAAATTCAAAGACGTTAGGATGCTTATGATTGAAGGAAAGCCGCACTTATGCTATTTGTTTGTTAATAAAATTGGTAGATACGCCTCTACCTCAAGAACTGTGACAAATTGAAACAGTAGTACCAAGGCACTGCAGTTTCGGATACAAAACCGCAAACTCGGCCATGTAAGATTCAAGAAATTGACCAGATCCCCTAGGAAAGGGGCCAAGCATTGACAATCGCTCCATCTGCGAAGCAATAGTGGGGTGTACATATATGCAAGTCACTGTAAGCATTTAAAACAACAATTTACAAAACTAAAATTTATGTAGCGAATACAATAGCGGTGCAGAAGCAAGCCATGGGCCAAGAAGGCCTGATAACGTGCAATCTCATACGGCTGTGCAGCTCCGCCCATCGTCACCCCCGAGAGCAGACACTTGCCCGCTTGCCTTAAGCATCCGCAAAAGTTCCCTCCTTGCCGCCATCTTCCATGCCTTTCGCGTACGTGAAGGCCACAGTTGCACCCTTTAGGGCTTTAGCACACTGCGCTTCCTACACTGAGTCACCTCATGTCAACACTCACCAGAGCTTTCTGTGTCGGCAGCTCAACGAGAATCATCGTCGCAATTAATCCAACTCAAACAGAAGAGGAGGCCAACAAAGTAAATGTCTTCTATAATTTTGGGGTGGGGGGGTGGTGGGGTGAAATTCACTTGGCAATTTCCTTCTTAGTAAACTAAGTCTTGAAGACATCTTTCAAGGGTCTGGTAGAGATACTGTTGAAGACACCTTCGTCCCAGCTTCTGGCTCTTTGGAGGGAAACAACAGGTACAGCCGAGACTATGTCGCGGCATCTTGCGATTATTGCAGGTTGCCATTTTGACTTCAAAGCAGAAGAGCCCGTCGCTCGCTTCGAGACTGGAGGACGCCATGGCTTACAAAGCTGCACTTGGCACCAGTCGATTTTTTTCCATAAAACCGCAGTTTGATTTTAAATCCAATTATTTGCTAGGGACTTGCAGGGGAGGGCAAAGTAGCATTTTCAATTATCCGCTGCAATAAGATCAGGGTAGAATAATGCGAATAATCTAGATTTGACTTCACAAACGGAAATGAAAAATACACTATGCAACTATCCTGAAAAATAAAAATTAAAGGAAAAACACATAAAATCATTATGCTGGCTTAAAACCCAAGGCTGCTTCATTTGAATGCTGCTAACCCACACGTAATGTTTTAACATGCAAGGGCATGTGGGGAACAAAAAAGCCTCAGCCAACGATCCAAAAATGCTGAGGTTGACTTCACCGACATTCCTGCAGATTAAGTAGGCTTGAAGAAAGATGTTTCCTTCACTGCAATTGGAAGCCTCCTGTTGTATATAAGGTAGTACCCATTATCAAGCACCAAGGAGAACTTTTAGCTTTCCAAAGCAAAAGAAATGTGGAAAATTATACATCATATCACTTGCATCACCATGAAAACAAGACCGGAGTTGGGGACTGTCTGTATCATAGAATGTGGGTCATTATAAAGCAAGATTGGAAGTGAAAGCTATTAAAGAATGGTGTACTTCGCTATGGCTGCCGCAAGCATACTTTTAAGATAACAAAGAGAACAATGTTATGAAATTACATTCAAAGTCTTCAACAAATCCCCAATTGCATAATCTTAGAATTGCTCTCTCACTGACTGTCACACAATATCTACCACAACAAAGGGCAAATGGAGCAAACAGATTAAGGCATGCAACCTATCCATGATAAAAAACACAGATGAGGATTAGGCAATTCTATTAGGGAAAGTTGGGGGAAAATCACCAATGCAACTCCTCATCATCAAAGAAAAAACAACAATAACATTAATGACATTTAGAATGACAACAAGAAAGGAACCCTACCTTTGATGCAATATTTTATGCGGTTTTTGAAGGAATGCCAAAGTCAGTTTCTTGTCAATGTCAAAAGGGCATAAAAACCTCCAAACGTTGTTAGTATGCGATTTCATTGTTCTGGCCTATCCTCTTTGAAGTCCCATTTGGATGGACATTTTAATTTAAACTTTGAACTACTTTACCATGTGCAATGACATGAGGTGCTTTACTTTCAGAAAAAAGAAAACTACATGCAGTGAGGATACATCAGAAACATACCATTTCTTTGTTTATGCCACTCCTCTATACTTCCATACCAGCCATACTGGAAACACAGAGCTGCAGTTCGTACAAAACCAGCAGTAACCACCTCAACAAAAGCCATCAAGAATGATCTTTGTGGAGAGAAACCAGCTGCTGCTATTGACAATAAGGTTCCTTCAAAGTTGCAAGGCACAATGAAGGAACCTGATTTGATTCCAGCTAAAGCTTTCTTGGCAACTTCATCTGCTTTCATCATACCAGAAGAGGCTGATATGATACTTGTGAGCTGTGGTTTTCTTCTGTTTTCTGCAATCAGATGCCATTGTTTAGTCTACATGACCAATCGACTTACAGCACAAGAGAACCCTTCAAAATTGGAAGCAGATGTATTTTTGACTAGAAGGACATACAAAGAAACATAGATATAATATTTACCAAGCGTACACTATTAACTTTGAATTTGATTTCAGGCTCAGCGAAAAGAAAGCATATCTTGCCATGCATTCTTCACTGCGAGTGGTTGGTGAGTTATGAAAATTTCTTAGGAACAGAATTTCCCTTACAAAATGTCAAATTGGAGCTATTGGCAAAGAGAGAAAACTAGAATAAATTAATCAAATCTCAACCTTTTCAAGAAAATATCTTAAATTGAGTTTGAAGCGTTTATCAAAGTGCCAACTCTTCAAAACGAAAAAACACTCAAGCCCCATGCAATGGTACTCATTAAAGAGATCACCTACCAATTAAGAAGGCAAGCTGGGAAATTCTCAATCATTTCACAATAATAGGCCCCACCCCTCCCCCCACCCCACTCCATATAAATGCATACCTTCCACTAGGCCAGGAGTATCAGTGTCTGGAGGGAATATAAGAGAGACATGGATGTTATCAGCAATGACCTCTTGTTGCAATGCTTCTGCTAGTCCCCGGAGGCCAAACTTTGTGGCTGAATAAGCTGCATACCCATAGATGCCCACCTAAAACACCGTAGCCCACAAAATAAAACATTGCGTTTATTCACTTTTCTCATTCTCGATAACTACCAAGAAACGCTATCGCTTTAGCCAGCCAGAACACAAAAAGAAGAAAATGAAAAAGATTGGAATTTTTAGTTCCATACTTGACCGGCCTGCGATGAAACGAGAGAAATAGAAGCGGGTCCACGGTCCTTCCTGTGCTTCATTCCAGGCAAGGCAGCTTTGATCATGTTAAAGCTCCCCATCAAATTCACGTCTATCATGGACCTGACCTCATCCAATTCCTGCCTCTCCAGCTCCAGAGGCACGGCCAGCCCTTGATTCACCACCAAAACGTCGATAGGCCCCGCCTCGTCGGCCGCAGCTTTAACGGCGTCGAAGTCCCTCACATCCGCCGCGAACACCACCGCGTCGATGCCGGTGGAGAGCCGTATAGACTGCCTCGCTTCCTCGAGCTTATCGAGCGAACGGGCGAGGATGGATACGCGGGCCCCCTCGGCCGCCGCACGATGTGCCAGGGCCAGCCCGATGCCGCTCGATCCGCCGGTGATGAAGACATGGCGGTTTTTGATTGGGATCTTGACCGGTCGTGGCCAGACTATCATGGCCAGGAGAGCGAGGAGAGCGAGAGGAAGGAGGAGGACAAAGAGAATGAGAAGAAAGTAGTGCTGAGACAGGTTGGGGACGGCCATTGATGCAACTGCTTGGAAATGGCGGGTAAATAAAAATGGACGGCGGTGAATATCTTAAGTACCGACGCATCTTTGTGACTTTGGTCAACCCGCTTCTTTGGTTTCAACTTACAAGTATTCCCTTTTTTTTTTTTTTGTTTACCTTCTTTGGTTTATACTAATTAACAATAATTATCAGTTTCTCCGTTTTATTTATTGAGAAGTATGATATTTTACAAATTTAAAACCAAAATAATAATAATAATAATAATAATAATAATAATAATATAATGTTCCGCAGAGGTGCAACCATATGTTAGTATTCATTATTGTGAAAAACAAGGAGGAGGAGGAGTGAAAAAAAAAAAAAAAAAACTCAAAAGTCATACAGAACCGACGGGCTGGGATTGAAATTGAAATGGTGAGGTCCAAGGTCGACGAGCCCAGCTTGTTTAAGGCCACGAGACAATTGGAGTTTGGATATTGAACGAACATCATGGCAGACATGATGTCCCATGGCACGAGTATTGTTGTAATAATGTTCGTATCACAGAATTCTTCCCCATTTTGCAATTTTATACAATTTCATTTCGGTACACAGCAACGCATCTATCATCCTGTATTTTCACTTAAAATTAAGATAAAATAATATAATCATAGGAGGGATCCCTCACATGGGCAAAATAGCAAATGTCTCAATCCCATTCGATCTTTGCCTACTCGGAGCCAACTCACGGGCTGTGCTTTTTTTTTGTACTATTTTCCCATCAGCGGATTTGACATGGTGATGTGGAAGAAGTGAATATTCATATATATCCATACAGCTGTCCCTGTCCTATCATGGAGCAGCTTTTTATCTCCGAAAGCCCCCCCCCCTTTTTTAAAATATTTTATAAACTTTATATTTTTTTAAAAAAATAAAATTTTAATATTGCTTACATTTTTTAAGGAACTGGTAATAGGATTTTGAAGTGCTGTAATTTGCATAGGGTGTACGGGGCACAGACAAGGCATTGGGTCCCATGCCCAAAACGTAGTTTTTCATATATATATATATATATATATATTATGCAATCGCTATTTATTATGCATTGTATGATAGTTGTTATATATATATATATTTTAAAAATAATAAATAAACATTATATGCCTTTTTTCAGAAGAAAAAAAAAAGAATTGTTGGCGCATGAGACCCACCAGTCCCATCGACTCCTCGTCAAAATCCCCCTCGATACGCAATTGGACTCTTCCGTGTATCTTCGTTCACAGCTGGTGCACATGTGAATCCCCCAAGTGGCTGGTTTTCTGATACGAGGTAGGTCCAACGTGTGTGGTAACCCACCAAGGCCAATTTTTTTCCATTCAATTATTCACTGGAATTTCTGGGTCATAATCCGTGCAAGTTGGCAAGTACTAGATTTTGACAGTGATTATGATCAATAAAAATTCTTCCACTTTTTTCAAGGATATCAAAGCAAAGATTCCATGCACCCATATCGATTGTACTTCACTTTGATTTTGGGTCATATTATGGATTATGGACCCGTGGAAGGATTACGCCGAAGTTCGGTTGAGACTTTAAGAGTAATGTTGAATTTTTTTAGAATTTTTTTTTTTGAAAATTTTATTTTATATATTGTAGGATTTTTCTTTATGCGAATACTAGTAATAAAACTGTAATTGAAATCAACATACCGTTGTCCATTATGCTGATGTCCCGCAATGGAGATGGAAAGCCTCTTCTGTTTCGTTCCTGAACGTTTCTCTCTTTTCTCCTACTCTTTCTCCTTTCTTTTCTTTACGTTTTCTCTCTCTGATGGTTGACCTCTCAGAAAGGTCTATAATAGCATATATATATATATATATACACATCTTTCTTTACTGTAACGGTTACCTTAAATAGGAAGATCCTCTCTTTCTGTAATAATTATCTTAAATGAGAAGATATTCCTTTTCCTGTAACGATTATTCTTAATAGGGAAAGATATATACACATATTCCTTTCCTGTAACGTTTATTCTTAATAGGGAGAGTGGAGGGATTTTAAACCCGATGACCCAAATTACCGTTATGCCTAACCGACCATCATATTAGGCCTTTTATTTTGAGTCATACTTTAAATGACATGTACCACTCATGTTAATTAATTTAATAATCTCCCACTTGGTCCATGTCATGACTTGATGAAACAATAACAATTAAGTGCACACAATTCTTAAAGATCATCAAATCACAACACTTAATTGAATTAAAATGATTGGATCATGGCGGTCACACATCTTATAGCGACATGATTCCTTCCATGCATCACATGATCATCATAATTCATAATAACTTTACTGAGGAACATTGAAACTTTAAACTGTCATTCTCATATATGCTATTAATTATCTCATAAACCATAATTGTATACATCTAAATAAAGATAACAGAGCACAAGCAAAACCATAACTTTAATTGAATTCACGAGTGTCACAATGATATGAGCATCTAAATATTGGCTTTTAAGTGTACGAAGACCTGTCCATAATACTCATCCGATCAACATGTCCAGTAAATGTTTTCGGTGGCAAACCTTTAGTTAACGGGTCCGCTATCATCAACGCAGTGCCAATATGCTCAATGGACACTCTTTGGTTTTGCACTTCTTCTTTAACAGATAGGTATTTCAAATCCATATGTTTCGCACCTTTAGAATACCTATCATTCTTAGAGAAGAAGACTGCTGCGGAATTGTCACAAAAAATTTTTAACGGCTTTTCTATACTGTCGACCAAACCAAGCTTTAAGATAAAATTCCGCAACCATAATGCATGAACAGTAGTCTCAAAGCATGCTATAAATTCAGCCTCTATAGTGGAAGTAGCAATGACAGATTGCTTCCCACTTTTCCAGGAAACTGCTCCTCCAGCCAGGAGAAACATGTAACCAAATGTAGATTTCCTCGAGTCTACACATCCAGCATAATCTGAATCCGAGTAGCTTACTACTTCAAGATGACTTGATCTTTTATAAGTAAGCATATAATCTTTGGTGCCTTGTAAGTACCTAAGTACTTTCTTTCCGGCTTTCCAATGATCTATTCCAGGATTACTTTGATATCGGCCTAACATTCCAACTGCGAAACTGATGTCTGGCCGAGTACATGTTTGCGCATACATCAGGCTTCCAACCAGTGATGCATAGGGAACTGATTCCATCACTTTCCGTTCCAAATCATTCTTTGGACATTGTAATTCACTGAACTTGTCCCCTTTCTGAATTGGAACTATTCCTGTTGAGCAATTTTCCATTCTAAATCTCTCTAATACTTTATTGATATAGCCTTTCTGAGACAATCCTAACAATCCTTGTGATCTATCACGGAATATTTCTATTTCCTATCACATAGGATGCCTCATTCATATCTTTCATTTCAAAAGTTTCAGAGAGAAATTTCTTCACATTATGTAACAAACCTATGTCATTAGCGGCCAAAAGAATGTCATCGACATATAGGACTAATATAATGAACTTGCTCCCACTGACCTTCATATAGATACACCGATCAACGGTGTTTTTTCTACAAAACCGTATGACGTAATGGTATTATTGAACTTAAATATACCATTGTCGGGAGGCTTGTTTCAGTCCATATATCGATTACTTTAATTTACACACCAAATTTTCTTGCCCCGTAGTGATGAAACCTTCAGGTTGGTCCATATACACTTCCTCTTCCAAGTCACCATTCAGAAAGGCGGTCTTTACATCCATTTGGTGGAGCTCTAGATCATTATGAGCCACCAATGCCATAATAATTCTTAAAGAGTCTTTCTTAGAAACTGGAGAGAAAGTCTCCTTATAGTCAACACCATCCCTTTGAGTGAAAACCTTTGGCTACAAGTCTGGCCTTATACCTTTCGATGTTACCGTTCGAGTTTCGCTTGGTCTTGAAGACCCACTTACAGCCAACTCGTTTTGATCCTTCAGGTAACTCTATTAGCTCCCAGACTTGGTTTACATCCATCGATTTCATCTCTTCTTTCATGGCATTGAACCACCTTTCAGAATCATTACATTCCATGGCTTGTTTAAATGAGACTGGATCTTTATCAATGCTCAATCCCGATTCATGCTCAAGTGAGTAAACCACATAATCATTTGAAACTGCTGGCCTTTTCTGTCTTGTAGACCTCCGTAATGCCATTTCTTATGGTATCACTTGTTCATTTGTAAATTGAATATTGTCACTTGGTTCATCTCTTATGTGTTCACTTTGCGTGTTTCGAGTATCAATTTGTTGTCCTTGCATGTCACGTGACTGTGATGCAACATAAGGAATAACAATTTGAGTAGAAACACTGGGTGTGAGAATACCGACATAAGTAGGAGTACTCACTGTGGACCATTCATTTTGTGATTCTTTAATATCCACCTTTCGTGATTCCCCACTCCCACTGAACTGACCATTTTCAATGAACCGAGCATTACCAGACTCAACTATTCTAGTACTATGGTTAGGGCAGTAAAACCTATACCCTTTGGACTTTTCAGGATAGCCAATGAAGTAACCACTAATGGTTCTTGCATCAAGCTTTCCTTCATGTGGATTGTATATCCTTACTTCTGCTGGACAACCCCAAACATGAAGATGTCTCAAATTGGGTTTCCTTCCTGTCCATAACTCGTAAGGAGTTTTAGGGACAGCCTTACTAGGAACTCTATTCAGCAGATATGCAGCAGTTCTTAATGCATGCATCCACAAGGATAAGGGTACAGTACTGTAATTCAACATGCTCCTAACCATATCCATAAGTGTGCGATTCCGCCTTTCCGCTACACCATTCTGTTGTGGTGTACCAGGCATTGTATACTGTGCACATATGCCTCGACTCTCAAGAAGTTTTGCAAATGGACCAGGACATTGTCCACTTTCATTGAATTTTTCATAATATTCACCACCCCTATCTGACTTAATCACTTTTACTTTTCTATCTAACTGCCTTTCAACTTCATTAATAAACACCTCTAGGATGTTTACTGACTGAGACTTTTCATGCAGTAGATACAAGTAACAATATCATGAGTAGTCATCTATAAAGGTGATAAAATATTTCTCACCACCCCATGTTGGGATATCAAACGGGCCACAAACATCAGTGTGTATCAATTCTAAAGGCTCATTGCTTCTTATGGCTGGGTTCTTTGATGTATGTTTTGTTTGTTTCCCTTTTATACAACACATACATCCCAATCAGTAAAATCCAATTGAGGCAGGACATCACCTTTCATCAACCTCAATATTCTTTCTTTGGAGATATGACCCAATCTTTGATGCCATAAGAAAGCAGAACTTTCATCATGCATATTACGTTTGTTACCTATACCATGCTCAACAAGAAATATGGAATCAGCATACATAGCATCAAGATTCAAACGGTACAAATCATCAATCAAAGTACCAGATCCATAATAGTACGAATGTCTATACAATGAAAATGCACCATTTCCAATCTTGAGGTTAAATCCTTCTTTATCCAACTTTGCAACAGAAACTAAATTTTTAGCACATTCAGGGATATAGAGACACTTTTCTAGATCCAGATGACACTTGGTGTCCAAGATCAATATGTACGTCTCAATCCCTTCTATTCGTGCCTTCATTCTGTTTCCCATATAGAGGAACTTCTCAGTTCCTGTTATGGGCTGGATTGAAAAAAATCCCTGCATAATATGTGACACATGAATAGTAGCTCCAGAATCTAACCACCAAGTATTATTGGACACTTCAATTATGTTTGATTCAAAACATACTGATATACAGTACGTACCTTTCTTTTCGAACCAAGCCTTTCTTTTTGGGCAATCATTTTTGAAGTGACCCATCTTTTGCAGAAGAAGCATTTCTGATCCTTCTGGATCTGACCTCCAGTGACTTTCATAGAGGCTTTGTCCTTCTTCTTACCTTTCTTATGTGGTTTAGACCTGCTACCACTAGCATCCTTATGAACGATGAGATGAATGGAGTGATCCTTCATCTTCTTTAATCTCCCTTCCTCCTGAACTAACATGGCCTTAATTTCTTGAAAGTTCTATTTCTCTTTAATAGTGTTATAATTCACTTGGAACTGGCCAAATTCAGGAGGCAGTGAGTTTATGATGAATTGAACCAGAAATGATTCACTCACATCCATGCCCATTGTTTTCAACCTTGCTGCTAGATTAGCCATACTGGTCACATGATCATGAATGGGCTGTGACCAATCAAATTTCTTGGTCGTCAGCTCACTCATTAGGGTTCCTACGATGGATTTATCAGTTATATCTGACTGAGAGTATTCCTTAATTCAGTCTTAGGCATCGATGGCTTGACGTTTTCAGCTATCGTCATTCGCATCAAATTCAAACTCAGCCTATTGGACCGTACCCAAGCCTCATAAAAAGACTTATCAAATTCTGTACTAGTCCCTGTAATGACTGCAGGCTTTTCATCCGAAATGACTGCTAAGTCCAGGCCCAATACACCCAAATGAAACTGAATATGCTCAGACCATTCAGCATAGTTCAGCCCATTGAATTTGACCATTGAATTGCCTAAGGCGAATACATTGGTGGAAGCTGCAAATATAATCCAAATTTATACGTTAATGCTTTGAGTAAACTCTAATGGATTCAGATACATTACAAACTTTAATTATATATTTAAGTTCACCTTTGGGTGATCCTCAAATACATAACTCTAATCAATAATGATGCTAATTTAAATAAACTTTAATAGATCAATTAATCATACTAAAATTAACATGAATGTCATCTTTGGATATACAATCACGTTTACTTAGTATATTATAATTAATCCCTTTTAGTGTCATTAATTATAAGCAATGATCCATCTTTGGATGATCTCCTAGCTTTATAATTAATAACCACAATTGTTCATTTCAAAACATTTTATTAGCATCCAAAATGAACAATTAAAATTCACAGTCAGCTGTTCAAATCTATTCAAAGTCAGGCCACTTTGGTGACTAACAAGCTTTTAATATTTGACTCATTAACGTGAATTTAATAATCTTCAATTACGAAGATTAAATTATATCTTTTATGTGGGAGTTTTTTTTTTTTTATGGTATTCATTCGGACCCGAGCACCACCATACTGCAGGTGGGACCCGCGTACCAGGCAACCAAAATATTTGTTTTGTCCCGGGTTGTAATTATTGATTACACGCAAAGGAAAAACAAAATACAGCCTAATAAAATAAAATACTACCCGAGCACCACCATACTGCAGGTGGGACCCGCGTACCAGGCAACCAAAATATTTGTTTTGTCCCGCGTTGTAATTATTGATTACACGCAAAGGAAAAACAAAATACAACCTAATAAAATAAAATACTACCCGAGCACCGACCCGCGTACCAGGCAACCAAAATATTTGTTTTGTCCCGCGTTATAATTATTGATTATACGCAAAGGAAAAACAAAATACAATAAAATACTACCCGAGCACCACCATACTGCAGGTGGGACCCGCGTACCAGGCAACCAAAATATTTGTTTTGTCCCGCGTTGTAATTATTGATTACACGCAAAGGAAAACAAAATACAATAAAATACTACCCGAGCACCACCATACTGCAGGTGGGACCCGCGTACCAGGCAACCAAAATATTTGTTTTGTCCCGCGTTGTAATTATTGATTACACGTAAAGGAAAAACAAAATACAACCTAATAAAATAAAATATTACCCGGCACAAAGAGATAAAGAAAACCAAATTGCAATATTCGCAGACCCGCTCTGATACCAATTGTTGGACTTTTCTAGAATTTCTCTTTCTGAAATTCTTATTTCATATATTGCAGGATCTTTCTTTATGCGAATACTAGCAATAAAACTGTAATTGAAATCAACATACCGTTGTCCATTATGCTGATGTCCCGCAGTGGAGATGGGAAGCCTCTTCTGTTTCGTTCCTAAACGCTTCTCTTTTTTCTCCTACTCTTTCCTCTTTCTTTTCTTTACGTTTTCTCTCTCTGATGGTTGACCTCTCGGAAAGGTCTGTAATAGCATATATATATATATATATATATATATATATATACACATCTTCCTTTCCTGTAACGGTTACCTTAAATAGGAAGATCCTCTCTTTCTGTAATAATTATCTTAAATGAGAAGATACTCCTTTTCCTGTAACGATTATTCTTAATAGGGGAAGATATATATACACATATTCCTTTCCTGTAACGTTTATTCTTAATAGGGAGAGTGGAGAGATTTTAAACCCGATGATCCAAATTACCGTTATGCCTAACCGACCATCATATTAGGCCTTTTATTTTGAGTCATATTTTAAATGATATGGACCACTCATATTAATTAATTTAACAAGTAAAAGAACTGCCGCTCAATTTTGGACAAAACAATTAGTCAATTAGACATCTACCCAAAGAAGTATGAATTCTATGTGCCTATCAAGAAAGCAAGAGTTCATGTCACATGTAAATCCCCCAGCTTCACCAATGAAAGTTTGAAAGTGACAACAAAATGGTAAATTGGAGGAAAGAATGGCCTCACAAGTGTGCAAAACATTGAGAGGTCTAAAAAAGGCAACACGAAGATGACTGGACTCATACACACAGCGCAACCCGCAAAATACAAAGTTAAAAAAAAAAAGAAAAAAAAAAAGAGGTGGATTCAAATAAACTTCACAGGAGTTTTTCAACCCTTCTGGGGACAATGGAGAGAAATGCAAATGTCTAAACTTATGTCTGCTTAATAATACAATTTTGGTCTGTTTAATCTCAACAATATTAAAGAAAAAGCAAAAATCTGCACGAGATAGAGCGCCCATTGAGTGCATTCCATTGAAAAACTAGCAGTGACCCAATTGAGAGTTTCCGGTGACCGTTCTATACCACTCCCCATTGAGTCCATTTTTAGACATGAAACATTGAGTACGAGGCCATTAAGTCCTCTTAATAGACATACCATACGCTCAGTAAATGGTAAGCTTATCACATAAAAGCTGGTCAAGCCAGTGATGACAGTAGCCTGGACACGCACAAATTTGGTTTGGCAAATTATTGGGTCCCTTTCATGATTAACTACTACACATCTAAATCATCATTAAAGCTGATAAAGATTCTTGATGGACAAATGCACGCATCGTGATTAAAGGAAAGTTTGAAAGCCTGTTTAAAACAACATGACAATATGCCCTAAGAGAACCCAGTGACCATCATAAAGTGTATTTTTTGATATGGCTTGCAAGTAGGAAATCGCTCAGTCGCTTGTGCTTTCTGCATCTCGTTAGTCATTTGGAGATCTTAGAAAATACCTTCCTTTATCTAGCGGATTGTACAAAGACGTTATCCAAGTTGCAGCTCAATATAGGTATTGATCCAGAAACTGACCCATCTTAATTCGTCTACTATAAATTGGAAAGTAATTTTTCCAAAAGTGCATCAAAAGTTAGAAGGAACTCCTTGTGGATGATCAATTGCTTTGTTTCTTGCAGAATAGGGTTGGGATAGCCTGAACTTCATAAGAATTTAATATGAATCAGAGGACACCAATCCAGTGCAGGCATCCAAAAGAATTATACAATTACAGAGAACATGAACTAACCAATCACAATAATTAGCAGAACAAGCTTTATAATATTTAATGACAACCATACATTTTCATAATTTGAGAGGTACAAACCTTTGACGAACCTCCGTAAGATCTAAGGATTAAGCAAACTAGATGGCCTTTCTTCGTACATTTTTCAACATATATGTCGTTATTAGTATATAAAGTCCCTGTCTCGCTACCTTCCTCTAGCAATAAAATTAGTTCAACTTATTGAATCATGCACTTGAGAAGGATGTGCACAGCTTCAGCCCTTCTTGGGGTTGAAAGAATTGTTGTAATAGGAGACTTGAGAAACCGTTCTATTATTTTCTTGCTGCCCATGAGACTTTGAGTTATATGAGCCGTATCTTCCTTGTCTTTGATTTCTTCTTGGCTGAGATGACTGGGGGATAAAAACCCCTGTTCCTTGGCTTTCTCTGGTGCGAGTCCGCTGATACCAATATGGGGATGGTGCAGTGGGATAGTTCCCTTGAGAAAGCCTGGATAGTTCATAGTAAATTCTAGTTCAGCTATAATTTCATCAACTACAGAGTATATCACAGACATTTGTGAAAGAAGAGAACTAATACTGGTCTGTATGACAAGAAACCTGGAAAGAAAGTGAAGGACGTGCAACTGGGTGCTCATCATCCTCCATGATTAGAAGAGAAATTTGCTTGCTTAAGTCTGCAAAGAACACATCATCTTCTAATTCCATGCTCGCTTCCATAGCAGCACCACAATAACAGTCTGGCTTTCTTGGCTAATTTACTATGATGTAGAACTTGAAGGCGTGTAATTAGCCACAAAACAAGCAGTTTAGATCCACTTCTCAATCTTTGAAGTCTCCCTCATTCCTTTTATTTATTCTAGCGCCACGGGAATACAGGGTTTATAAATAGGAGGAACCGTGGGGGGGGGGGGGGAGAGATGGGTGAATTAAGTACAAGGAGTGTGCATGTGGGCTGGTGGGGCCTTAGTGGCAATTGGCCAATCTGGCCAAGTCCACAACCGCACAAGAATCTTGAGGTGATTTTATGACGTTATCCGGTAGGGGAAAACGCATGAGGAGAAGCAAGCATGCAAGCAACATCCCACACCCAGATGTCTAATCCAAGATAGGCGTAAGCCCTTTTAACATTATACATGGTCGTAAATGGATGTGAGTTGTCTCCCCCTCACCCCCACACACACACATATGCATACACCTCTCTCTGGAGGAAACAGGGTATGGTTCAGAATTAATGCTCCACAAACAGTGCGTACACTTGGATGAAACTAAACTGTATAAAAAGCTGTTTATCAAATCTTCTTGTCTTGGTGCTGCGGTAGGTTATCGTGGTTAAGCAACGACAAGCCAGTCAAAAGTAGTTACCAGAGGATCCGTCTTGCTGAGGGGGGGGGGTATGCGGCTATTATTTATATCGTATAAAAGTTTGATCCGGTCCAGCTCCACATGAGTTCGAAGGGTCCTGGACCCATTAAGCGTGGTTTTATGACGGAAGAAGATTTAAAGCAGCTTCAGGAACCAGTGCACGGAAGCAGAGCATCATGGAGAAAGGCATGTTGAGCTTATTGCCTGGTCCATCAGAACTGAGGATGATGAAATCATTGCGTATGCTATTTTCATCGGGATGATTGCATGCTAAGCTGAGAGAACCCACAATTAGCACGGAGGTGGGAGTTCGGTGGTATGTTTACGAGGCACACGAGGATTCGAACAGTATCAACCCCATTTTTATAGGAAAGAATGGTCGGAAATTGTGTACAATTTAAATTTAATATTGCTTAGATCTTAACACGGAGAAAATGAATTAAAATCGCCAATAATCCCGACTTGTAGGTCAATAATTTACATACTTTAGGATGCTTATTTTTTTTTCATTATTTTAGTTTTTAAAAAAATCACAATTTTAATACTTTAAAAGGTTATATATATATATATATGGTGATGGATACATAATTTCATGCACTCTAAAATAAATTATTATAATTTTGCCGTCTTATTTCACCGTTTACGGGATCAGAAGGATAAAGAGGCGTCTGGAGGGTCAATAAAGAGATGTCAGCAGGTCAGTTACGTACATTAATGCTTTTACCGATAAGCAGAGTTCCGTCATTCACTTCGTTTCACTTTATATGTTCTGTAGCCCTTTAGCATTCCAGGACAACCAACTGATTCAATGGCGGGTCTCATTTGGTGGTCCACGCGGTTTGCCGGCTGCCCGGGGGACTCGCCCTGGCGCATGGCGTTATTGGAGTCACTGTAGTGATCTTCAAGTATCCACCACCTTATCTAACTGCTCTAACTCAAGTGAACAATAATGTGTTTTTACATTTGTAACTTTCTCGTTCTGCTTAAAAGACAACATTTAATTACACTGCTGTCTTCAGTATAACGATTTTAAGCGCCCCCCACGCCCCTTTTTTTCAATCAAACCGACGTTGTTCTATCTCGCATCCCTTTGAAGGACCCTCTCGCTTCTGCTCGCTCTCCCACTCTGCTATCTTTCTTCCCGTGTCTTTAAAAGCTTCCCTCATGTCCCAGCCATAGTCAAATGGCGTGTTTTATTCAGTTTCTTTTCTTCCTAACTCCTCCCAGCTTGTAATTCTCAAGTCGAAAAACAATTGGCATACAATTTGCATTTGGGGATTCAATAATTGATAATTATTATTGGGTGAAGTTGCTTTCTTTTGTGCTAACTGATATTTTATTAAGTTTGTTTTCATTGTTGAAGAAATAAAATGAAGCATAGACATCAGGTGACTCTTAATATTTTCCAGATTGAAATTAATCCAAATTTATCACATATCAAAAAGTAATATTTAGATACAAATAAAATAATTAAAATTTTATAATAAATTAGTGTTTGAATAAAAAAATAAACTAGTTGGATCTAATTTATATATTTTAGCATTTAGATAAAAATAAATATTTTTTATTATATAAAGACTTAAACGTTTCAATTTATTATATATTTGATAAATAGGATTTCATATTCATATTATTTATTTAAACACTTTTTAATATTATATAGTATTATTAATTTAATAAAATTATAAATATTTATATAACTGTTTAATAATATTATTAGAACTACTGCAGACGAATGTTGTTATCGTTTATTTATCCAAAGACAAGTCCATAAAAGTCAAAAAAGCTTAAAATAACCAAACCCCGCATTGTTCTTCAATGTTGGAATGGGTTGTGGTTCGCAGGTGGCAAGTGAAAACCTCCTCCCTGGATTATCCTAATCTCTGGGAGACGGCAGAGGTTTAGGGACATGATCATTAAATGCTTCAGTTACTGGTTTTGCGAAGTCAACGGAACCATGACACCAATCACATTAATGTTTGTCCACTTGACGTTGTCGGTGATTTCGGATCCTCCATGCTGTTGATTGCCGCCAATCAAAGTTTTGAGTCAGCAAACTGGCCATTATTTTAGCGAAATGGGAACGGCCGACTGTCTTTTGCTAGTAGCCGACAAGCCTGAATAGTAGCCTGCCGCCCTTCAGGCTTGTCGGCTAGTTCCGTCCTCTGGGTCTGACCGCCGGTGGCACGTCTAAACGCGTGCGAGCTATTAAAATAAATATAAAAGTATGATCATTTGATTCAAAGACACCCGCAAACACACACAGTGACGCACTAGATCTGAACCTTATTTCTATTTCAGCGGGCGGTGCCGACAAAGATTCCTTCACGTTTCTAAACCTGATTTCTTTTCCCAGTGCTGGCGATCTGGGGTCGGAGCAATGAATGGGAACCATTCTCATTCGGAACTCAACGTGACGGAAAGCGACTTCAAGTGAAAATAATGAATAAAACATTGCCATGTGGAACTGCATTTAGTATCGATCAACTCCCTTGAAAATTGACGCAGTTTTGTCAGAAATGACAATTCCTTGTCAATTTTTGCTGGTTGTCCCAGTCACATGCAGAATGCCCTTCGGCAGTTTACCCTTAAAGTTCAAAAACTGGTGAAACATAGGTTTGACCTGGTGGTCATCTCTTCCAAAACTTGATATGTGCTTGCATGTTCAGATACCTTTACTTTGTGTGTGACCCTTGACTTTGATAAGAGCAACTTAAGGGTGGTCTTCGAGCAGATGGACCAACTGTCCTTCAACAAAAAAATCAAACAGAAAAAAAAATGAAATGCGCCTATGCATGGAAAACAAATTAAAATTAGTATGAAAAACATTTACAATCTCCCGTTAAGTCATTACCCTCTCCAAGAAGTAACAACTGAATCCATCAACTTGTCGTTAAGTTGGTTGTAATACCATTTTATTACGAAACTATTATTCTCTTCATAAAAAGCAACTTATTTGAGCGTTAAATTTCAGAATTCCTTCTCTTTTCGATTGCAAGATATAACTTCTTTTGGCTCATGGCAAAGAATAACGCCAAAATAATAAAACGAACGGACCGAGAAGTTCAAACATAGTGTTTAATGTATAATGACAAACCCTGGTATTCCCAATTTTTTTTTTCCTCATTCCCAGCACTTAAGAACCAGAATGCGTGGACTACAAACAAGACAGTCCGGTAATTCAGTCACTTTTGTGTGGAGTTCTACCACACCATTATACATAGAAGAAATTCAAATAATCAAGAACACTTTTTCCCAAATATCATAGTCAGAGAGAGATTTCAGATCTTAAAAATTGTGATAATCAAAAATAGTCTGCCAGGTTCAAAAAACATAAATACCAACTGATTAAATAAAAGAAATGACCCACTCAATTTAATACTCCTTCATTGGTACATTATGTAGCCAAAGTTAAGTGGACCGCTGACACAACCAGAAATTTCATGGTACGCGTGATGGCAGAATTATGCCAACGCTAAGACTCCATCAACACTCGAGCATGTCTCTTTTTCAGTTACTGCAGCATTAGGATTTCACAGGCAAAAGTCAAGAGAAAGGGCCAGCTAAACTTGGTTGCTGCAAACAGATAAAAAGTCTACAGAAGAATAAGCGACCAAGGAACTAGGCTATGAGCAGACTAGAACAGTGGAGACAAACTAATTCTCTTTTAAGAAGGAATAATCAAAGGCATTCCTTGTGCTGATTAAAAGAAAAATGTAGAATCTGCATTTAAAGTTTGGTGTTGTGCTTGAGTACAGCAAACAAGATGATGAGCAAAATATTGAAATAAATGGGGCGGAAAAGGAAATGTGGTAGTCAGGTTCACTCGTGTAACATACTTCAGAGTTTGATCCCCGAACAAAACAAAGTCCAAAATTTAAGTAAGAAAAGAGAAGGGGCATGCACATTAGTAAGTTGGATAGACCTTTACTGCACACTGATGCAATCTTAAAAGATTTCTAGACTTCTAGTGCACACGCAGCTGATATGTTTGCATTGGTGGAAGTGATAGCTGGTATGATGTTCTTCACAACACCCTATAAAAGAGAAAATTGTAAATACCTGCTCCATCACGGTAGGCTGGCAGAGGAAGCAAACTTGGAAAAACAAGATAAAAAGATTTCCTAAAAAAGAGATCAAAATATTACTGGCAACATTTATGAATATGTAAATTTACCAAAAAAATAAAAAAGAAAAAGACACAAAACTAGCTTCTTATACTTCAAGTTTACGTAAGCAAGAGTCTATGTTACTCCTTGAATGACAAAAAGCTCCCCCATCTTGACAGCCTGTGGGATACAGCAATGGATCCAAAATGCATATCAATATTGCGAAGAAACTATTCAGGAATCAAAAATGGTCCACCTTAGCCTAAACCCACTTCCTATGTTCATTCGTGGTCATCTAGATTGAAAGCCTTTCCACCATGAACCTAATAATTCAGAATCATAAGATAACAAAAACAAGCCCCAAATCTCTTGAAGAATGGGAAAGGTTGGTAAATGTGTTGCTTCGCCTCATTTAATTAGGTGAGCATATTCAATACACTGAGCAGCATTTCTAAGAGTTTCTGCAAGTGTGCATAGAGGAAACTTCACTTGAGGAGGGAAGCCAGATGGTACACTGAAAGCACAGTGTCAATCCAAGCATAATAACCCTAGCATGGCCTTAGAAACCTTCAGTCCCACCATCTAGTACAGGTTTCACTGCTAGTTGTTGTGGTTTGTCATGAGAATCATACTCTGAATTCCAAATAACACACACGATATAAAAGAGCTGGCATTCAAGCAGAAAAACAAAAATTTCAGCTTATTTAACTTCAAAGCAAATTATCTACAGATATGAAACTCAGATAATCGACAAAACTAAACAGGGAAAGAATGTATACCAAGAAAACTATAAGCTATAGAATTTATCTTGCTCCGAGCCTCAATGGAATCAATACCAAGCAAAAAAAGAAGGAAAAACGAAAGCCACTAATCATCTCTAAAAGCAGATAAAGCTTTCAATGACTTGGCGATTCTTAAATCCAGATAAAGCCGAGTCCTTTATAAGCAGCTCGCAGCCCAACCCACCGGGCCCCCTACTACCAGTATCTTTACATACTCTTTCAAGATCCTATCCTCTTGCAACTGTAAAAACATATAAAACACGAGTAAACATCGATCGAATAAGTAGCTTGCTCGACGGATGTTCGTTTCAACTATCCAAGAGGGGGTTAAAAGGGCCAGAGGACAAAGTTTGAGCAGACGAGATTCCCCTGACGAAGAAGCAGATTGTTCGGGTCTCTCGATCGGCTCGGTTCAGCCGCTGTGCCTCCCATTGCCAACCCCTCTCCCTCTCGCTTGCTTAAGAATTTGGTGGTCTATCCACCGACCAGCGGCCACTGCTCCACCGCTGATGGGTTAAGCCTGTACGGCTGTGCCCGTTAGGCTCTGTTTTTTTCTTTTTTTGTTCTGCGTTTTTAAATATGAGCTATGTTCTCATTTTTATTTTTATTTTTACTCTTCACGTAATCCATATTTCTGGCTCTGCCAAGGCAAATTGTTTTGTGAAAATCAATTGGTACCATTTGACAAGCAAATTTTGTTAATTACAATTTGTTCCAAGGCAATCACATTTGATTCAATTGCATAATTCACCCACGTCTCTGGAGACCAACCACCAGCCCTTACTTAGAATTTGTTCTCCTGTAACTAATGGCCATTATGTTTGTAAAATAGCAAAACCCTTCATGATTCTCATCTCCCCATGAACATGATCTTTTCCTTTATTCTGTTACAAAAAACAAAACAAAAATTCATTGCATGTGTGTTGCTATACAATCAATCAATCCTGAGCTGGTGGATGGCCTCACGCTTTAAAAATAGTGCATAGAGCAGCTCGTTCCACGAATCTGGGACACCAGGCAAGCACCAGTGGCTGCAGTCTTGCCTGCGCAAAGGGGCGGGCTTGGAAAGATAGTATACAGATGCATGTCCGTCTTTTCTTCGTGCAGACATTCCTGTTATGTTTAGCAGGTAAACTTTCACGAGCTTGTTCAAGTAAGCTGAGAACACATCGGATGCAATTTTGAGCTTGTCCGATGTTTCCGATTGCGCCAACGATGCCTCCCCCGGCTCCATTATTGGCAATGTCTCCAAGTGACAGCCCCCACCAGTCCTCCAACTTCCACCTCTGTGATGGAGCAATAAATGAGATCTTCCTCATACAACATATATAAAGCACAATAAGAACTACAAGCACGTAGCAACAATTGGAATTAGTTGAACTACACATGACGAGAGAGCACAGCATAACATGATTATCCAAAGTTCCAAATATAGCATAATTCTTGTGCAAAAATGTTCACTTTGGGACCTTAACATAATGTAAGAAAAAACATATAAGTCAAAAGGGACACAAAAATTGCTTAAGTAGCATCAATTAACAACCCTCTCCTAGTAGTCCAAGGTGATTGTCAAAGACTAATTGATAGAAAATTGTTATGCTGAAAAGCAGAAATAGTGAGAACAACTTCAAACAGACCTGAAATGCACCGGGGCAAATGAGCGAAAGTAGACTTGGGTCTTGCTTATATCCACTTTATTTTCTATCCACTGCATCAGAGTCTCCATGGACCTTCGATATGCCTGTTCTACCCTCATATCCAATCTCACCTGTGCTCCTTCTTCAAAGTAAGAGCCCCTGGACCGGACACAAAGATTAAGGTTAATCCTATGATACGCAACATAAATCAAATCATAGCCTAGTTGAAGCTCATGCATATAATACACTAATGGGATTAAGATCAGGTCAATTTACTCTCTTGTAGTTTTCTCATTATTCCACCAGTGCCCTGTGTTGAGGACAAGGATATCAGAATCCGCCCATTTGACAGAGTTCCAATCCATCTGATCCACCTTAATGGTTAATTTGACATTTTTTGGAGACCCAGTAGGAGAGCGCCCCTGTAGCACAAGAAATGGAGACCTGTAGTATTCAATAGTGCAATTATAATACTCGAACTTGAATGCCAAGAATCCCTTATGCTTTGTAATTGGACTTCCATTCACTTCATAAATCGAATGCTTGTCAGGAATTGCTGAAGATAGAATGCACAAGAGGGACTCCCATTGATTTCTTCCAATTGAGTCTCCAGCAAATACTAGCCTTTTGTGTCTCAGTTTCTCCAACATCAGTCTCGCATCAAATCTGTTTAACATTAATAATCACCAAAAAAATAAAAAATTAAAAAGGGAAACCCCTGTATTCTGCATTGATATCGATATTAAATAAAAAAATACAGGGAAATTATATCTAAACCACAACAAGTCAATGCTGACTGAATACCACGTATCTTGAACATGCAGATACCACAATCGTAAGTTTGTGTCAATTAATGTCATTTATCAATTTAATTTTTTCCCTGTGGCCGTTGGTTTTTACCTAGATTTCCTTGATAAAATTGCCAAGCAAAATCAAGGCTTGATTGGCGGAAGTGATGGAAATTTGTACTAATGCAAAAAAAGTCATTTGTCTGAAGCCCTCTTTTATCTCTATCCCAAGTTCACGGGTAAGGCTCAACAGCCAAATGAAAGGACAAAAATAAATTGCAACAAAACAGGGAAGAGCAAACTTGGAATCAAAAAGGTAGAAATAGACAAAATTTCTTATTAACAGACACTAATATTTCCAACTAGTATCAGAAAATTATACGTAAGACTAATACGAGCAGAAAAATTCAATCTCGCTTGAGTGGTTCTGTTCTATACTTATTGTACATGTTTGAAACAAACAAATATTCTTGTGTCGCACTTTCTCAGCAACCAAACAGTACCCAAAAGAGACATTGATGACAAAGAAAAAGTAAAAAGAACCTGGGCAAGTTGCAATGTTTGGGTTGCCATCTCCATTTGGTGTAGAAAAATCAGGCCTGCCATTCTCAGTGCACCTAAACCCACCATCCAAAAAGCTGCAATCTTTAGACTGATACAGCGGATAACTCTCATCCCATACCCAATCCCCATCAAACACATCACATTCCCCACCCTCTTCTGTCAAGAAATCGACCTTTTTAATCTGACTGGGCCCATTAAACTGCAACCACATGAACCTCTCAGATTTACCCTGATACCTATAACCTCTACCAAGAATAGACCTGTAATTAAAGTACATGATGCAGCAAATGACACAAACTATAACGAAAAAGAATCCCAAAACCCCCAGAGATGGCTCAAAGAGCCTCAAGCGCTTGAATTTCTTAAAGATTTCAAAGAATCGCATGGTTTCATGCTCTTGATGACCTGGATTCTTAGACACTTGGGTTAAAGACAGAGTCTTTGAATCTGGGTATGGTTGAACCGGCATTAATAGTGATGAGAAAGTTCAGATATAGAAATCAAGAGAGATAATAGTACAGGAAAGAAAATAGAGTGCGGTGCGCAAGCGGAAACAACATTAATGGCAAACAGAAACTAAACAACCATAGCCAATCCCGTTTGGGTTGATTAAATCCACCTTCTTTCCTTGTCATGTCAGTTTTATTACGCAACTAATGGAGAAAAAATGGGGGGCAAAGAGAGATAGAGAGAGAACAAGAATGATGGGTGCCAATTGCCGAGCAAGCAAAGGTAGAATCATAGCAAAGAGTTGTAAACACTTTCCTTTTTGACACCCTTTTTCTCTTATTGCTTTATTATTTCCCAAAGAGAGATATTAGAGAAAAATAGCAGAACCGTTTGCTAGTTTCTGACTCACTGAGAAATGGGGTGGGAGGGGGGGGGCGGGGGGCGCTTTCAGTTTTGAAACAAAACACAGGGACACAGAGAGGTTCGGGAGTGGGACGCTCAATGCAAATAGGGAACCGCGGGCTGGTTGCTGTCTTAAATACGGGTAACGGGTAGGCAATACTTACTTTATCCACTCGTTTTCAGGGGCTGGTGCGAATCCTGATGATGCATGCTGTAAGTTTGAGGTTTTATTACTGGGCCGCCATCTTCACGCTACATGAGGGAGAGTTGTTTTCGTTCTGAATGAGTTGATAATCAGGGCGATTGCCTGGCTCCCCAAATCAAATCAAGGTGAATTGGTTGGTAATTACGAAAAAGCCATTGCCGAATCGAATTGGCAAAAATGGAATTCTTTCTTTTCGAATTTTTTTCAAAATCGCTACACCATAAAAAGAAATGAAAAATGAAAAAAGAAGAGGGATTAAACTTGTATTTTCCAGTTAATAAGCGAGTTAATCCATCGTTCTCTCCGTCGGTTTTAGCATAAATGATTTACATTTGATGATATTGAACTTGAAGTGATCGACTAAATACGTTATATACCATGACATTTGATCATGATATCTGAAAAACATGTCAACCAAAAATTTAATAGCTTTGTTTAAAAAAAAAAATAATCATAAAAAAAAAAAAGATTTAACAGCTTAATGGGATCCGTACCAAATCAATGAAAGCGATAAAAAAAAAAATTACGACGCAAATGACAATGATCGGTCTTTTATTCTTTTAAACACAGAAAAAACAAAAAGGTATATATTATACAGAAATTTATCTTTTATCTCTATAAGTCTAAGTTGAAATTAATTATTAACATATTGATTTGATTATTTTTATTAAAAAACTTATCACTTGAATAATAACAATTTTAAATTAAATTGTTTTGTTTATATGTGACGTATGAAATGTAACATTCAACGATAACATCATTATGATTTTTGTTGATATTTTTTGAAATCAAGGGGATGCTATTGAAAGAATTAGCTAATGTGCATAAAGAGAGGTCGAATTGTCGTTGAGTTTCCACTTAGGGTCGTAAATAACGACGATTGACCCGAAAATGATTTTACAGACATCTATACCTTAATCTATTGAATTAGATGATCGTATGTATGGTTGCTTGCTTGCACGATTGCACTACGAGTTTTTTTTTATTATTATAATAATCTTACTAGTAAAAACGAAGGATGGGCCAAAAAACTAAGGTTCATTAAGGTGCGTTAATCATGTCAGCCTCAGCACATCAAATGTGTACGCCAGAACGTCGGGTCTATATCACTTCCACGCATTGCTTCCCCGTCCTTCGGCAACAATTCTGATTTTGTTGTCATGGGACCCCGAAAAGAGCAAACAAATGATCCACAATTGAGAGCTTTACCCATTCGTGCATTTGGCACACTGGCACCGGTCCTTATTCTTTCAGCGCATGAAAGTTCCCAACACTTAGCAGATAAAAAAAAAAAAAATCCCTCTGGTGAACAATGTCGGCCCATCAATTAGTTTTAGCCTGCTAAGGAAATGTTTACCCCAAAAGCTTTTATGGAGATAAACTCAACTTGGTTCATGCCTGGCCAGAACAACTGGCAAGCATTCATTTATTATATTCCTATTTATGTAGATATGGTTCCAAAGGGGGAGAGGGAGAAGAAACAATTTACACGCTTGCATTTTTACAATGGCATACTGAAAAAGAAAATTTTGGAAAACATTAAATGCTTTTGACAAAAGATAATTATTCAATTTGACATTGGTTCGTCCATCCATCACCAAAAATTTGGTAAGTAATAAGGCAAGGAATCTGAACCAGGGAAAGAATTGCTCGAGATCTTGGCTTTCTTTCTTTTCCTTCTGGGATTCTAAACCTTTTTACAACCCCGCTGAACCTTTTTCCTTTTTGGCTATATAAGGAGTTCGATGCATAGAGACGATCAATGTAAATATATTGCAAATGCATGTCTACGTTGCACAATCATGACACCATCGTACCCTTAGTTTACAATGTTAAATTTAAAATTTGAACTTTTATAAAATGATCCTACTTCGAGTATTCTTAATAAGATGGGAATATAGTTTTCTTTTTTTTTTTTCTAATGAAACTTAATGGAAATATATCATGGACCAAGAAATGACGATCGTCACATATCTTGGAAAGAACTTGGGGGAGTGGACAACATAGCCTCCCTGCGATCTCCTAATTTATATGTTGCACTTGTGAGATATCCCAGAAATGAAGTAGCACTAATCCCAACTGCTGAGTCTCGAGATCAAAACAGACAAGAAAAATTATAATTATCCTCGTGAACATCTACAAACTCCTTGGTGTGTAATTGTTTAAATTCGCCAGCATTGGCCAGACCACTTTGCTCGTGCACCGAAGGTAACCCGAAACGAGAATGCATACTCCATAAATGTTCAGGAAAGCATGGAAGACTTGCATGAATATAGCAGTAAAGAGAGCCCTTGCTCAAGCAAACACTTACTAATCGAATTCCCGGAGCAAGCTTGCTTGGAATGAGCATGCAAAAAATAGTCAACTATAAAACTTTTAAGTCTCTACATCAACCACAAGCAAGCACAAACAGGAAAACTCATCACAAGCAACCAAACATGTAGATATCTCATCTTCAACCATAGTCAATTACAGATTGAAAATATTCTGTCTTTAATGGAAAAGAAGGAGCATGTGCCACTGGAGGCATTAGAATGAGAAACTGGAAGATTAGTGCATCCCAACTTGTAAAAAAGAACCACTCTATCAGACCCTTGAAATCCCCAAAATGTATATTTTCTGAATCACCGAAAATCAAATCCCCAAAATGTATATATTGATCCCTCAAGGGTCCTCAGGACCATACATCATTTGCCTCAGAAGATCCTTGCGCTCATCAACAGGGGAACCAAAAAGTGCCCTCACCCTAGCAGGATCTGAAGTGAGAAAGCTGTAGGCTTTATAGCATAAGTGTTGTTTGACTCCCATCCTCACCAGTTCTGCAAAAACTTCTGCCTCCGAGTGGACATGTTGTGTACTCTCTCGATAATCACATTTCCCTCCCTGATCACCTCTGCAACATTACGAATTGATTCTGCAATGCTTCCCAATTCTCTCTCCCATGTGCAGACTTTCTTTTTCTTGCCTTCTTCAGATGTTGCAGCAGAATCATCACATTCTGTCTGGTAATACACATGGGCCATGTACATGGCATATACTGCATAACAGAGAACTTGAACTGCAGCCATTCGTCGCTTTTGATCCCAAAGTTCCCACCAATCTTCTTCACCATTATCTTCTCTACCATTTTTTCTGTTCATCTACAATGCATTGCCTAGTGTTAACTTGGCTTTTGCACAAGGATTTCAAAGTTAATAGAGTTATAAGATGAAGATAACTCGTTCAAAATTAATGGTACATTAAAATTTTCCATTACGAGAACGAATTACTTCTTTGATTCCCTTAGGTTTTTCTCTATCCACCTTACATTAATGTCTATCAAAATTCGATTGCAATTGAAGCACAGCATTGCAAATAAATCAAATAGTATGAAAACAACAGCAACCATTTTAAATACTCCACACAGCAATCCTCGAAAGCAAACTCAAATCAGATCCACTCCAACACCAACACGACACCAACTTTGAAGAGATTATTCACGGAAAATCAGTCAATAAGCATAAAGAAGAAAAAAAATCTTCAAAAACCTAAAACACCCAAAAACTAATATGGCATGTAATTGCTAGGACGTACATATTTTAAGCAGTGCAATATCAAACAAAAAAAAAAAGAATAAAAAGAACTTCAGAAAACGAACCTGGGGGAAAAATATTATAATGAGTCTTGACTTGGGGATTTGTCTCTGAGAAGAGCTGATTGTTGTTGTTGTTGTTGCTGCTGTTGGTGTTGGGCTTTAAGAAGAAATGGCTTGAATCCGATCTCCAAAGTCAAATACCCAAAAGCTAAGGCACCGATCACAACTATGCCTGACCTTATTGCGTTCAGCTTTGTCTGTGGGTTCATTCTTGTTTCCTCCTCCTCCTGTGCCTTTGCTCTCTCCTCCTCATGACCCAAAAAAAAAAAATCGAAGCTTTTTGAACCCCGTTTGGCTCTCCTTTTCCTCCTGCTAAAATAAAAAATAAAATTTCTTTTTCTCAAAACAAATTAAGGAGAGAGAGAGAGAGAGAGAGAGAGAGAGAGAGAGAGAATATGGCATATTTTGGCTTGGGCTTACGTGGATCCGGTCACCAAGATCAACGGCTGTTAGATTAAGAAAGACACGTACTCTTCATCAACATATAGAGACACACTTCCAAAGACACGCGTCCACGGATAGAACCCAAAACGAGAACACTAACTCAGCTCGAATCCAGTTAGCTGTTGGAGCCAACTGAACTTCAAACTAATCAAAGCCGTCCATCTCGTTGACTTTTCTTACTTGTTTTTCTCTCTCTCTCCTTATCTGGGTATGCTGGATTCTATCCACGTCCTTCAGTTTTTGGGTTTTTGGTAATGAATCTAGCTGGATTCTGGCAATTTGTATTGAATTTATGCCCAAAATTGAGACTTTCCTCTGAAAAGTTTGGCTTTTCTTTTCTTTGTCCACCCATTTGGTATTTCAGTGTAAGACAGTGTGTTGGTTTGCTGGTGTTAATTAAGCATGGCGTGAATAGCGCCTTGGATTCAACTGTTCCCAGAAGGTAACAGTTCTTGATAAGATGCATTGGAGGAGGAGGAGATTACAGTTGCCAATACAGAACGCAAGGGGCTAAGTATGTGAGTGGTGCTAATTTAGAAGCTGATACAATTAATATTTTGAGGGCTATTACCCCTAAACTTGACCCAACTAAATGCAAGGGCCAGACAGGTATAAAGTGAAAATTGCTGTGAACCCACTTTTTTTTTTTTTTTTCACTTTCTGATGGGATTTTGACCATGTGCTAAGTTGAAGATGGAATTTTTTGTCGTTTTAAGTGTTTCATTTCTATTTTTAATCTTTCAAATCTGTTTTAACAGGGAAAATAGCTGTTATTGGCGGGTGTCAGGAGTATACTGCGGCTCCTTATTTTCCTGCAATTTCAGCTCCGAAAATTGTTAGTTTTCTCTTTTCATTACTCTTGAATTCATTGTTTTTCAGTCTGTAAGAAAGTTTGTTTCCTATCTGCTGTAAGAAAGTTCATATTTTTCTTTTCGAGTTACTGATGGGTAACTACATTTTTGTTTGAGGTTGAGTCGATTGCTTTCTTTGCTTTTCAGGGTGCAGATTTGTCCCATGTATTTTGCACAGAAGACGCTGTTCCCGTAATCAAAAGTTATAGTCCTGAGCTCATTGTCCACCCTGTTTTTGGAAGAATCATATAATGTTGGGTAATTCTGCTTTTTGTTTCTTTTTTAACCTTTTAATGAGTAGTTTGCTTATTGCTTTGAGCATAATCCTGGCTTCTGAGCAGAACAGTTATCTTGCAGAAATAATGTGCCTCTAGGGATGAGAAGAAAAAGTTTGTGGCACAAAATGTTGTTGCTGAGGTTGATAAGTGGATGGAGCGATTTGATTGTCTTGTTGTTGGCCCTGGCCTTGGAAGGGACCCATCTCTTCTGGTACTTTTTTTCTGCTCTAATTTGGAAGCCACTGGTTAGATTCAGTTTGGAATTCACAGCCTAAAGTACGGAGCTTTTAAAGTTCCTTTTATCTAATTAGAGTCTCATGTGAACATGGTTATGATATAAGTCAATGAGTTGTCTAGGCCCCTAGTTTCATTAGCAGTGTTGTAAAGCATGTTCATCTCCTGCTGTTTCAAGTTTCACAGAGCTAGAATCTCTGACTTTCCCTCCTGTATTAAGTTTCTTAGAGGTTCCTGTGCTGTGAATGCCTGATGCAGGCGTTTCGGTTTTCAGTTCTATGATTCATTATTACTGCTATTGTCCTTTATCTTCTATCTAATGTGCCCATGTCTGCAATAACACTACTCGTTTGGCCCATAAACAGGACTGTGTGAATGAGATAATGAAGGCAGCAAGGCAATCAAAAGTTCCAATTGTCATAGATGGGTAAATAATCAGTAATTTAAGATATGTGCTTGATTCTATTGTTTATCTTCATGCTTTACAGATATGCATTTGCTCTCTGTTTTCATGTTGATGAAATTAATATTTTCTACAATGTACTCTTCCTTGTGACAAACATTCTTGATCTTGTTAGTGGGTATCTATAAGCCGTGCTAACCCTAAATGTGAATGAGTACAAGCGACTGGTGCAGAAAGTTCTAAGTTGTGAAGTGACGAATCAAGATGCTCATGGCCAATTACTGTCTCTTGCCAAGCGGTGAAGTTCTCTTGGAATTTCTTGTTATATATCTCTTATCTCGCAATGCATGTCTGTTTTCAAGCTCCATATTTTCTATCATTGTTGAAACTGGTCATGTAGAGTCTGTTGGATGGACAACTAGGTTCTAGATTAGTCTTCATGGCCATCATTTCTTGGGCAAATTTCATATAAATGAACCCCAGTTATTTGTGTTTGTATGTCCCATTTTCCCATTTCATTCCTTTAGTCTAGTGCCACTAATACGAGAGGATACTGTTATGTCAATGGCTATGTTCAAATCCTCATATTATAATTTAAACTTGGTGCAGATTTATTAGGGTTGCTATGATTGAGTTTCTCTTATCTTTGTGGAAGTTCCTGATGTGTATCATCTAATTGATCAGGATTGGAGGTGTAACCATCTTATTACACAAAGGAAAATCTGGCCTGATCAGTGATGGTGAGATAGGTATGGAATAACTACATTTTCTAGTCTTGTAAGATAAGCATGTAATGTGCACTTTGTTATCTATAAATTTATAAGCTCTATCCCTTGACTCCATTGTTTTAGATCCTAATGCGGCAATACCTGGTAAGATATCACCAGTGTACTTATTGGTCAAACTTGGTGTCTCAGTCACCATGTTAGTCATCCCTTGGAAAGACCAATCTGAATGCCTGGATAATTAGTTTAATGGGTCTTCTGAATTGAAATTTCATTTGTGAAGAAAAGCAATACTTACTCATGAATGTGTTCATGCCACAGCTTGCCTTATATACCTTGCACACAGTCTAATTGAACAAGTTTGATCTCCCCATGCCTTCATCACTGCTTGATGTGCTGTTGAAGTACTGGCATTTTCTTTTATGACAAATGAGTGTAATATTAACTGTTGTTAATTGGTGCAGTAAAATTAGTGAGGATCTACAGTTTCCACTTCCATTTAACCTTGTACCATTTTAGGTATCTGCATGTAGATTTCATATGGAACACCATTCTCTTTGATCAATGTGTTAGGCAGTTCACTAACCATAATGTATCCTTTTCAATGGTTCCAGTGTTGCGGTGTTTTTGTCTTGGGCACATCAACATATCTTGGCCACTGAAGGAATCTGAATATCAGGTTACGATACTCATTGCCTATACCGGCCCCCAAAGAGAATTTGAATGTAATATTATGTTATTCCCTCCCATAAATCCGACAGTATCTTCAGCACATTTGTGTTTGACACTTCCACCTTTGATTTGTAATTTTCACAGTCAAATAAATCCAAAAGTGTTGGGGTGCATTGCTGCTTCTGCTTTATTGAGGAAGGCCGCATCACCTGCTTTTTGATAATAGGAAAAGGTCAACTCTTACAAGTCATAATATTATTGAGTGCTTGGGAAGCAGGAAGTGGCTTTTATTCAATGATGATTTTCCAGTGGCTCCATGGGAGAGAATAAAATCTTAAATGATTTTTTCTTTTCGCAGTTTGGAGAATATTTGTCCGGCCTGTTGATACCATTGATATGAGTGAGAATCCCAACCAAATGAGCTTTCTCAAAGTGACTTACCGCAAACCGGCTGCCTTTTAACCTCTTTTATTTTATGCTTCCAAGATCTGCACCTTGTTACATACAGCAAGCTTTTAAATTTAAAGGTGAATTTGGGTGCTAATAATAACTCAGTAGTCCCAGGGCACGGGACGACGGGTTGTTCGTTTTGGGGACACTTTTTAGCGAGACCTGTGAAGCATGAACCCCCAAGTATATTAAATCTCTCGCATAAACGGACAAGACACCAACAAGGATCGCTGGCAATTTAGGTGGTCATGCAACATTGATTGCTTACAAGAATAGCAGATACATACCTAAATAATAAGCATCTCCAAGTCTTGTATTGATTTCCATGCTGCGAAAAATTTGATCAAAGCATCCATGCCCAATAAGCATAGGAATAAGCCAGCGCGGCAGTTCTTAAATTTCAACCAGTTAGACAATAAGTAGCCCAAAAGAAGTGCAGACCTTCAATAATTTACATATAAGAATATGCCACTGTTCATCTGATTATCTGGAACACCTCCAGACAAGCTTATGCTACCAACAAAAGAGTAAAGCCAACTTTCTGAAAAGACCAAGAGCTGCAACCGTTCTTAGTACTTTTACCTATGGCTTCGAGAAAGGCTGATCAGGAATCTGAGGGGGGTTGCTGTTCTTGTTGTGGCCAAATTGGCTGCGCGACACAAGGACGAGGCTGTTGGCCATACAAAGATTGTTCAGCAACAGGCATACCTAAGCTCATCCCTGGAGCAGTTATCTGTGGTGGAGCAAGCTGAGGTGGCATGTAACAGTAGGGAATAGAGTCCAATGGACCTCCAACTGGAAGACTTCCTCTCGGGGTAGATGCTAGCACCTCATCTTTCAAATCCTCTCTTGGGACAACATCAACCAGAAAATCAAAAATATCAGTCCTTGTAATCGCAGCAGCAATGTCATTCTTTTGAAGCGTCCTCCTTTTGTTCTCCTCAGTGTGATTCCAGGAACGCAATGTTAGTTCAAGAATGAACATCTCACAAGCCCTTGCAAATACCACAGGAGCTTCAGCAGATATCATCCTTACATCTTCATCTGCCTTCATGATCTTCTTAATCCTAGCCAATGGCAGACTGTGGTTCTTAAAGTCAGTAGTCTGCTCTATATCTTGATATTGATTTGCCCAAAAGTTCTGGAGTTGTTGCAGCAACTGCTGTTGCTGTTGCTGGTGAATATGCTGGTAAGCAAGGTGGTGTTGACCAAGCTGAGCTGAAGATGCAGGAAGACTAGCTGGCTGAGTAGGTGACTGCAGTGATCCAGTGGAAGATCCCATCATCTGGGTTGGTGGGTATGGAGAAATCCCATATGGCAATGGAGTTGTGGTTCCAACCGCACCTACTGTTGAAGGTTGGCTATTCCCTGGGTGATCCATGCTAATATCGGCTGGCTAGCAAGAAGTACTCTGGACCACTGATGCTGCGGCACCATAAAGACAAGAATTCAAACACACGCGTACATCAGCAGGTAGACCATCCAAACAAAGAAGAATGTAAGCATCATTAATTGTCACAAATGAAACCGAATGTCCATAAAGTAAGCAGGCAGAGTCCTTCAATCCGCCACTTGTTTAAGCAATTGTCATTCGATTGCCTCTGAAACTGAATTTCAGACATTACACTACTAGCTACCTATAACTCAAAGTCCTTGAATAACTCAGCAGGAATCAAGTATCTAGAAACCACCTCTTAACAACGAAAATGAAAATTTGAAGTCTTCAACGGAAGCAGAACAACGAACAAAAATATAATATTTAGTTTCTAAATTCACCAGCATCATCACAAACCAGCATGCGCAACCCAATAAACACAATATAAGACAGCTCAAACACCGGACGATCCCACCCACAAAAATTCTACACAAACAAGCACGAAAAAAAGCCCCAAAAACACACACACACACACACACACACAAACAAAACAATATCAAGTGTAGAAATCAATCAAAATATTAAAAAAGAAAAAAAAAATAGAAGGGAAAGTAGGTTACCCGTCCCGTTCTCGTTTCTTAGTTAACTTTCTTGATCCTGACCGAATCCTAAAACCCTAGAGAGAGGAAACCCAATTAAAAAATAAATGAGAGAGAAAAAAAAAACGAGAGAGAGAGAGAGAGAGAGAAAACTGAGTGAAATTAAAGTTGGATTAACGTCGCAATCTGTCTTCAATATGATGTAATTTTAAAGCCCTTTTTTTTGTTGTTTTCTGACGATTTTACCCTTCCAATTAAATATGATTTTGGCCCATACAAGTAAATCGTGCTAATCGGCCTTTAACTGTTGAAATCAGTTAAAATAAGAAGAAGGAAAGAGACAAGGAGCATTTGACTACCAATAATAATAATAATAATAATATTATTATTATTATTAATTTCATTTCATTTCTCAAACGCTCTCCTTGGCTTGTTAGTTGACTTGAGAAGTTGGGTTGTTAAACTGACTAAGGGAGAGCCAAGTTACGGATATGTGCTTTTATCCGAGGCCACAAAAAAAATTGGTTTACAGATCAATAATAAGTGGCAAATGTTTTAGGGAGTTGCTTCATTAAAAACCTTACGAGGTATAGGAGCTGCCAATGCAACGGTTTTGAATGCGCAAAGTCATGTGATTAGTTGGTTGGATGCGCAAAGTCACGAATACCGAAGGGAGTTTTTTAAGTGATCAAAAGAGATTTTGACGGGAAAAACTCTTGGGGAGAATTATATGAAGTTGAGAGTTGGTGAAGGTTGAAAACTTGGGAGGAATCAAAGTCAGTCATAAAAATATTGAGCTAATTGGGTAATTAATCTCGATAACAAATTGTACGGGATACCCAACTCATTGCATATAAAGTATTTTGCTAGTGAATCCGTTGTGCTGTTTTGTATTTGCTTTATGAGGTTAGATAAACGAAGCGATCTTGCTCCTTTGGGGCAAAGGAATGTGAATCTGGGAAGGAAGAAGAGCAACCATGCTCTCACGAAACGATTGATAAAAAAAAAAAAAAAAAAAAAAAACACAACAAGACCTTGCGTTGCGTCAAACGAGCTTCTTATTAACATAGAAAACACAGTTGTACACAGGTGAGCAACCAGAGGTGCTCCTCGAACAACTCTACCTACAAAGAAGCTCCAGCACTCCTTTACACAACCGCACACTCCAACTCGTCTATTCTAACCCTGGGTCATACTCACATGGGCCGCATGCCGAAGTTACGTTGACAGAAATTACCGTCTTCGCTTTCATCAAATTACAAAGATAGCTGCGTGCGAAGGATCCTTTCACTTTGTGGTTGCAAGAACTGTCGGCACTTCCACCTTCGCACCCAAATTTACGATTAGAACAAAATTATGAGCACGGGGGAAATGTCGGTGGACGAAATAAATTAGTTACCTTAAACGTGGCACCCCAGATCTCTTCCTCATTAGCGGGAACTGCAGTGATCTTGCTTTTGGGATTCTCGAAGCTTCTCAGTTCCCCAATTGCCGTGGAGAAAAAGCACCCTGTAAAAATCAAATGGGGTCAATTAATAAAATTTCCCGTCTCAGCGTAACGTTGTCCTTGTTTCTAGATACTGAAATTAATTGCACCCAACCGATTGCTTGCAAATCCTGCATTGGGTGACTAATGACTATCATTTTGCGCGGTTCTGTTCTCATCTATGGCAAGCAAGCAGAGTAGTTGGACCACAACTCAAGTATCAAAATGTAGAAATTTTGGCATCCCAACCTTGGGGGAAAGAAGCAAGCGACTTGCCACAGGCTCCTTTAAGCAAATCAGCATTATCAGCAAAAGATACATATCCATCAGCAGTTATTCCCCAATAGAGAGGAACCTTCCCAAATTGATCCTGCCACGGTATATATCAACATTTTAGTTGGACAACAACCAAAATGTACAAAGCTTCACTAATGCATTTGGTAGGCAATACGACTTACAGAAGCCACGAACAAGGTGGAAGTAGAGCTATCGAAGACAATGAAAGCAAAGCTCCCGCTCAGATGACCGACAACATGGCTCGGAGGGTATGGTGCACGGTCACGAAGAGCCTTATAGGCCTCGATGACCAAAACCACCTCATTTACAGACTTGGCAAGGCCATATTGCTGCCTAAGACTTCCCAGGTTGTCCAGGGCTCCCTCAAACAAGCAGAAGATCTCATCTTTAACTGCAAATGACCTGTCATTTTTCAAACCAGAAAAGGCTAGGATGAATAAAAGACACGTTCACAATATCCACTAAGATGGCATACATCCAACCCACCCACAATCCCTGGCGCCCCACCAAACCCAACCCCGCTTCAAATAAATAAATAAATAAAAGGGCACATTAAATGCATTTATTCGATACTTTCATTTTCAAGTCCCATCAACTGCAAGGCATAAATCCGCTTAAGGGGCATTTTCATAACGAATAGAACAATGCATAGTCGGGAAAGATTGCAAGACCCAAGTTTGTCCCACTTAAAATCATAATATTTTTGCTTCATATAATTCCATCCCATCGTCTGTGAACCAACCCGCCATTCAAGGTTGGCGCACCCAGTTCGGTCCTTCTCAACGGACCAGTAGCTTTATCGCCACCATATTATGCCCCCTCGCTATTCTACCCCTCTCTACAGATAAATATTACTTTTCTCGTAAAAAGAACCAAAACCGCTTGAGCTCTATCATAAAAGATAGAAGCATATATCGTTTAAAGCTCAACATTTTCATAATATTGTCTAATATTTGTTTAAAATATGATTTCTTTCCCTAATAAATTTTTGCTAGCCAGTAAAATAGTGAAGGATACCTCTCAACCGCCAAGAAATGTCCAAGCTTTCCTCGCATAGTGGCAAAACCAAGTATATATTATTATGCTTTTAGTTTACATCAGTATTCTCAAGAATGTTATTTTACAATCGCACGAAAAGGAATCCAACAGCTCGCAATGTTCAAGCGTGAGGATCGACCAATATCATCAACTTGACAATCTTAATCTTATAACATAATTCACCTTGTTAATTCAATATTAGGCCCATGTCACATCGGATGATGCATTCATCGGCCTCGCTCACCAATGTGTGGGGTCGGTGAAAGTTCAGGCCACTTCGTCCCAACAACACCCACAAAACGACAAAAGTTGCCTATAAATAAGATCTAACCGTACACCCACCCACCCAAAAAAAAAAAAGGAAGAAAATAAAGATCTGACGGCCCGTTTGAAGGCGAGCCACAGTTGCTGTCTAGATATTTCCGCACCTTGTAGTGGATCCAGTTGGAGAAATTAGCCTCCCAATATATTACAGTGAAAAATAAAATAAAGTTTTAAAATTTACATATAAAATAAAAATTTAGTTCTATTTAACATCCATATTATTATTTCCAAGTGCCTATATCAACCAAACCTGTTCTCCAATTTATACCATTCGAACTAAATAGACTACTTTAATATAAATATATGAAAATAAATATTGATAAACTGAATTTGAAAATTTTGAATAAATGATGAGATGAAGAATAATATGTCAATAAATGGACTATTCTCATAGTCGGGCACCCAAAAATCAAATAGATCTGAAGAATTTTCAGATTTATAACCACATATTCTAATGGCTTTTCTACTTATGCTTAAATAATAATAATAATAATAATAATAAATCTATCCATAAAGTAATTAAAAAGTACTATTATTCTCATAAATAAATCTAAAAATAAAAATTATACCATCCTTGTATAAATCGCTTGATTTCAAGTACACTAAGAGTAAGTTTGGATTATATAAAATAAGTTTTTCATAAGCATAAAATTCGTGCATTCGTATGCAAGACTGATGCCTTGGCATCTGTCGACTCTTGTGAGTCGGGTCCTGCAAGGTAAAGAAGTGCAATTCGTTGATTTCGTTCAATTTATTGAATTTTGAAGGTTGTTTTTGTACTCATTTGTACACAAGAAAAAATAATAATAAAAATAATATATATATATATATATATATATTATTAATACCAAAGCGTCAAAATGAAACATGCTGATGTTATGAAAAGCAGAATTAATTTTATAAAAAGAAATTAAATACTTGAAAACCTCAAATAATTTGTTAATATTAACAATAATATAGTAATATAGTAAATATTAGTATATTATAATTAAAAAAATTAAGATTTTATATTATATTATTAATATTTTGTATCATATAAAAACAACAAATTCAGCACATTTAATATTTATATAATTTTTACAAAAATTTTAAGTTCATGATATTATAGTTTTAAAAGATTAAAAAAATAACAAATTAATTTCTGAAGAAACGATCATGATAATTGAGTCCAAATTTTTTCTCATCAAACGAACCGCAGGTATCTGAGCCGTCCGATCACGGATTCCAATCCTATCGCAACAGAGAGGTTTCCGGTCACACTGATACTCATTAACTACCGTTTTCAGGAAGGTAACTGATGTAATCTAAACCTCCGCAGGCCAAGGGGAAGAAGACGCGTGGCGGGGACGGTTATATAGAGTTTTTAACTTTTACCTGGGCAGCAGCAATGACTCGTTCTGGTGAGTGTACGCCAGCTGCGCGTCGTCCCCCACCTGCAGGGAAACCGCAGAGGTGTTGGTGTTGAGAAACCGCTTCATCAACGCGTCGGCGGTGATCTTCGGCGAGGGCGTTCTGCATCCCGCCGCGACGAGCTCCTCCGGTGGAGACATGATCCCGCTGCTGAATACTCCCAACATCTCTAACGCTCAAAATGTATTTGAAAAAAAAAAAAGAAGAAATAAATCACAAAATAGAGAAAAACGAAAAGAAATCGATCGATGACCGGAAAGTTCACGGAGATCGGAAATGAGAGCCGTATAACTGGGATGGCGTTTCACTTTATAGAAAAATCAGGAGGGTACTATCGTCATTTTGCATACCTTTTCACTGTATTTTATATTCTTTATTCGGCTTGCTATATTTTTCACTCGGTCATCTGATAAGGATAAATGAAACATCGGAGCAGAAATAATAATAATAATAATAATAAATAAAAGAAGCATGTGGACGGAAGGTTGGGCCCCACTGGCGGGCGGTGATTCTGGAGTTTACAAATCCAAACCCACGGACAGCGACTAGAGGACGTGGAGAGAGATTGAGAGCACGAGGTGGAGGGATGGGACCCACTGAAGAGGAAATCCGGTACATGATTGTGATCGTATGTGTGCATAGGACGGTTTAGATCAAGCGTCGAGCGGCCTCCTGATGATATTTTGGTGTGGAAGTTAATTGAACTGGCACCGTCGGATTGTTTGAGGCCATGGACAATGTGGTGCTGGCGGTTGTGGTGGTGGTGGTAGTGGTTGCGGCCGCGGCGGAGGCTCACTTTAAAAAAAAAAAAAAAGTTTTAAAATGTCTATGACTCTCTATAATTTTTTAAATATTAAATTAAATTTTTTTATATCAAATTTCTTAGCAATTTCAATTAATTACTTTAAGAGGAAGAAAAATTATTTTACTAGTTTTTAAATGTTTATGACACTTTATAATTTTTTAATATTAAATTGAATAACTTTTTTTTCCTTTTAAAAATATCTTTTAATAAAAATTTTAATATTAATCCAAAACTTATTTTTGGGCCATCTCTCATCTTTACTTTTCACTAATGTCGACCACCACTGCAAGCCATCGTCTGTGGTGCCCTCGCCAACCGCACCATGTCATCGCCATCCGCCAGTCACAATCATTAGACACGGTTGAGTTAACTAAATTATAAAAATTATAATCAAATAAAAAATTCTATTATCTTAAATCAAAATTTAATTTTAGATTTAAAAATTAATTTCAGTATAATTTAATTTTAAACCAAATTGAATAAAAATTTTGAAAATACATAATCGATGTGTTTTTGAAAAAAAAATTATAATTATTATTGAATATGAGATAAATAAGTAATTATTAAAGATATAATAATATTTTATTAATATTTATTTGTTGTTAATAATTGTGTTAGCAATATTTTTGCATGTTTTAAAAATAAAAAATAGAATAGTAAAATCTTATTTTAATTTGATTAATTATAATTTTTTAATATTAAAAATTAAAATGGAAACCCAGCTAAAATTTTTAATTTGTATTTCATTCAATTAATTAATTATGATATTAATTTAAAATAATCAAAAATTTAATTTTATTCCGTTTAATTTTGAACTTCACAATCTTTTGAACACCCCTTAATTATTATGTTGTCTTCACCTGCCACCACTGCTTGCTGCCGCAGGCACCATCATCACTGCTACTATGGGCAGCCGTGAAACACAAAAAATTTTGTCCAACAATCACGAAGATATTATTAATATTTTAAATTATCTCAATCATTCTATTTAAGATAATTTCACCTGTCATATATATGTTGCCTTCTGCGAATTTATCCTATCCAATGTCATCTTGTTTAACCAACAATGACACATCTGGTGTCTAACGGGTTATTTTTAGTGAAAACTCATAAAAATAATAATATCTTTCTTTTCTTTCTTTCTTTTTTTTTTTTGGAAAGATAATTATGATACAATATATTCGTACATTTGAAAGACATTAATTGGAAACATGAGACAAGACAAATTAATTTTACTTTTATGTTCGTGTTGAATAATTTGAAAGGAGACTTCTCTTAAAGAAGAAGAAGAAGAAGAAAAAAAAATTTCGGCAAGAGGGACCCTGACCCTGGCAGGAGAGACGAGAAGGTTTTTTGTTTCGACAACTTGGGGGGGGGGGGGGGAGGGGGAAAAAAGGAATTTACCCATTAAATTGAAGTCTTTTTTTCGGCTTTTTGTAGTGCTGAACAATCTAAAAATTCATATCAAATTCTTGGGAGTAAAAAAAACAAAGGTAAAAAGCACGTGCTTTCGCTCTTAGAGAGTTACGAAAGTGTGTTTATACTTTATAATAAAACCCCAGTTTATATTTGAGTATCTAATTACAATAATATCATTCTCTTGTACTCCACTGAATTGCATGGCCCCAAAATAATTTTTTTTTCTTCAGTTTTAGAAAGAATTAAATTATTAAAAAAGAGAGAGAGGGAGAGATTGAAAGAGATAGAGATTTGGAGGAGTTACTCGAAGTCTCGTCTATCAACTAATTATTAAAAGTTAAAAAGTTAGTAATCGCCGCTTTAAGATAGCTGATTAAAGTAAATAATAAATAAATAAATAAATAAATAAACGGGTCCAAGTGGCTAACTTCCGAAGACAATGGGCTGTGGCCCATGGTTTTAACACTTTTCTGTGTTCTGGAAGCAATTTTCACGTTATTTAAAAAAGTAGAAGAAAGGAAAAAGAGTTCCCCATCCAGGCATTGGTTCCACTCTCACAAAATGATTTTTTTTTTTTTTTTTTGGTTCATCATCTCTGTGTACAATGCAAGTTTTGGCACCAAAAAGAGACAAGCTGGGCAGGTTAGATTCTGAATGTTGGGGTCGCCATCTATGATATGAGACGATATTGCAAGTAAACACGTCACAGTCAAAAGTTTGCTTGTTGTTGTCCCTACCAGTCACCACAAGGCAAAGGAATAATTAATTTTCCCCTTTTCGAAAAGGAGACACTCAGGCGTAGGAATCTTTGATTTCATAAAAAATAAAAAATAAAAACATAAATCTTTTATAATTTTAAGATGGTGATAACGAACGATGTCAATTATTATTATTTTTTCTCTTTCTTCTATTAAATTACGATGTATTCATCAATAGCTCGAGATCCAGAGAAAAATGACTTTAAAATAGTCGAGCCCAATCTAAATTAGTTCTTCTTCTTCACAAAAAAAAAAAAAAAAAAAAGAGCGAGAGAGAGAGAGAGAGAGAGAGAGAGGGGATGGATCAACGAATACCAAAAGCGTGACACAATAATTTTCTGATGTAGGAGAGGGAATTTGTGCCCCAGAGCGCACGGTACTTTGAACTTGTCAAAGCCGGACGAAGATATTTTGGGCACAGAAAGGAAAAGCCAATAACATAGTTTTTTTTTTTTTTTTGAAGGATGATGTGGGTCTATCAGTGAACAGTCAATATCTAATGTAATTGGTTGGTGACGGAAATGCAGAGGGCTGGATAAGGTGGAACCATCATCAAAGCGCTAGGCTAGCTGGTGGATTTTGGGATTTTTTATTGCGTGTGATGTGACTTAATTTGCAAATTGTGTCTCTGGCCTCATCACCGTGACACGTAATTGAGAAATTTTGATTGGTGAAAGAGGTATCAAAATATTTTTCTGCAAATGTGTGCCTCCAACAAATCCATCCCTCATTTGATTTGACAGTATTCTGTGGATTTATGTCTCGCGTTCATGTCATGTATTAATCATAACACCGATAAATTGAGGCAAAAAATTACTTCTTTTTTTTTTCTCCTAATTAAAATTCTATGTAAATTTAATTTTTTAAATATAAATATTAACATGAAACTTTAACTTTGTGTTAATATAAAAAAACCAAAAAAAAAAAATTAATCGAACTATCACTTCAAATGTTATTACACGCCACAACTTGTTAAATAATAAATGACGTGTAATTATTTGGTTTATATTTATGTCTCGTAACGTCACATTATGCGGTGGGAACTCAATTAAATATTAAAATACTTTAATATCAGACCAATTAGGTATTAAAATATAATAAGTTCAGAACGTATTGAACTCGTTATACTGTACACCAAGCACACGGTTTAGCCTCTGATCCACTTGATAATTATTAATCCGTGGTCTGTTTTTGCCAGGGGCTTGCGATGTCTCACACGTATTTAATTTCATGTCGTATAGATGATCGAACCCCAAAAATTGAACCCCATCAGAGCAAATTACTTTTAATCAATTGCGTGAATACCCGAGAAATTTTTCAATTTCTCTGTACATTTACAAGTTTTAACAACTTAAATCTTCCATTCTCATAAATCTTGTACTTTAATTTTGAGATTTTAAAAATATAAAGATAAATTTTTAACCATTGTTGTTTGTCTTTAGCATGGCGCGAGAGATAGACATACCCAATGCCATGTTGGGTAATAATAAGAGTATTGAACGGTTGTTGATTGTTTGATTGTCCGTTTTGCTGTGGGTTAGACGTTCGTCTACTTTGTTATTTCGGCAACTTAAATTTGGACAGCCACTACGAATGATTAAGAGGTGACGGAGTCGCACATAAGATTATATATATATATATATAATTTTTTTTTAAAAATAATGATGTCTTGAAAAATATACAGTACCAAAACCCTCTCTCTAAGACTCAAAATAATCCAACTTGAATTTGATGTGCGTCGCCCAAAACCCTCCGACCACGGAGTAGGGGAGGGGGCGGATCCGTCGGATAGGAGAAGGGTAATGACCCTTAAACATTAAACATTTATCTTGGAGGCCGTCTAATATTGAAATACTGAGAGGGGACGACGAGAATTATATCTTGTTGTTTTGGTCGTCTGTAAGCAAATAATTATTTAAATTTTATGCGAAAACACAAAGAATGGTCGCGGTCGTTGGAGCTGGAGCAGGAGCAGGATTGAAAGTGGCCAATTCCAATAGCTGCTGCCCAAAAATATATCGCCCTCAACTGAATACGAAAATAAATTCTATGGATAATATCATACGATTGATCGGAGGTCTCAATCACCGGCAATCAGTCGGCCCCGATGAGGAGGCAATGGTAATAAGTGAAGAGATGGGACCACGCTCAACAATTTGCGGCAGTCAATTTCTCTCCCTCTCTCTCTCTCTCTCTATTGTGAGGGGTTTTGGATAACGCGTTTAGGTGGCCCCCAATCGTCAAGTCTTTTCTTTATTTAAAGATGGTAACTTCAGCCGTTTATTCTGTGTCGTTTGGCGGAGAGAGGTGGAAGCCGTGGGGATGACCACTTTTTCTTGAATTTATTTCAAGAAAATTCAGCACATTATTTCAGGAAAACAAAAATAAAATTATTTCAAATTTAATATTCTAGATCTCTATTAAATAGTATCACAAATGCGTGCTCCAACCAAAATGTGGGAGGGATGCAAAACGGACAATTAGGAAAAGCTCAGGCAGGGACTCCAAATTATGGAAGTCCGGTGGAATTGTATTAGGTAGAACAACAAAATCACCCCCCCCTCAGACTTTTTAAGATTTTTTCTTTTGTTTTGGGGGGATGGGGAAGTAAAGAAAAGTTTGTTATTCAGTTTTTTGGTAAATGGCAAAGTGCAAGAGTGGACTCGAGCATACCCACTTCTACCAAACATTGTGACTAATACCGATGGAGACATCAATTTTGCAATTGCAAATTGAAAGCCACGTATCCTTTTTTCTCCATTGAATTTGGGGCCATCTTCGTAGCTCCAAATTGAAAAATCATTTTTAGGTGGGAATTTTAGTATATTTTGGTCCATGTGCTTCACAGTTGGCCGACTGCCGACTGCTACCAGTCATCAGGCACCACATATCCTCATGGATTATCGACCAAGTTTAGAGAGAGGTTGTTAGTCCAACATCTCGCGTCATCCAGAAAACTCAGGCAAAGGACATGGCACGTCGGGACACAAATGCATGGACATAAAATGGAAGTCGGATAAAAGAAAGACAGAAAAAAAATGAGTAGCATCACCAAATTTGATGAAAATTTCCCGGTTCTAACACAGATAACTTACACACACACACACACACACACATATATATATATATATAAGTTATTTGTTGAACGAGCGAGATGGCCGCTCTCAAATGGTTTCCATGCGGATGCGTGAAGATAATTAAAACAGGATATGAGATGGGATGTGAGATGACACAAGTGCAACCAATTCATACTTTAATGGGTAGGAAATCCTTTGCTGCAATTTGTGACAAACATGCTACAGATTTTTATATTAGAAAAGCTATCATGCTGCTTTCTGGTGTCATTATCCCCAGATTCTCCCTCACCAAGCGAGAGGGAATGAGAATGGACTGGGGTGGGCCGAGATGACTCAGCAACCAAATTGTAGCCTATTATTTATCTAGAAGTACAGGGCCATAGATCATTATTAAATTTAAAAAAAAAAACAAAAAATCCAAATAGAACCACTTATCGACATGACTACGAAGTCCACATTATTAAATTTGTCTTCTTCTGTTATTTCTACAAGTCCACATTATTACCGGCTGCTCCCGTTGAACATCAGAGGGAGGGATTGCCAAACTTTTTTTTGTTTTTTTTTATCTTTCTAAAAGTCCCACAATCTTGTTTCCTCTCCAGCTGTTAAAACTCAAGTTCGTTGGCGTCCTTCAAATGAACTTGGTAGTTGTTGGGTCATGGAAACAAGCTCTAAGCCCCTAACGCAGCTTTTGGTAATACAGAGTACATAATCTTTTTTCTCCAATTCATGTGTTCCCGTCGTCGCCCAAGGGCATGGAGTAAGCAAGCAGACTGGCAACACCAGAGGCAGAGGGATTACAAGGTCGGCATCGCATGCGTAAAACATGAAACACGAGAGCTCCTGATACGGCTCCGATAATGGGGGCAGTAAGATACACCCATATATCCTTAAAGTTCCAGGAAACGATCGCAGGACCCAATGACCTTGCAGGATTCATTGACCCTCCGGAGACAGGCCTGCTCATTGCATAGAAAGACCGGGCATCAAGGAAAAGATCAGGGAGGTAAATCAGCATAAAATGGAAGAGTGTGCATACCCCGTAACAAGCACAGCGAGGCCGATGGAAATTCCGAAGACAAAACCGGACAATTGGCCTACCTGCAAAAATTGTCGAATCGAAGCTATTGATCTAGCTTCTAGGATTTTTGGTATAAATGGATATCACATTAAAATAGCCTAATATTTTCTTACAGATTTTTGGTGTGTCAACGATGCTGCAAGGAACATGATGATAAACGTCGAAATAAACTCCAGCCAGAAGGCAGAAATGCAGCCATGATGGGCCCTGGTGACCATAACATCCGGTTTGATGCCATAGACGGTCCATCCCACATAAGTTGCCAGTATTGAACCAACAGTTTGTGCCAACACATAAAATGGAACCTGTAAAACAATCAAGACAGAACATCAAAATAATATCGAATTGCTTCTCATGAAGCCAAAAGAGGTTCTGACGACTCATCAAATTGCTACCCTGCTCCATCGAAAATGACCAAAAGTTGCAAACGCGATTGTCACTGCAGGATTAACATGAGCACCGGAAATTGGGCCTATTGAGAAAATGAGAACTATGACAGTTAGTCCGGCTGTAGATGCGTACTCCGTCAGGCCTACTTGGCCTCTTGTCAGCTGCGTGCTTCCCATGATCCCATATATACAAAACACTAATATAAAGGTTCCCATCAACTCTGCTAAAACCTGCGCAGCAATGAATTGTTTAGCATTTGGGGTACGCAACACCAAAAATATGCATTACAAGGCAACAAGTATGTTCAATCAAATGGTTATCAATGAAGCTTCACCGGAGAAAATTGTGCTAAAATTTTGAATGCAGATCTTAAAGAGTCTTTGCTTACCGTACGCGCAGGATTTAAATCCATTCCCCGGGCAAAGAAGTGAAAAATGTTATGTTTGATGGAAGTTTCTCCATTCATTGAAGTTCCATGTGAGGCCATCTCTTGATCATCTTTGTCCGAACAGCTATTTGATGGAGTGTCAGATACACGAATAGGAAGAGATGGTTGATCCATGACCAAGTGTTTCATTTTCGTGGCGACGACACTCGGCAATGCAATTTACAGAAGGAAAGGCATCGATAAGAATGAAATGGAAAAAGAAGACTACAAGACAATGGCAAAGAATTGCAAAGAACATGAAGTGTTAGAAAATTATAGATATTTCTTGCATGCAAATGACTTCCGAAAAAAAAAAGGGGGGGGGGGGGGGGGAGGTCGAAAATGGGTGCAATTGTTTGTTACCTAAACAGCTTATTGGTGGAGGCAGCTGAGATGGCTCGGGGTTTTCAATGCAGTCCATGTTTTCCTCCAAATAGGGGCAAGTAAAATATAGTTTACCTTTCTTAAACAGTTTCAATTTAAGAACCTCCTAAAAACTTACAAAGAATTTTAGATCTCGTTAAGTTTAATTTATGTAATATTCTTCTGTTCTTGGCATTGTTTTCTTTTGTTATCAAGTCATTCCTCGAAAGGTCCAAATGCACTCCCCCCCCCCCCCCCCCGCCTCTCACAGTCGGTTCGTGTATTTGAGAGTTTTATGTTGTAGGTAATTTGCTTTAGGCATTGGATTTTAAGGTGTACGACTTACAAAGCAACATTATATTATATATGACCTACAAAGATTTTTTCTCATTTTTTATCACAGAGATGGGAATACAGGGGTGGTGGAGGAAAGTTATGTAGATCAGGTGTACGTTTGATCCCATTAATATTTCTGTAAGAATTCAAACCACGACTTCATGGTAAAAACAAATTGGTTTAACCACTAGAAAATAACGAGTTAAATCTTGCTTAAAACCATAACTTCGTTAGATTACCCGTAAGGACTTTGAGCTCCCGGCCTGGAATCAGGAATGTTATTTGGAACAGGCCTGTTATGTGGTCGCCTCCAAGAAGGGGGCTTTATTGAATTGTGGACAATGCCTATTGTTTAAGACATGGGCTTTGAGTTTTTACTAGGAAAACTCAACATCTATAAGCTTGCTCAACATCTATAAGATCTTTCTGCATGAATTTTCAAAGCGAACAAAGGGAATTCCTCCAACCGAGCAGACGAGCCCATTTGATCTATCTCTCGAGATTATTGCAACTGGGGTGGAGCCGAGGTTGTTCGCATGTCCCTCAGATTGACTCGAAATCAGTCTGGCCAGGATGGGACGGTATTTGGAACAAATTCCATTTAAGCAAAAGTTGCATGCAACGTAGCATGCCTAGCCTCCGTTGATGGGTGGAAGTCTGTCCAAGAAGTGGTGGTGATATGGTCGTGTCAGATGGAGGATAGCTTGTTATTTGATCTGGACTCACCGAGTTTTATGTTTAGCTCTTCTCCAGGACCACATATGGTAACTGTATATATATATATATTAACTCCTATGAGTGGAGAGGGGTTTTATTATTTATCTTAAAGATGCTGATCCAATCAAATATGAGCAAGCAATTAAATGTGGAGTAAAAGTTGAGGGCCGAAAAGAGGCAGAGGGCCATAGGCCCCAGATCTCCTCTAAGAAAATAAAAAAGATGGCCCTCATTTGGGGAATCTGGCCCTCCTAGCGAGACCCTTTAATGTGGGTAATGACACAATAACAAATAGAATTGTCATATCCAAGCTACCCTGTCTTTATCCAAGTTGATCTGCCCTGACGCCCATGATGTTTTGTTGTTCTGTCTTGTAATAATGAAATTTAATAGCAGTAGCCCGAAAAGCTAATTTTCTGTTTCTTTCCCACAGGTCACAAGAAGTCACAGCACAGGCAGGGCCTGCAGTGACATCTTTAGAGTGGACGAAGTTTTCCAATAACCTTAAACGACACATCCAAGAGTCTTCATGGAAGAATGAGACTTCAAAAAAAAAAAAAAAAAAGGGGGTGGAGGGGGACTAAAATTACATAGATTTTCTTTACCGCATTTTGATGCCTTATGTCCAACAATCCCATCCTCTCACCCGTTAAACACTGATGGAGATATCTCGAGGGCTGGGGTGATCAAAATCCAAAAATGATCTCACAAAAATAGTCGCTGACTGGACCGTCCATTCTATTACGGCATCCAATCTTTCTGAGGGCCAGCGCTAAAGCTGCTAATAATAATAATATCCGGCCTAATTCGCTCCAATGTTCCGCCGCTCGTGATACCCCCCTGGGGGGGTGGTGGTGGGGGGGAGGGTGGCCGAACTTACTGTCTAATAATCTGCCTTCTTTCTTCCACCGTCCTGTTGCTTGTAACAATATGATGTTGGTGGACGTGGATCCATCCACACAGATGTACCATCGTTATTGCTAACATTCAATGTACGTACGCGTGATGTCAACAATGCCTTGCTTCCCCAGGTGCAGATTCACTGCTCTTTTCACTCGTCTTCGTGTGTGTTTCACACGGAATCTTTTATTTTTCTTACATGACGCATTCATACGTAATGTCAACAAGCTTGTAGCTGTGGGCTGGTTTACTCATTTGTCTGAGTCTAGGTAATGTAATGGGCCTGTTTGCGCATTGATGAACATTAATTAATTATTTGCAGTCTAATAATTTTGATTTAGAAACTAAATTGACATACTAACTCTACTTTTTGACTCCTACTGCCAGATAAATCATCATAACAACAATAAACACACATCAGAGAGAAAGAAAGAGTCGTACTTAAGAAAATTTTTGAAGTACACATGATTTTTGAAAAATATCAAAATTGTTTTGGCCTAATAATTAGTGGATTAATTATTTTGTATAAAAATTATAAATTCGATTTCTCATACAAATGCTTCATAAATTTAAACTTATATCTGTCTTTGTACAATTACGAGAGTGATTATTAATATTTACCTCTGTGCTATGAAGTAGTCTAATCTGGCATATAGTATAATCAACACAATTTTTTTAGGTCATTCTTATTTATTTATTTTCAAATCAAAACATTCGTGGGTAACCTAACTAGTATTATTTGAATTTAGGGTTAAGTGAAAATGTCTCCATATGGGTAATTCAAATATATATATTTTTTATGTTACGTTGTCACCGGTTAGTTGAACGGATTATGCGAATTAGGTTTATATCTCTAATTATCTGGTTGCAATTTTTGCTCCAAAAAAAAAAAAAAATTCTGGTTACAATTTGACTCTGAGAAGTGAACAAACTGGGGAGCACACGACTTTATCAACCTGTAGCTAAAATGTGATGTGATTATTATAGTATAAATACATTTAAATTTGTCTTTCAATAATTAAAAACCTTAAAACTCTATTTTTAATAACTTAGATTGTGACATTAAAATGGGTATGCGAGTTATGAGAATGAGCGAATTATTCTAATTTGTGTAACTTATAAGACCAATGAGCCTCTAAATGGAAAAATAAAAATAAAAATTCAAAACGAATGATGTAATGACGTTTTAGTTTCCATCAAAAATTGCAGAAGTCCTGGGCCGGGCCTTTATAAACCATACAACTCCACTGGGGTATGGTTAGCCCAAGATAATATGTCAACCGTAAATATCGACCCATCTTTCGAATTGGGTCGAACGAGTCCACTATAAATAAATTCATAAAATTTTTGTTAGAAATCAATATTTGGACACTTTGTTTTTTGGGTGTGGAAATAATATAAAAGTTTCGTCCACGTGTACGGACGAAACTTTGTGTACGTACATACTTGTATATGTATACCATATATATATATATATCTAAGAAAGTAATACTAAATATAAAATTTTAATTTATTATAAAATATTATTTTATTAAAATAAATAATTTTTAGCAATGAAATTATTTAATAAAATAAATTTTTTTATCTTAATAAAAATGATATTTCTAAATATTTAATATTATTTTTTTATAAGATGTGCAAATAAATATTAGAGCAGGAGCAAGGCGAACCAGGGGAGAGACGGGGGAGGCCTGTAATAATGAGGCGTGGTGTCGGGTGGGTCCCATGGATTTTATCCATGGCTGTGCATCTCGAAAAGATTCCCGTCGCCTCCTTCCGACACGTTCTCTCTCTCTCTCTCTCTTTCTCTCTCTTGCAGGCTAGCTGACAATTCACACCGCCTTACGTTTTACCGGTTCCATTAATTTGGTTTTGGGTGAAGAAGGGTAATTTTCTCCTGCCGGCTTGGCTCCTCTCGGCTCCAGTGAGCTTTACCTTTCCGCTGTCACTTTTTTTTAAAAAATATATATTTTTTTAATTTTTTAAATATTTTAATATTGCCCTCTCCTCAGGCTACTCCATCCATATGAATTCTTATTTAATTTTTCTATTTTTTAATAAATGGTAGTTAAATATATAATATTTATAAATAGTAATTTTTATAATTTTTATGAAAGAATATTTCATATTTTATGAGAATTAAATAATAAATTTATGATTTTAAATGATCACAAAAAAGTTTTCATAATTTTTAACAATTAAAAACAGCTAACCTCAACATTTCATTTCTTATTCTGGATTTCTTGTATATTGACTTCCAAACTCTTATTTTTTTTATTTTTTTTTTATAGTTCTCCTTCTAAATCTTTGACGCTGTCATTTTTCTCTATTCTTTTTTATCCATAACTTTTCCATCTCTGGGAATTGCATGTACCGCTGACTACTACGAAGGGGGCAGCTTTGCATTCCCTCATTCCTTACCGATTGAACCCCACAAGGGCTAATTGCAAAAAGTCGCATTGCATCTGTAACAATAAAATGCCTTTTTTTTTTCTTTTACATTTTTGTTTCTCAAAAAAAAAAAAAAAGAAGAAGTTATGGTCTTTTATTTAATTTCTATTTCTTTTCGAATTTCATTGAATCAAGAACATAGGGCTAAAGTCTATTGGATAAAGAAAATACTTGCTCTTGTTATTATTTTCTCTACTTAAATCCCAAGCGTGTTAACTTAAAAAGCTGATTCACGTGTATATATATAGACCCTGGTGTTACTGATTTTTGGTGTCTGTTGTCAAAATGTTTTTGACCTCTCCGAAATTGGGAATTTGATCTTTCCATCATTTTTTTTCTTCTCAAATTTGTATAGAGAGAGGATTAAAAACTAATGGAAAATAATTACACAGATAATATACATCTACATCCTATTCAATTAAAAAAAATTTGCTATAACTAATGAAATCGATTTACTTAATTATTGTTCAGAAAATAAGATTATAATATCATCAATCAAATACGAATTTTGTGGCACAGTTATTATAAGTTACTACGCTATGGATGAAAAGATTAGAATCTTCAGGTTCGAACAGGTCAACAATTGATGTAAAAGTGAACTTGTTGACGTTGCCACTTCGCCAATTATTGAGACAACTGAAATTTTGAACAGCACGATTAAAAAGAAAACAAAATCCGAACGAACAGGGAAAAGGGACTGAGAAAGAGAGAAAAGACGAAGATGAATTCAAGTCCGTGCAGAGAGAGAAAAAGAGAGCAGACGCTGGCGTCCGGTGTGCCGGAGAATCTGAAGGGGGGGGGGGTGTTTTTGTTTTTATTTTCATTTTCTTTTTGGGTTTATTATGTCCTAGTGTACTTGCAATATCTTTCACAAGATATTTTCGGGTGATAAATCTCAGTCATAAACCAAAAAGTCACTGCTAACATTTGCCCAATCGGGGCCATGTCTTTTCCACAAAGTGACATAACTAGAGGCCTGCCACTTCCGACCAAATCTTTTGCCTCCCCCAAATTGCTTCTCGGGTGCTCTTCTTGAGGATGTTCTTATGGGGAGTAATGCTACATCCGTAATCCAATCCTCGCGTTAAATTGGCATTTTTCAACTTTCATGTGTGCCCTTTTTAATGTTATTATTTCTATTAAAAAATAAAAAAGGACAATTACGGTACTGTTACAGCTTGTTCGAAAGAATTATTTTATTTTTTAAAAAAAATTCAATGGTGTACATTTAACTTGACCATAATTTTTGACATGAAAATAAACGGCTTATTAACAGTTAAATCATACGGCTTGGTTTGGGTGATCATTTATACCTCTTAAACATACGGGTCAGTTTGAGTCTTGGTGGGATTTCATTCCAGTTGAATTGTTTGGTTAGGTTATATAAACACTTCGGCCCAAGAAGCATTGAGCGAGAGAAGGTTTGTTTATTTGTTAAAGAAAAAAAGACGCAGAATAATTTTCCCTTTCTTTTTTGTTTTTGTTGGGGGGGGGGGGGGGGGGGGAAGGGGGAGGAAATGTAAATGGACTTCTTCTATTCGTAATGGTAAAGTGTCGTTGCGGTGTTGCCATGAAAAAATGAACGTTGTTACGACTCAGCATTCAGTGAGGAACTCTTTTCCAGTGTGTAGTGAATAGACTTTATAGAATTAGGGGGGGAATACGAATGCCACTTAGAAGAAAGAACCTAATCGTCTGTCTAGGGCATATTTCCATGGATTCAAGGACGATGTCGGCCCCTTTACCAAAAGTTGCTTCAGCAAGTTAATTGTAGCCTGGTCAACAATAGTTTTAGATCCCCACTTCTTTTCTAACTGGGACTTGGGAGATTTTCTTTTCTTTTCTTCTCTTTTTTTCTTTTTTCGCTTTGACAACCATAAACTGATGTGTGAAGTTCGACAGAGAGCAGTTATATTCTGATTGTGAAGCGATGTAACATGGCTCGATGTAATGATATTTACAATATTGCTTTTTCTATTCTCCGAAAGAACCTTAATGGAAGACATAATCAAAACGTTCCATTGAACTTTTCATTTTGGGAATTCATAACGTCTATATTGCTCGATGGATTCGTGTCATCATTAAACCAGAAAATTGTGCCGATTTTTATTGAATATCAAGCAATTTTGTCCCCTTATTTTCTCTTGCTTCCATGCATTCATGAACACGTGTAGTACACCTTCACATGAAACGTGTCGCTTTTGGCTTAAATTAAATAAAGTACCCCCAGTTTGAGTTTCGAAACTCATAATGATTGTCGAAATTTAGGTATAAAGTAAAAGTGAAAGCTTAATTTAATTGTAAAACTGTACCCCAAGATTATGCCAATTTGCATCATACAAGGAAAATTCGTGAAATAATTTAATTTGGTCCTTTGTGGCCTGTGTATGTTGGAAAGGATCACAATTCACGGAACCAAGGACAAAATTGCCGGACGAGTCCAAAAATATTCAAAGGAATAACATAATCTTTGACTAATTATTCCAGATCTGCTTACAGAATGAGGATATATAACAATGTAAAAAAAATCCGATATACCACCGCTATGTCAGAATGGAGCACCGAGCATTCCTTGGAAAATTGAAACCCGAAGCAGAGGAATCGTTCTAATACACAAGAATAGCAGCTTTTTTTTAATATTAATTATTTAACAAAGGGAATATTTGTCTTACCAAACCATTTTATGTAATACTTGAGGTGGTAATCTGAATAGTTAGTTGGCATATTTTTATATAATAAACTCCAAAATTGAAGTATCTTGGTGTCTCTAACCAAAATAGGTCATATCATTAGGTTAAAATTTGGAAGTCGAGTTCTATATTTAGCAATTATTATAGTCTAGTGCAGAAAAATCTGCATTTAGTTCTATTATTATTCAAATGGTGGAGTTTAAAAAAATAATAAAAAAAGTTAAATAGAAATACAAACTGATGCCTTTTAATTTAAATTTATGAATATATTAATTGATATATCTTTTTTCTCTGGAAAAAAAAAAACTGAGAGCGAAGCCATTTAATTGCAAACATTTGTAAATGACATCGATCAAATCGAATCATTCAATTGAAAGATGATGCAGTACGATCCCCAAACAATTCCCCTTGCCGAACCGGTGAGCGAAATCCAAGATTAGAGAGTAAATGGACTGTAGCCAGTGCATGGGTCCTGGGACGGGGTGCACCAGTCTTAACCAGTGGGAAAACATGGCCCCCATGTGATTCACTGCTCTTAATTCCTTGGTCCGTGTGCTTTGAACTTAGAATTCCTCCATTTGACTTTCGATGACGCTGTTACATTTCACCGTATGCACTGATAAAATTCTTCCTCTCTTTGCGACTTTAAAACATGCCATGAGAATTAAATTAAAGCCTCCCCGAGTCAGATTATTTGGCTGTTGGCGGAACAAAATCTGCACGAGCAAGCAGGAGCTTACACAAAGTTCAAGATTCAAATTGCATTTGTTGGCAGTGCTGAGTACATTCACACACACACACACACATCTTTTTGGCCTTTCCTTCGTTGTGTTTGACTAACGAGCAACAACGCCTGCAACGCCCCCTTAAAACTAGGCGACTTTTAACCACTTGCACCCATATGGCATAAGGGAAGAAGCAAGCAGACAAAGGGAAAGCGGGCTGTGTAATTACAACCAGTGGCATTTACTGGACGAAAAAAATAAAAAATGAACATTGCCATTAATTATTGACACGAAAGTCCGCTTGAAACCCAATTCCAAAGTAAGAAGAATTTCCTTTATTTTCTTGTCTGCGCAACTCAAAGCGCATATTGTACGTATCTCTACCTCTGTTGACATGACATTGAAAAATGCTTGGTCGGTGATTTAGTTTAATTTTCTTCATATTAATTTAAGATTAAAATTTCTCATTATCATCAACTTTTTAATAAAACATTGTATTAAAAACAAACAATTAAATTTAAATTTTAAAAAATCACTTAAATTTAGAAAATTTTCATGTGATGGATTTTTCATTTTTTATAGAAAAAAAAAAAGCTTGATAAAAACATTAAAAAAATGATTTCAATTTTAATCTGTTCATTACGATAATTACCTTATTTTACGTTTAAAAAAAAAAAATTGAGAACCGCAATCTCACGGAATTAGTTTCAATGCCATCAATCGGCATCCAAAAAGAGACGGCGCACTTTACTGAAAGTTACGAGGCACTTTGTACGATTGGTATGACCAATGCTTCGACTGAAACAATGCAAAACGCTGAAGTACTACTACACTTTAGATTTGCATTAACTATGCATCCCAAAGCTACTTTCCAAGCTAACCCAGTTAACAGTGCCTCAAGTTAGTTTGTGGGTATTGGCTGGCTGCTGATCATCATCATCATAGTTATCTGTAGATACATATATACATATATATATATATATATATATGAACAGAAATTATCTGCAGAGTTACTGTATCAGATATCAAATTTTCGGGTCCAGCTGCAAAATAAGATATTCAAAAGATATTTATTTGTGAATATTTAAATTCGATAGAATCTAAATATTTAGACTGAAAGTTTGCTTAAAAGAAAATTTTCATTATCAAAACAGATATTTAGACTCGGCAAGTGTGATTTACGAGGTAAAACTTATGATCAAAGTGAAAATTTGCTTACCATATTATTTGATTGCAAGCAATTAGGAAAAAAAAAAACAATGAAGAAACTATGTTGAATCTACATAGTGATCGCTGGAATTTTTATGCTCAAATGTGTTAATTAAAAAGAAGGAAAGGATGAAAAGATAGGGGTGTTTCATCTTGATAAGAGAACAATTAAAAAGCTTGCCTTGCGCTTGGATTGAGACTAAAAACCAGGGGACTGGGCTTAGGGCATAAAAGTACAAATAATTGAGAACAACCCGTTGCTTTCCGTCGAATGTGAAATCCCGAAAGTGATTCGTTTGTCTGCTTAACCCAACAGAGAGTTTTTTCTTCTTTTTCCACCAGAGCAACAGGAGATGAAGAAAAAAAGAGCTGTCTGACCCTCTTGGTCTATCGGTCAGGGACACGTGATTCCATTATTGTTCAAGTGAGTCCGTTTGATATAATAAATATTTGAATTTTTATATTCATAACACAATATTAAAATTATGTATTAAAATTTTCGTTCAACTTATTTTATAAAAAAATCCATTATTTAAGTATGAGTGAACTTTTTTTTATACTTAATTTTAGTATTTATGAACGTATAATTTTATTTATAAAAAAATTTATCAGTTGAATATAAATGAATAGGAATAATTTTTTTTATTTTTTACAGTTAGTCTTAGCATTCAGGAATTTATAACTCAATATCTTAATTTTAATATAAATTTTTATTTATTAGGTGACAAATAATTAAAAAATCAAACTTAAATTAATATATAATTACATTAAGTTACTATTTTAAAATGGTATATTTTTGTATACCAAAGCAATAGCGAACCATGATCACAATTTTACATGCCGTCTCCCCAAATCCCATGGCGCGTGAATAAATATACAGACATGTACGGTGATAGTTAAAAATAAGCAAACAAATAAAAAGTAGCGAAAAAAGAAAAAAGCCTTCACAGAGGGACAGCTTATAATCTGCAGCTCTGTGACCTTTTTCCCTTTGATTTTTTTCTCTTGGGTTTTATCAGTCCACGGCTGCAAGAAGTAATCATTCTGCATTTAAATATTTAAAGTAATATCAATCAATAATTCCATTAAGTTAATATGGGTTATTTAAAATGCAGAATCGTACATCCAAATTTGTAAGCAAAACCTCGACATTGATATGTGACTTAGGATGTACTACTTCATCAGGTATAAAAAATTTTAATGCATTAAAATATTAGTGGGTTTATTGTTATTGGATTAAAAGGCATAATGCTTTTTAATATCAGTCGAACTTGCCATTAATTAGAAAGGAGTCCTTGGATTGTTGCTTAAAAAAAAAAAAAAGAGAAAAAAAAATCCCTTTTGAACTTTACAGAGGAAGGGGACATACGTATGTCTATGGTGACATTGTCTTTTGAATCACGTGAAGTTGGCCTGGAGTAACAAAGCTATTCTCCTTGTCAGGTAGCCGTAATCATGAAGACGTGGGGCTTAGCATGGCAGGATGTTTGCTGCGAGAATAATTGATGATCTAATATACGGTCTAGGATACATGCACACATATAATGTCAGGAACGAAAATATTAAATAAATAAGTGGTATTTAGTTTTAAATTTATTACTATATATATATATAATTTACCTAAGTCTATAATATTTAAATCATAGATTTTTTTTTTAGAAAGTTGAATAAAAAGATTAATAAATAATTTTGACTTCAACCTACAATTAGAATGATTGACATAGTTGAAAAAAATAATTTTTATTGGTAAAGAAAAAAACAAAAGAAGAAGAAGAAGAAGAAGAAGAAGAAGAAGAAGAAGTTAGAAATGTGAACTCTTTGTGCCCTAACAATTGTAGCAGCCGTGTTGCACAGTAGATGAAGAAAATGGGAGATCGTTGATAAATATTCTTTATAATATGCCTTTACAGCCCCTATTTTCAATAATCCCACATTCGTCACCTATGAGAGTTCACGGTCAAATTTCACTAATTGTCAATCCCAAGTCAGTGGCGAAGCTTTTCTTTTTTTTTTTGGGTGACAAAAACGTTTTCCAGCCCTTGGTGCACAAGAGCCTACCAAGTTCCTAACTCCCTACTCAAAGCACCTTCTGTTGTCAAGCACTTCGCCAGCACAAGGACGAGAATCCCACCCATCTGGATGCATGAATGGAAATGAAAGACGTGCACCAGTACGAGTCTCTGCAAAAGTCAAAAAAGCACTTTTATTTTGTCAAACGTTTAGGCATCTGCTATTCACTGAAAGTGTGACATCCTATGCTCCAACGCTTCAAACCCATGAGTGGATCATACAAGAAATCCTTTGCACACTTCCGAAGTGGTGCAAGTGCGTCGTGCCTTCGCAAGTTGTAGCCATAGATTAGGTCCTTATAGTCTTAAATTAACAGTGACCAGCAACAGCTCGCAAATTACGTGAAAGGGACACAAACTATCGATTTCTAGATGGGCAATCGCTTTCTGGCTTGAATCTTTTGATTTCACATATAGAAAATCCCGTAGGCTAGGACTATGGAATGTGCTTGGCGAGATGACATTACGGCAGCACATGCATCTTAAGCAATTTTGCATTTGGGTGCGTCGTGACCTGTGGGATTACCCACCATCTGGTGGCAAACATCTAGAAATTTTAGAATCAACAACTTTTTCTTAGAATCAAACTAAGTAAATTTGCCCCCAATGAGTTTCAGTTTAATGGTAGAGAGGGAGTTAAGGAGTTGTGTCCGAAGTTAGTTCAAGGTTTCAAGTTGATTTGCAGTGTGAATTAATTTATCAACCAAAATGACTCAGCAAATTCCTTTTCTAAAAAAACAAAAAAAAAAAAAAGAGAGGCAAAACTCACTTTAATTAAAACTAAAGGTAACCCAAAATGTAAAGCCGCGCATGCATTTGATGGAGAGTAATTGACGGTCGTGAGATATCCGATTTGGACAAAGTGAAAGAATTGAACGTCTTAGGAATCATGTCTCTCTGCAATCAAGACGGCGACCGATATGATGAGTCCAACTGTTCTGATCGTCTTCATAAATGAAATGAGTATCTTATAGATGGCCCACTTGAATACATAGCCACCCACATTGAATCGAGACCTTGACCTATAATTGGCATGCTTGGGTGATGAATGCACACGGTCGATTAAATTCTTGATAAGTGCCTGTTTAGTTGATGATATCGGGTAAGTTTTGTTTCTCATGAATGTCTGCGTCTCGAGTAGCATTTCTGCCAATCATAAAATCAACTCGACTTGGTAATATGAACCAAAGGTTTTCGGTTCAAAATTCTATGGGCTGCTGCTTTGACTTTCTATTTGTTCTTCCCACCCACCCCTTCAAAAAATAAAATAAAATAAAATAAAATATTTTGGTGGGACAAAATTTGATCTGCATGTGACGTGAATAATGAGACAAAATAATTAGCCTCGTGTTGGGACGTCGCGTGGTCATAGTGCTAATTAGTGTCCAACTTGGATAACAATGTCAGGGCTTTTGAGATTGGAAAGTTGAAATTTCAGGTTACACCTTTGGCTTTTGCGAAGTGGGAAATGTTTGGTGGAACGCCACCCACTTCTTTTTTACACTGGTGAAACTTTTGATATGGTCCAATATGACATCACATCACGGCGTTGCCTCTCTCTCGTGTCAAATGCTCTCGCTCATGTGCAACCACTGATTTCTATCAGTTAGCAACCAAATGGTTACTGTCTTAATTAGTAGTGTTAGAAACACATGATTAAATATGAATTTATTTAATTTTAATTCAAAGAGAGCGATCATGACCCCAACCCCCCCAAAAAAAACAAAAAAAAAACCCCCCTGCAGTAATCGCCGTGGACGACTTTGAATTGTTGAAGGACACTTAGACGCGGACTTGGAAAGACAGATTGGTGAATTCAATTTTTTCTCGTATGAAATATGAATTTTAATTTTGACGATTGAAAATCGATTGTCATTTTTTGCTTGGATACAATGAAATACTGAAAAGAACGAAAAAGTGGACGTTCAATTTTGTAGCGTGGGAAAGAAATGATGTAATAGAAAATATTTATCATGAGAAAAAAATATAAAAATAATTAACATAATTGACAACAAAAGGAACCCACGTCAAAGTTCAAGATATGGGTGCAGTTATTATATATCGACAACTAGCATTACTTCACCCTTTCCTGCCCTAAAAACGGATACAGTTACTATACATATATATAGAGAGACGTTAATAATCACCAGCAGGCTTTTAGCAATGAGCGGAAGAAGCTATCAAAGAGGGGAAAAGCACCATAAAAAAAAAAAAAGGAGTATAATTGGAAATAAATTTTATTAAGTCGTGAAATTAATGAAATTTGTCATTGTATTAACTTGTCCCAAAATTATATTTAGAGGGATATACTGCGACTTTCTGAAAATAGTATTTGTAAAATTTATTTTGTAAAAAATACCATTGTTTAAACGCAAATAACATCCCCATGGCTGAAAAAGACAAGGTAAGATTTCTGTCTTCGAGCTTTGTTTTTTTTCTTCTCTGTCTGTTGTAACTGTCCATGTGGGGCAGAAACATTCAAAACCCAAAAAAAACAAAAAAAAAAAAAACAAAACACACACACACACACACACACACCCATCAGGCCATTATCATCGACCCTTGTCCCCATGCACGCCCATGTGAATTCCCCAACTCAACTGCCTTTCCGAGATAAAAATTTGGCAAGGGATTGAGGTTATACTTAAACTTCTTAGTTAGTTAAATAATAAAACATTATTTGATATAATTCACACACTTTTTTGCTTGTGAATATCCATTCCTAACTTAAGCGATACTCCTTTAAGATTATTATTATTATTATTATTCAAATGATAATTTTTTTTATCAAAAAATAAGTAAAAACGTTAACAAATAATATTTGATTTAAATTAATGTTTTTACGGTGTCTTTTAATTATTAAAAAGAACATTCAAATCTAACGCGGGGTGGATTTAGGAGCCACAACAAGACCCACTGATAGAAAATATCTATACGAGAAAAATTAAATCCAAGCATAAACAGAATAACTCTGAGTTAGATCCACCGAGAGGAATTTTGAAGGCACCCCAAGAGGTCCACCCGGTGAAGCAACACCACCGAAGAACCCGATACGAGCATCACCCCTAACGGGGTGGAGGGGGGGGGGGGTGGGGGGGGGGGGGGGGGGGGGTGGTGCGACGGTAGTGGTGGTGGGGTAATGTTATACTGTATTAGAAATATTAATACAGTATAACAAATGCATGAGAGAACACACAGCTACAACCTATCCGAGCCCACTCAAACCGGCACACACCGCTTGATCTCCTTAATCACGTCTTCTCTGTCCCCTCCCCCCCACAATAGTCCCAAGCTCTCTCTGTAAGCACCCATCGAATTGTACAAGAGTGTGTGACTACCTCGAGCCATCACCCACTTGGTGTGTGTATTACATACACCTCACCCCCTAATTCCGGGGAGCGTTCTCATTCCGTGTGTGTGTGGCTCGTGCTCGGCCATCTTGATCTCTGGGTAGACGCTCTGATCTGCGAGGAAGAGCCTGTACGTATATTGTGTGTGATGTACCCTAACGGGAGATTGACCTGTGTCCGAGCTACTTAAACCCACAACACTGTGTATCGCTCTAAATGTCAGCATCTTCACCCACTTATTATATTCCCGTGACTTGCAAGCTTATCGGTCAATGTCTCGCACACGTCAAAGAGGGTATCCCACTCTCCAACCGCCTAAGCAACTATCCTGTGTTGTGTACTCTCTATCTCCCAACTCTATATTACACCAACGCATGCTCTGTATCATTATCTCAATTATCATGGTTTTGTGCATGTGTAGAGAGATATTTCCCAAACCCGATCCCACGTGTATCTGTTAAGACGCACCCATGCGGCCGCCACCCACACCACGTCGCACCTTAATTTAAATTAATAATTACATGCAACTTCTTCCCAAGAACCACCCCCCACTCGCCCCTGGACCCCAACCCACCATTGGGGGGGGGGGGGGGGGTCTTCTTCTTTAAGCCCATGCCCCACCTTGGGGGTAGGTGGGGGGGGTGGGTGGGGGGGTATTGTTAAACGTGATGGACGTTTAGCCCCCGTGGTCAGAAATTGGTATGCTCTTATGAAGATTAACAAGTTTATGATTGATATCTTCATCTCAGTTTTTAAGTCAAGCGTCTTTGTGTATTCACCCTTGACGCCTAATATCTGAGGGAATTGCGTAGGAAAGAAGGAAAAGGCTACAATGTTAGGAAGATATAAATATTACATTATAAACATATTATTAATCGTCAAATCAAAAACGATTTGTGATATTTGAGTTTTTTTTACGGCAATTCCAACCACTTACCCACCCCACCGAGTCCAACCCTGAAAGAAACTATTACGGTTTTAATATCTTACAACGAGAATAATACAACACGAACCCCGCCCCCGCAAATTACATTCCTATGAGCAGTTACAGTACTGTTGTTGTACATGTTTCAAATCCAACCCGAAGGATGACTTGTGCTAAATGTGGTGAGCTACAAGCTTTAACCCACCACACCAAAACCACCCCAAGCAGTGAACTTCATCGGGAGAGCACCAGAGACATTTGCAGATGCAGTGATTAAAATGATCAGATGTAACCACTGGGTACGGAGGGAAACAAGGCGGGAAAACCCCATAACACTACCCACCCAAACAAGTCACAGAAACTCTGCCACCCACACCATCCCCCGCGCAGACCACCCCCCAACCCCCCAGTACGTGCCAACCACGCACCCCTCCCACCACAGCCAACATCCACCGGGGGGAGGTAAGGAGGGGGGGGGGTTAGAGAGGGGGGGACGACGGGGGTGGGGCGGCTAGGGCGGGAGGGGTCTGGGCGGCCGCAGGGCAATGGAGGGGGACGGGTGGGGTGGGGACGGGGGGGGGTCGGTACTGGGGTCGCGGGCGGCTGAGAGATACCCTGTTCAGAGTCGCACTCCCCCACGCCCGCGAGTGGGGACCGCGCACGGCATGTGCTCACCCGTTCGCCTCCCCCCCCGCCACACCTACACCGTACTAAGCCCGGTACCTCCAGTGGGGTGAGGGAGTGTCCAGCCCTCAGACCTGACCCCACCCACAACCCCCCCCCACCCCACCCCCCGCTTGGCGCCCCCCGGGGGACCCCACCCGGCTGAAGAATGGTGTGTGAGAGGGTCTGGGGACCCAGCCGTGGGGTGCCGTCCTGAAATGGTAGCAAAAGTCGGTGAGGGGCAACCCCCGCCCCAAAGCTAAGATAAACCCGCCCACGCTAAACGCATACCCCCCGAAATACTATCACTCGAACTAAAAACAAAGAAGACCATTTTCCCCGCGTCCCAAAAGGTGCATGTAGCGGACTCCGTGTGCACCACCGCCATGTGGATGAGAGGCCCTAAGACGGGAGGGGACGGAAGAGGAAGGGGCAACGGGGGGGTGCGGGGTCTTGTTGGCTACCCGATGGGGTGGGGGGGGGGGCTGGTTTGAGGGAGAGCCAGAGTGGAAGGGGGGTGTGGGGAAGGGGGGGAGGGGGTGGGGTAACCATAAATTCACCATCACAACCCCACAGTGGTGGGTGGGGTGGGGGGGCACACAAGAGGCGGGGGGGCAGGAGGGAAGGGGGCTCAACACGCCCCCGCTCCCCCGCCAGGTGCC